>VZTD01002594.1:288106-335529 GCA_013397725.1 Rhagologus leucostigma
CCTGGCCTTGGACACTTCCAGGGATCCAGGGGCAGCCACAGCTCCTCTGGGAATTCCAGCCCAGCCCCTCCCCACCCTCCCAGCCACGAATTCCTTCCCAATTTCCCACCCCAACCTCCCCTTTCCCAGAGGGAAGCCATTCCCTGAGTCCTCTCCCTCCATCCCTTGTCCCAACTCCCTCTCCAGCTCTCCTGGAGCCCCTTCAGGTGCTGGAAGGGGCTCTGAGGTCTCCTCAGGCTGAAGAACCTCAAGCTCTCTCAGCCAGCCATTTTTTTTTTTAATTCCCATTAGTTTATAGAGTGAAATTATCTCTCAAAAATGCTTCTTTCCTAGCTCTCTCTCTATTTGACAGAATGTGCTTTATATGATGAGAGTCAACTGTAAATCCCAGCCACAAGACATCTTTAGGACAAGTATCTTTAGTTCTGAGGCTGCACCTCCAGTCCTGGGGACAGTTCTGGGTCTCTCATGACAAGAGAGACACTAAAGGGCTGGAGCGTGTCCAGGGAAGGGAACGGAGCTGGGGCAGGGGCTGGAGCACCAGGAGAGGCTGAGGGAGCTGGGAAAGGGGCTCAGCCTGGAGAAAAGGAGGCTCAGGGGGGACCTTGTGGCTCTGCACAACTCCCTGACAGGAGGGGGCAGCCAGGGGGGAACAAGGGACAGGACAAAAGGAAACGGCCTCCAATTGTACTAGGGGAGGTTTAGGTCGGATATTAGGGAAAATTCCTTCATGGAAAGGGTGCTCAAGCATCGCGAAGTGGTGGAGCCCCCATCCCTGGAAGTGGCACTCGAGGCCACTCTTTGTATTGACCACAGCGGTGGCGCTGGTTGTCAGCTGGACTCGATGACCTTAAAGACCTTTTCCAACCACAACAACTCCGTGATTCCACGACTTTACAGAGGCTGCTGAGCTGGAATTCGGCTGTGTGAGCAGGAACCCCCCCCGCCCACGCCCTGCAGGGACTCACGTCAGGCATGATCTCGATCTTCTCGTAGCGGCGCTTGTAGGGCAGCGTGAGCACCTCGGCGCGGCGGTAGGACATGGCCGGGGGCTGGCAGTCGATCATCAGGTCCGTGCGGTGGGACTGCGTGGGAGGGGGCTGCGTGTACTGCTCCGGACACACCACGTGCAGGGGCTGGAAAACAGCACCATGGAATTCCCATCAGCACTGGGATAAACTGCTCCAGGAGCAGGAGTTGAGTGCAGCGGCGACCCGCCCAAAATTTGTGCCTTTAATCATCGCTTTGATATCACAGTTGCCACGAGGAGAGAAAAAATAAAAATATGAAATAGCTTTTTCTCCCAAGTCCTTGCCAGATAAACTGGAAGCAAATGGCAGCGGTGGTGGAGAGCAGCCCAAGAGTCAACATGCGAGGCTGCAGAAACCTCGGCTGTCAATAATCAAGGCTGTAGAAACAACTCCTGGAGTTTTCCAGCAATATGTTAACAAAGCATAAACAGGCTGGTGGCCACTGCAGGATTTCAGGAAGCCAAAGGAGAAGCCAGTGGCTTCTGCAAGCTGCTCTGGAGACAGCACAATACATCAGCAGTAACGTGGAAGGAGATGTTTATCCAAACCCAGGCAGTGGCAGTGCTATCAGTTTGCAGTGACAAGCCAGGTCACAGAACAATGAGATAAAGGGATCCAGGCATTATTAGAAGGTTTGGAAGGATGGGTACTTCAGAGTTCAGCAAGATGGAACACAGGGAAAAACTCAGCCAGAAAAAAATCTGGGTATTATTTTAATTATTTGGAGTCAGAAAGCAAATTTTAGTAGAAACAAATGGGATGCACAAGGAGAGGCCACTAAATCCCCAAAGAGTTGAGGGGGGACAGCAAATACTACAAGAACCCTCTTTTTCTTAGACCTCTCCTAAAGCAGAGCTCAGTGCTGTGTCCTGTTCATGCAAAAAAGGATCTGAGTGTTGTCTCGATTTTTGCTTAATGCAACACTTGCTCACAGTTCATTTATTTATTTCAGCTGTGTGAAGAAACGTAAGAAAAGGCAACAGAAAATTCATTACCTGGACTTCCTTGAGTAATTTAGACACCTGAATAAAATTGAGTCTCGTGTCAATGGGACAGTAAACACATTTCATTGCCAAGGGCTGATAGGGAGCCAGGGCATCCAGGTAAGAGAAATCGGGTTCTGGAAAGAGAAATGTAGCAAACACTCAAAGCCCATTAACAACAAAGATGGCCCAGTTCCTCTCTGATGCCAGCCTTGTCAGAGCTGTTGTTCAGTGTTAATTCTGCTACAGATTTCTCTTCCCTTCCTCCTTCCCCCACCCATTATTTTCAATTAATTTGATGAAAATTACGCCCACAATTAGTCTTACCTTAATCAAGCAACACAGCAATACTATTTCATTTGAACACATGATTTTTAGCACAAATTTAATCAAGACAAAACCATCATCTCTTATTTTTAATCAGATCCTGTAAAGGCAGGCAAAATGTAGACATTTTGGGTCTTGTAAGGTAATCCAAATGGCAAGTTGGTTTTCACTTTGACAAAAATGCAGCACGAAGATCACATCTTGATACATAAATATATATTTATATATTCTTTTGAATCTAAGAGCCAGGTTTAGACTGGTGGGAAACCAAGGGTCCTTTTATCACTGGATTTGCCAGGGAAAAGTCAGGCACTGAACAGGCTTTTACTCCCACAGAGACTAATAAAACATTGAGAATACTACAGAAAAAGACTTTTTTTTTTGGTGAATGACAATTGTAGAGCTCAGGTGACACCGTGTAGGATCCAGGTAACCTCTTGATTCTAGGGGTCACTAACTAATGGTATGGAAAAGATTATTTCATCACTATATCCCTGATAATTGTGGGATGGATGGCACAAAGGGAATGCTGGAAAAAAAGGAACGGGTATCAGTTTGATAAGTACAGAATGGGGAAAAGAGAAGGGGATGCATGAAAACCTCATCTGCTGGATTATCCTGAACCACAGGGCCTCAAAGGACAGCAGGCAGAGTGAAGTGCAGTTCAAGCCTGGCTGGAACACAGTGGGAGGAATTCTCTGGGACCTGCTGAGGCTGTGAAAGGATGAACTTAAAGGAAACTGAAATTCAAAGCCTCCGGTCCAGATTTAAAGAGCCATCTAGGATGTTCTGACATGGCAGCACAGCAGAGCACCGGCTGGATTTCTCATGCAGACAGCAAGAAAAAATCTCCTTCAAACCTTACCAGAGGAAGTTCAGCACCAGTGTGACATCCAACAAAAAGACAAGTTAATTGCTCACCTAAAAATCTCAAAATCTCAAAATCTGCTGCTGGCTAAGCACCACTGAGCACAACGTGGGGATATTTACCCTGAGAGAACAGAACGTGGCACCAGGAAAGGATACAAATGCTTGGAACTGTCAAAGGGATAATTTTTCCAAGTTTAAAGCAATTGTCAGAGTAGCTGCCTGGGAACAGTAAAGTGAGAAATATTAACAAAAAATGAGAGTCGTACAAGGACGTGTACACGAAACCATGAATCCACAAACATGAAATAAAAATTACACTGGGCAGAAAGCCATGTTAGTTAAAAGGAGATGTGGTGGTGGCAACGAAACAAAGCCTAAAAATATCTAAATATTTTTAAATAAAAATAAAAATGGCATTTTATGTCAGTTAAGTTTAACAGCAATGAATAGAAGTTTAAAAATAGGAATACTGAGAAAGTTGGTAGCTGAAGAATGATCAGTGATCAATTAGGTTTAAATCAGAAGGCATTTTAAAAGTCATTAGGGAAAAACAGAAAGCTGAAGTCAGGCAGAAGATCTCTGCTGGAGATGTGCCATGAAATTGTAAAAAAGTTTAAAAAGCTACCAGAAGGGAGATTTTCCATCCATCTGGGGTTGTGGAGGACACACAGATTTGAGGCGGCACCTATTCAGCATTTCTGAATCAATAGGTTCAGATAATGTAAAGACATGGAGTTTTGGTCTAGGAATCCCACATAAAATCCAGTCCAAAGCCTCTCTGAACTACTAATAAGGACAGGAGAGCCTTGGAGAAGGGAGAAATTCTAACGAAGGAATCCTAACACGGGACTTGGAAGATTTAGAATGTTAAAAACACAACCTGAGCTGGGCTCGCAGGGAACTCGTGACACACAGGAACTGCTGTTTTGAAACCACCTAAAATCCCAAAGTCACCTGTCTGGAGGCAGAAAGTGCTTGTCAAGGACACATATTGACTTTTCCTGACAGAATTACACGTCTTTAGCTTTTCCCCCAAGACTCCTGATTTACTGCTGCGTGACACTGAGTTATAAAACCTTCCACTGTACAGCACTGATGTGCATGAGCTGGTTTTAACATCTCCCAGGGAGCTGGTTTTTAAAGGAGACTTCTTTATACCGTGTCTTCTCCTAGAATTTCTTTGTGGCTCAGTGGTATTCGATATTTTTAATCAATAATCTCCTCAATACTGCTCCAGCAGGTGACATGAGCCAGCAGAGCAGCACCACAGCTCCCTCACAGCCAGGTCCTGGCTCCCGGCTGCTTTAATTTATATTCTTGTTGTTGTTTTTTACATTGCAGATTGGAAAGGTGGAGACTGACTGGTTCCTGTGGACTGAACAAGCAGTGTTCATTAACAATGCAGGATGGTCTGTAGTTTAAAGGTTCTAATTACCAGAAACCAGGAGTTTTTCACAGGAAAAGCTCCAACATCGTCTGCTCTCACACACTGCTCCAGTGGACCGGGGTTCTTTCAGAACCACAGGAGATTTTAGCTTAAAGCAGAAAAGTAATTAAATAATGGAAATCAGTGGCAGCAATGGAGGTGCTTCAGACTTTCACTGGTATTAAGAACAGAAGAATTTAATCTGCTAGGAATGTCTATAGACATAGATCACAGAATCATTTAGGTTGAAAAACACCTCTAAGGTCATCAAGTCCAACTGCCAAACCCAGCACTAAGTGCTGTGTTTTGTTCCAGCTGAGACAACCATAAGGAAACAGACTAGACAATCATGAGGCAGTAGGACCATCCTGCCCAGGGGATGTGCCCACAGACAGAGCCAGAAGCCATGGATAGATAGAATTTAGGAAAAAAACTCCACAAGCATCTGGAATCACTGTGCACTCCAAGGTCACCCCACTAAAGCAGCTCTCAACTGGAGTTTCACTAAGTACAAACTGGGAATGAATCTCCAAGACCACGACCTGCTGCACCCCCAGGTTGTTAGGAGTGACATTTAGATGCCTTAACAACCTGCCAGGGCCGGGCTCTGACAGAAGTGCTCGATTGCCTCGGTTCACTGAAGGATTAGGATCTCACACAGAAAGGTCAATTGCCTCTCCTTACAGAAGACACAGAGTAAGAGTTCTTGCCATTAAAGGCCAGTTCCTGACACCCTGGGCAGCACATTCACAACATGATTAATGCCACTGGTTCCCTGGGGATTCACGGAGTACACACCCCAGCAAAGGCTCTGCACACTCTGGCTTAATTGAAGTCCTGACTGGAGTAGAATTCACTACTTCCAAGATATCCATATTGCAACTTTACCCAATTACTGTAATTAGGGCATGTCTCCTGAACTGCCTCAAAGGTCAGGAGGGATGGGCACTGCAGCAGCTGTACCCTTAGTGCTGAGGTACCTTGCATCGTTTCCCAGCACAAAACCAGTCTGGGTTTAAGTTCCCTGCAGGAACCCCCTCGTATCTCCCCTCCCCTTGCATAGGGTTAATGACACACTTCAAATCTCCCCAAACTGGCTTAACAGTATCATGATACTGTCACACTTTTTGGTGCCAATCTTGTGAAAGAGTCAAAGGGACTTGCTTGTCACTAGCCTCGAGTCTACAGTAACAGAAAGAAAAGGAAGAAAAGGAAGAAAAGGAAGAAAAGGAAGGAAGGAAGGAAGGAAGGGAGGAAGGGAGGAAGGGAGGAAGGGAGGAAGGGAGGAAGGAAGAAAGGAAGAAAGGAAGAAAGGAAGAAAGGAAGAAAGAAAGAAAGAAAGAAAGAAAAGAACCCTTTCCCAGCCCTCTTTTCTTCAGGAGGTTTTGTGCTTTCCAGCAGCTTTCCTATTCACCAAAAACTGGAGGAAAATAAGCTTAACAGTGGGATTCCATCCCACTTGCTGTGGGAGTAAGTTTGATCTGTTCCTCAGGGCTCTCCTCCTCATTTCTAATTACTTTGTCCAAAAACCCACACCTTTTTTACCTGGCTAAATCATACAGAAGAGACCTCCCACTATCCCAGAGCTCCTTACACACAAAATCAGGAGTAAGGACCTGAAGGATTGCTCTTTGCCTTCTCAGATCAGGACAATGGCCACTGCAGGGCTCTGTTTGGGTGACACATCAGGTACAAATACACCTGCACAGAACCCCAGCTCGAGGGAAGGCCTTGAAGGATTTTTAATCAGGGTCAGCACTAGAAGCAGATGGAGAGAAGTGGAGGAACTTACAAGACCTGTTGAGCACTGAGAAAGGAAACAGCTTCCCTGGAGAATGAGCCAGAGCTGTACCTTCAACTACAAATGTGTCTGTTAGCCCAAAACCATCTGAACAAAGCTCAGCCCAAAGGCAGGAACAGCTCAGATCCCTGTGCCAGGGCTGTGTGGGGTGCACGCTTCTGGGACAGCAGAGAGGACAGAAACCTCTGTAGAAACACTGCCTGATGAAAGGGCAGGAGAAGGGATGAGGAAAGGTTTGTGGTTCCAGTGGAACACGGAGAAGAAGTGTTTCTCCTTTCTGACCAGCATCCATTAGGTCTTGCCTGGGTTTAACTTGCAGCCAGCTGCTTTTAATTCAAAAATTAATTTCCTGTAGGCATTTCACTGCTGTGCATAACAAAGATTTTGCTCAGTCGTGGCAGGAACGGGCTCTGCATGGCAAAGGTTGGCTCTGCAGGACTACACTGAATTAAATGGCACAATTATTGCATTTGTCCCTGCAGCCAGTCCTGGGGCCTTAATTTAGATAAGCTCCTACTGAAGTCAAAAACTTCTGTCCCAGAACAAATGAGTAAAGCCCCAGGGATGTGGCCACACTTAACCAGAGTGCACAAACTGTTAATTTGATAATGATATCAGCATTTTACTTACCTGTGAATATAACAGTGTTCAAGCTGGATTTTCCCCACAGCTCCATGAAATGCACCACATCCCCAAATCTGAGAGAGGGATGCCCCGTGAACACAACACAGGGCTGCTTGAAGTCGTTGCTGAAGTCTCCATGGATGCTGGGATAATGTTTCAATTTGTTTGTCTGAATGAGCTGAAAGAAAAACAAAAATCCAGACATTACCAACTTTTCATGCCTCTGTGCTTCGGTGTGTTTATTTACATGAGATTATAAATGTTCTACAATTTATTCCTCACTCATCACAGAGTCCCTTCCCGTATCCCCCTCAGATTTTTCCAACAAATTTAGTCACGACTGTCATAAATGTTATGAAAAGGAAGTCAGAGCATGGGGCCAGGTGCCTCCAAGTCCTTGCCCTCATTTCTTTGGTACAGCAGGATGGGGACTGGGAGGAAACTCTGCAAACACTCCCTGCTTCGAGTTCCCTGGAGTGAGCAGAGAGCTCAGCTGCCAAATTCTCAATAAGCTCCTTTTTCCTATTTGCCATGTCTGCAAAGAGCTCTGGGCTCGTGTTTAACCTGCTTTTCTTGCATCACAGCAGTAGCAGGCACTTTGCCTTCAGCAGAATGTCGCTGAGCTTCCTCGGGCTAAAGGGTTCACATGAAGTCAAACCTGCTGAAAAGGAACAGACTTCCCTTCCTTAACTCTCTCTGAAACCAGTAATGAACGTGAACTAAGAGCAATAAGATGTTTTGCAGACACAGTGCAATCAGCTCTGCAGGTGGAACAGATTTCTTTGCTAAGATGGAGCAGTTTATTTATCAAGGCACTTTTCGAAGAGTTTTGCTTTATTTCTCCTGCCACTGTTTTCTAAACTGCAAAACAAGGTGCAACTTAAAAAGCAATTCAATAACCAGGCTGTGAAGCACTTTCATGCAGTATTTTGCAAGATTTTGCTTGGCAGGTATATGCTTCCATCTCCAGACTGAAAATAACTGTAAATACAGTTTAAAAAGCAAGGAATTTAACACATGGAATCACAGACTGAACAGCTGAGAGAAAAACCATGGAGATAAAGAGTGTGAGGGAGGGAATGGTGCTTCCTTTGTCAGCCAGTTTTTAAAGGAGGTTGGGCTGTTCAACAGATCACAGAATCATGGAATGGTTGGGGTTGGAAAAGAATCTTAAAGCTCATCCAGTGCCCCCCCCTGCCATGGGCAGAGACATCTTCCACTATCCCAGGTTGCTCCAAGCCCCATCCAACCTGGCCTTGGACACTTCCAGCGATCCAGGGGCAGCCACAGCTTCTCTGGGCACCCTGTGCCAGGGCCTCACCACCGTCACAGGGAAGATTTTCTCCCTAATACCTCATCTAAACCTTCCCCACTTCAGCTTAAGGGCATTTCCCCTCGTCCTGTGTTACTTTTTACCTTGCAGGTCTAAGGTGCCTGCATGGAAATGAAGAGAAACTGAGAATTCTCAGCAACTTGAGCACCACAAAGCCCCTCAGAACTCAGGTTATGACACAATTCTGTAGATGCACGTGGATCATTTCCATGTGGGTCCTTGAATCATGGAGAAAGTAGAAACTGGACTACACTTCCTGCAGTTTACAAGTAATAGCTAATTCCTATTTAATCTTCAAGAGGGAAATTGGAAAAAAACCATCCAATAACTGCTCTGGCAGTTGACAGGCACTGAATCTCAAAAACATTCCTGCAATTATACTGGTAAAGATTTCTGATTAACACATCTGGAGTGAAGGGTTTAGAATCTAAACTTAGCTTCAGTAATAAAAACTGCAGTTTAGCAGACAATGGGTAAAACAAATTTGAATCCATAAAACACTGACATTTAAATGAACTTGTAGGAAATGGCCTCAAAAAGCTTTTTTTCTGTTCGGTTTTTTTTTTTTGAGGGAAGCCAAAAGTCTCAAAACTGCAGCTGCAGAAGCAGTTTCAACTGGGTAAACTGGAAGAGGAGGATGATTTTGATTTCAAATATTAAATGGGATATGTGACATTCCAGGGGAAAACTCCTCCAGGGACAGGCAGATAGGTCAGGGAAAGACATTTCTACAGCCAGCATTTATCTAAGACACTCCTGAAAATCACAAACTGTTCTTCCAGCATCTTCCAGCATCTTCTCCTTCAAATGATTTATATTTGTAGGCAGCATTCAGATCTTTGGGAAGATGTGAGAGGAGCAATGGATGTGGAAAGCAGTGAACAGCTCATTTCCCTGCCATACCTCCACAAATGTTCCCTGCCCAGCAACATAAAAGCTGTATTTTCTTCAAAGCATTACGGAAGCTTCAAATCCCCTCCTACTGCTTTGTAAAGAGACACAGGAGCTCTAATCCAGTTTTCAGGAGCTCGTTGGTGATGATTCTTTTTTCATCTTTTCTTTTTATCTTGCCAGATCTTTTCTGATAAGTCTGGTGAGGCTCCGGAGCTCAGCTCACAATCCCTGACTCTCACAGGTGGACAGAGCAGGGCTGAAAGGCTACAAAAACAAGTTTAAAAACATTCTGCTCACTCCACTGAGAAAGCAGCTGGTGGATTTTAGTGTCTACAGTAAAGTCTCTTCTAATCACCCCATCAAAAATATATGGAGCTGAACTTGCAAAACAGGTCCACCAAAATTTCCCAAATCATGAAAGGGACTGAGTTTGTAATGATTTGTGCAGGTTTTTTGTATCTCCAGATGAGACGGGGTGTGTAAACACGACAGCCTTCGCTGTGCCACGGTCAGACCTCCAGCCTGGGCCAGAACCAACGCCTGGCATTGAGCCAGCCAATATTTAGGTTGACAATTTCGTTTCTGAAAAGCACAAGCAACATTCAGAGCATCTTTTTACAGAAAGAACCACTATTGACTGAAAGCTTAAGAGATAGGGGCTGGTAAAGTACTGAATCAAGAGCGAGAGCCGTGTCTTTCTGAAATCCCAAATGGTTCTGCTTCCCTTTAAAGCAGTACACTTGATTTACAGGGTCAGCAACTGCTGCTATAAACAGGATAAATCTCCAGAGCCTTTGTGTACCCTTTGTTGAAGTGAGCTAAAATACACCGATATTTACTCTGCGTGTGTGTGTGAGCTCTGTGCCCAGAATTTGGAACAGATGTGGCTCCTATCGGGGAATGAGAGATGCATTTATTGCTTCACCTCCCTCCCTCCCTTCACCAGATCAACACTAACAGGGGCCTAATTCTATCACAGAATACCCAGAGTTGGAAGGGACCCCGTGGATCACTGAGTCTAACTCCTATATGATAATATTTACAGTACAATTCTATACAATACTATAAAACAAACCATAACACTACACAATCACCCGGTTCCAGGTATTTATTTAAATGTGTTATGCAGGAACTGGTAAATGGAGGAGGAAATCAAAGATGAAGAAGACAAATGCTGGTATTTAGGACCACAGAATCAATATTACTCCCACCCTGGCTCTTTTCTGAGTCACAAAAAAAGGGTTTTTGCAGCCATTTCTCTTAGATCTTGCTAACAGCATCCTTAATAAGAGCACAGTAAATCCAAATTCTCCCTCCACTGGCAAATACTGATCAATACAAATTACCTCTCAAATTTTATTGTTGCAGACATTTAGAGGAGTCTGGATTCACTTATCTTAGAGCCTGAAATTGTCCATGTAAAGATTGAACAGAGAGGAACAATTCAGCTACAACAATTGAGCCATTCATTTGTAAATACAAAGCCTCTACCTCCACAGAAGGGATGGTGCACAGTGTACAATCCATGGATGCTGTTCAAATGATCAAGGAGACGCCTAATTCCTCATCTGGGGCTGTGCTGGGATGAGATATTCCCATATGGAATTTGGTAGGACACCACATTTTGGTTCTGGGATACCAGAATAACAAACCTAAGCTAAACAAATTACTGGTTTATGCTCCACAGCATTTCAGCAAGGCATTGGGCAGCTTCAGTCTGAGCCTCTTTAGACATTTGATCCTTGGATATAATGGATACAGGGCCTTGGAAGTGAAAGCCACCCCCTGCCTTGCCAGCCTGTACTGACAAATATTTGGGATTGCCAGTTTTTGGCTTCGCAGTCACAGCAACTCTTCCCTCCGAAAAGCCTTTACAAAGAAGCTCTTTTAATTTGTGCACCACTAAAAGGCTGCAGGAGAGACTTCAACAAGAACCTGGACACTCCATTTTTATTAACTTTTTCAGGAACTGATGTCCAAATCCATCCCTACAAATCTGAAGCACTTTAGCCCACACTCCTTGCTCCTACCAGAGGGAAGGTATTCCCCGTTCACTCAGAATGGAGGTTAGGAAGCAAACTGCCACCACAAGAACTGTACCAGGACTGTGGAGGAGGAGGTAAGATGAACATCTAGTGCTCCATTAAAGTGGAATTAAACAAGGAGGGAGAAATGTTTTGGGTTCTCTGCAGAGCTGAACATGTGTCTGGTTTTATTCAGCAGAGCAGAACAAGGAATGACTTCAAAACACGCAACATAAATCATAAAAGTGGAAAATTTCCATGCAGAGAGAATGCAAAAGCTTCAAACAACTGAGTGTAGAGAGTAAGGAGAAATAAAAATAGTAATTGTAGAGACAATGAAGATGCTTTTATTTATCCTCTTGTGACAATAATAAAGGCATAGTTAAGTGAAATGCCAAATACAATCACAGCTGATTAAAGGAAGGAATTATTCTGTTCTACTCCACATCAGACACTGCTGGAACTCATTGCTGCAAGGGACAACAGC
The DNA here is from genome assembly GCA_013397725.1 of Rhagologus leucostigma. Taxonomy (NCBI): domain Eukaryota; kingdom Metazoa; phylum Chordata; class Aves; order Passeriformes; genus Rhagologus; species Rhagologus leucostigma. The sequence goes on from VZTD01002594.1 coordinate 299,907, forward strand.
AAGGATTCGGGGGATTTTTTGCCTTCTTTGTTTTTAAATCTTGCTGTTTATACAACTAACAGGAACATCAAATTTCAGGACCAGCAGCATGCTGGGCTGGGCTTGTTCTGTGGATAATTAGAAGCTTATTTCCTGGCCTGTCCCTCTCTGATGTATCATGCCAGGCATGCTATTAATGCTTCCTGAGAAGTAAGAGGCATGTCTGAGTAATTCCCTATTTTCCTCCAACAACCGAGCAGTTAAGCACATCTTTTCATGATGGGCAATTTCAGCACAGGTTACATTGCACAAGCCCAGCATTACTTTGAAAAAAGCCAAGCAATTCTCCACTAACAACCTCTCCAATAGAAACCATCATTCACTGTCTGTTTCTGATACTCATTAAAAATCCCCCAAAGTGCCAGTAAACAAAGCTCCTGCCTGGGGGAGGGTTGTGGAGGCCCAGGATTGTGCTGGGAAGAGGTTTTCTGGAAGTTTCACACTGTGTGAGTGAAATACGGTGTCAGGTGCGAGGTTTTGGAGATTTAACAAGGAACCCAAGGCACGTGCTGAGCACCGGGGCCCCGGCATGGCCATCCCGTGGGATGTTCCATCCTGCACCTGGAACAGGCACGTTCCTCCCTCCGTGCAGGGAAGCTGATCTGGGATCCACTGCTGGGAGGCCTTTCCTACATAATTACCCTGATCTACACATGAAGCACGGAGCAGTTCTTGCAAAGCTGCTCCAATAATTTGGCAAAATCTCACTATCAACAGGCCCCAAGAGAATATAAAACGTCCTAGGAATTAGAGGACAGAGTTATCACTCTGTAAACACAAAGACCCATCATTTAAGATGGGTTAATTAATCCAGTCTTTGACAGCTGCATGTTTGGCTTCTCATTTTTGGATGGGTTTTTTCACTTAAATCTGCCAGTTCCAGTGCATATTGTGAACCAGAATATGGGCTGTCAGTGAATCCAATGACACTGTGGATCAACAAGGACACCCTAGAAAGAAGGGACGAAGGGCAAGACAGAAAGCAGAGCCAGCAGCAAGGCTGCACAGCCTTGTGCTCAGGGAATTTGGAATTGATTTATCAGTGGGAATGAATTTTTTGGTTATAAAATAAGTGGTGAACAGGTGGCTTGCCCTGCAGTCCACATTATTCTTGGTAACAGATTATACATAATTCACTGCACATCCTGCTTGAAACACATTCAAGCATCTGGAAAGAGTGAGGGCTCCTGGTCAGATCCTACTCCCAACAATGCCTTTGAAACACCTACAGATGAGAGTTATGATGGGTAATGGCAATTTCCAGAACAAGTCCCTGGATGAGACATCTCAGAGGAAAAAAACCACCCAGTGTCTGTGACAGCACTGAAATTCTGGGCTCTTAAAGCTGCCATGGCCACTCTGCACATCTCATCAAAGAGTCTGGACCACAGCAATTAAAGGAAGCAGTTTTCTGGGTCAATGTCTTACAGGAGTAGGATTTAGCTAAAATTCTCAGTCCCGTTTCTGCCTCTTGATTACTTCAGTGGGAAAACCCCCTGTTCGCAGGGGAGAATTTCCTGTCCTGATATGCGAGATAACTCTGAAGGCATCAGTTCTACCACGTTTATGTAGTTTCTGGTTGGCTAAAACTTCCCCTCAAATTATTATTTTGTTGCAGGGAAGATCAAAATCCCCTCACCACATGCTGCAGAGAAATCCTCCAAATTCAGGAGCCTCCTTCCTCTTTGCTTCATTACAATGCTCCAATAATTTCATTTAAAATTGCCACTGACCAGACTCAGTGCTGCAAACTTTAGATTTCGATATAAAATCTCTCTTTCAAGATACCATTCCTCCTGCAGCAGACATGGTGCCTGCTTCAGAGAGGGAGGAAGGAGTTGGCATGACTAAGCTGGCTCTGATAACAAGCTCTGAGTTTCACAGACTTGGAAATAAACTGCTTGGACAAAGGGAATGCTCGTGGTTGGAGTTGATAAGAGCAAACATCCCACACCAGATCTCCTTCTGCGGGGGAAGGAGTGAACCAGGCCAGCCTGTGCAAGAGATAGGCTGGAATAAACAGGGTAATTTTGGAGTTGAGGGAACACCATCACTCATTCCTCCCCCACACTCCCAAACTCATCACAGAAAGCAAAGGGAAAAAAACACTTTTATGACAAATTAAACAAAACTTAAATAGCTGTAGAAGGGTTCATCAGAAGAACAACAGCTACACTGTGTGGACTGTGATCCAGAAAGCAAACAAGACCATGGTTAACTCACCTCAGCGTGGGGAAAAGGAGGTTCTGGAAGATACACCTTTGTTTGTTTGTTATGACACAACCTTTAAAAGAAAAGGAAATCAGGCGGGTTAGAGGTGCAGCACATCCTGCAGCATCTGCTGCCACCTACTGTCACACTCCTGGAGAAAACCGGTTTGGGATCTGAGGTGCAAAATCACCGATTTGTCCTGCTGCTGCCAGTGTTTCTGCTCAGAGGACCAACACCTACAGGACACATCACCTCAGTCACAGCAGGATCACACAGAGAAGGTGCAAGGCAGCTGAAGGCAGTTCTGTACACACTGGAACAGAGCTCCTCTGCTGCTCAAGGCAAATCTGTAACTCAACATCCACAGCATTTCCTAGTCCAGACCTCAGCAGTTTTTGCAAAGCCAAATCATCTGCCAACAAAAAGATTCCACTTGCCTCATCCCACTTCTCGGCAGTGACTCGGTCCTTTTGTTCATCCTAATCCAATTCCCCCGTGCGTTTTATCACTGCAGTTACAATGTTGGTAAACTGCCCCTCCCCACGGCCCAGGGCTCACTGGCATTTTCCATCAATCACTTATCTTTAAAACAGCGATACTGAGAGCTGCTGATGAGCTCTACCCAGACTCCTGATTCATCCTATTACAGCAGCTAAAAAAAGCTGTTTGTCAGAGGTCTGGGTGACGTGACAGTGATCTGCAGTGACACTGGCCTGGTGGCTTTTTCTGGGAAACACTGCCTGGCTCATACTTGGCTCTTCATTAAAAAGAAATGAGCCTGGGTCAAACTAATTTTGATAAAGTCTAAGGGGTACTAAGAGCAGGACATTTCCTTTAGCTGGGTAAAGAGTAGAATTAAAGGCTGGAATCCCTGAATAGCAACCACAGTTCTGACCCCAAATCTCTATTTTACAGATGTTCAACTTCTGCCTCCATTTCCATGTAAATTCCCCAGATTTCAGTCCTCTTTACAATTCCCCTGATGGATCAATTCACACAAGACCTGCAGGACCTGTCTTTTCTTTCCTGAACTCCAAAATCCGGAGAGGAAGAAGAGAAAAGCTACCTTACTGTATTTAATATTCTAGAGCATGTCTCCATTTGTAAGAATTTGGGAAGAGTTCCAAGTGGTTGGGTTCTCCTTTGCAGGGCTCAGAATCACAGAGTGGTTGAGGTTGGGAGGGACCTCCCGAGGTCATCACATCCAAGCCCTGCTCAAGCACTCTCAGCAGAGCAAATCATCCAGGACTGTGTCCAGCTGGATTTTGATGCCTCCATATCAAAGTCTCCACAACCTCTCTGCACAGAGGCTGCAGTGTTTCATAGAATCACAGAACCATGGAATGGTTTGGGTGGGAAGAAACATTAAAGACCATCCTGTTCCAACCCCCCTGCCATGGGCAGGGACTCCTTCCACCCCTGTCCAACCTGGCCTGGAACATTTCCTGGGATGGAGCAGCCACAGCTTCTCTGGGCACCCTATGCCAGGGCCACCCCACTCTTACAGGGAAGCATTTCTTCCCAATATCCCATCTAACCCTGCCCTCTGTTTAAATCCCCTACCCTGATGGAATTTCACGTCTTTCAATCTGTTCTGCCAGTGGGCCCTGCTGAAGAGACTGATCCCTCATCCTCATTACTTCCCATCAGGTGTTTCCACACAATGATAAGATCCCCCTGAGCCTTCTGCTCTCCAGGCTGGAGAGTCCCAGCTCCCTCAGCCTCCCCTCACCTCCACGGCCCCGTGCTGGCCTCGTTCCAGAAATCGCACATCCTTCTGGTACTGGGGAGCCCAGAACTGGATAGAACACTGCCCATGTGGCCCCAGCAGTGCTGAGCAGAGCAGGATCTCTTCTCCTGACCTGCTGGCTCTGCTCTGCCTCATGCAGCCCAGGACACTCCTGGCCTTTTCTTGCCACAGCTCAGCAAAATTAGGCCTGAAAACTCTGTTTTGCTTAGCCAGGGACACCATGGTGGAGTTTGGGGGGCTAAGGCTTGCAAACAGGCACAGCTAAAACTCACTCAAGTCAGGAACATAATTTACTCATTGGCTCAAGCACCAAAAAGCAGAGATTGACTGAGTTTGCACATTCTATAGGAAATGATCCTTCCCTAATTACAGAACACGTTCTGACACACACACGCGCGCTGGTGACTCCAGGAACGTGTTCACAATCCCAATCAGGTGGGTTTTAGGATCTGTCAGGTGGAGATAACCTGCACCTGCCTCTTCCCACAGCTGAGGGTGCACTCGGGGCTGCCCTGGCACACTTACCACTCGGCAAAGATCTGGGAGAACTCCAGGGAGCTGTTGGCAACAGGTGAGATGAAATAAAAGGGGACGTTGGAGAGGCCTGCAGAGTCGATGTACTGATAGAGGCACTCCAGCAGGTCGTAGATCACTCCAGAGGGGTAACAGGGAACCAGCACATTTCCCCCATTCCGGACAGTCATGGCTGAGGGAGAGACAATGAGAGAAATCAATTCACTGTGTTCGTATTTAAACTTTTAATAAATTCCTTTCATCCAAATATTATATAAAAAGCAGCTTTTGCATGAATTAGCACAACAAAACATGCACATGAGTTGGGAAGAAAACCTCTGATCATTAAATACTTTTATTTCCTGCCTTCTCCAGGCTCAGTGAAGCGATTCTACTCCTTTACATGACAGCCTGAGCACATGGAAAACTCCTGACAGGAGAGGGCAGCCATGCACTGGCACAGCAGGATAAAGGAATGACACAAACCACCTCAACATCAAAATAAACCCTGCTCCATCTCTCAGCTGTCCCTCAGAGGGGAAGGACAACAGCTCCCAGGCCTCAGCCAAAAGCACTGCTCATGGTGAGCTGTTCTGTGCTCGGATTTCAGATGAAAGGCTGAAGGTGTGGTTATTTCAAACAGCCCTCAGAGCTAGAAATGGGTGATGGAATGCTTGTCCTTTTTAAAACCTCTAAATATTTCTGTCTTTTTCATATAACAAGAACAATTTAAAACTCGCAGACAGCATGGGACTAGATAAAAATGAGGAGAAGAAAAAGGAAAAATAGGTTTACTCTGTAACTGAGACAGATCTGAGCACAACAGCAAAAGCAAGCAGAGAGCAAACATTGTGTTCTTTTGGCAGAACGAATTACAAAAATTCTGCACCTTCTGGGAAAGGAGAAATATTTGTTCAGCTCAGTGAGCAATTTCACCTGTGGTTGTGGGGTAAAACCATCTATTGCTAATTGCAGTGCAGCAGCAGTAACATTATGCACCAAGCATTCCACAAGAAGCTGTGGAAGAGCCTGAAATACAAATATTGCATCCCCCTCAAATCACTTCCTTCACTTCTACTTCTTTACAAGCTTTGTTGGGGTATGAATTTAGCACTTTAAGGGTCTTTTTGCCCCTGATGGGGCAAAATCTTCCTCAAGGAAGACTCTTCTGGCTGAATGTTTAAGTTTTACGGAGCTTAGGGAGAGGCACAGCCTTGTAGGATTTTTCACATGCATTTGTAATTGTTTTACTCCTTGTAGCAGTCAGTGCCTATGACACGGTGCTATCAACAATTCCTGATCAAAGGCCCCTTGTTTATCACTTATAATACAACTGCAGGGCAGTGGATTTATTTCTCCAGGCCACATACAAACTATACCATCAAAATATTTGTGGATATGAATGGCAATAGTTCACATTTGTCTAGAACTCGAGATGTTCCCAAACATCCCAGCCATGTGTGACATTATCCCCCTCACACAGGCAAATCTAAACTGTCCCAGCTGTAAGCAGGATGTGAAGAGAGCAATGAGGAGGTTAAGAACAACATTTTCAAAGCCATCTGGAGGGGGAAGTTGAGGCTCTGGCTCCAGGACCTGAATTTGCATCAAGCCATTACACACCCAAAAATTCTGCAGAGAAAAGGAAAAACCTGCACCCACTGCAGCAGGAATGGTGCAAAGGCCAGGGATGGCATGCAGAGTACAGGTTAAAGAACGTGTCCAGGCCACAAAAAATTTGAGTTCCATTCCTTTGTGGTGCTTTTACCTTGACTGGAGGCCGGGTGCCCACCAAAGCTGCTCTATCACTCAGCTGGGCAGGGGAGAAAATGTAACAAAAAGCTTGTGGGGAGAGTTAAAACCAGGGAGAGATCAATCACTGATTTCCATCAGGGGCAAAACAGGCTCAGTGTGTGGAAATTAGTTTAATTTATTACTTCTCTCTCCACAGGGCACAGGTCCTGCCAGGACCCTGCTCCAGTGTGGGCTTCCCATGGGGTCACAGCCTCCTTCAGGCATCCCCCTGCTCCAGTGTGGAGTCTCCAGGGGCTGCAGGTGGATCTCTGCTCCCCCCTGGGCCCCCATGGGCTGCACCCGAGCCTGGGAATCTCAGCTCCAGTGCCTGGAGCAGCTCCTGCCCCTCCTGCACTGCCCTGGGGGCCTGAGGGCTGTTCCTCACATATCCTCACTCTCCTCTTCCCTGGCTGCCATTGCTCCTGCACAGTAACTTCTTTCCCCTTCTTCACTGTTATCCCAGAGGTGCTGCCACCTCTGATGGGCTTGGCCTTGGCCAGCAGTGGGTCCATCCTGGAGCCAGCTGGGACGGGGGAAACTTCTGGAAACCCCTCACAGAAACCACCCCTGTAGCCCCACACTACCAAAACCTGGCCATGCCAAACCCAACACAGCCTGAATCCCCAGCTCTCCCTTCCCCACAGCCACGCGTTCTCTGGAAACCTCAAGCCTTTTCTGCTGAAAACAAGCACAAGCTCAAGATTCCTGGGGCCAAGAGGAAATACCAGAGGGTAAAGACTTGGAGGAGGTGTCAGCTTGAGTTTCTGCCTCCGGCAAAACTACAGAGCTGGTGAGCGATAATGGATATAAAATCACAATCCAGGGAGGGGAGAATGATTCCAGCCAGGTGCCCACCAGGCCAGGGATCCAGGATTCCACAAAGGGATAAGAACTTCCTCCCAGCTTCTGCAAAATAGGGGTGAAAACCTTTCCAAGCGTATTTATTGCTTTCCACACAAGCAGCAGGTCCAGTCTGGCTCTCTGCAGCACTACAACAACTTTTTAGAGTTGTCAGTAAGAGGACACATCTATCTGAAAGCTGTTTAAAGCCCAATTTATCTCGGTGACTGATGGATGCTCTCTCTTGATAAAAGTTGTATAATAATCTTGACATTTCAAATTTAGTCTCCTTCAGTAGCTCCATAACAAGTTGTTCAATTTACAACTCACAAAGAGATCCTTGCTTTCCCAACAGCTGCTGCCACAAGGTCAAGTTGGCACCTAAAAAGCAAACTGTGCTCTTTTCTGCTCTCTATAAACACACACAGCCTCACACTCACACAAAATATCACCAACTGTCCCCACAGGCAGACTGGCAGCTTTGCTGCTGGTGCCCAAGGCAATGTGGAAATAAAACTGCTCTCCTTGAGCTGCAGAGTGCTGGTGCTGCAGTGCTGAGCAGGGAAAAAAGGGGTTTGGGGTGAACTGAGAGGAAGCTGGAGGTGGCACAGAGTGTGGGGAGGAAATCGTGTGTGCCTTGGGAATCCTGGGAATCAGGGCTGCAGCTCCACATGCTGGGATGAAAACAGAGATCGAGGTGGAATTTTCACGCTTCCATTTCTGTGCTTCACATCACTCCTTCACAAACATGCTGCTACCTCCTCATACACATTTTTGGTAAATTTTGGTCTGCTTTGGAGTTTTTACCTTGTGTACTCTGAGCTCCTTGTGCACTCCCATTTTGGAAATGGGAAAAGACAGATGAAAACTGCTGTGCTCAGCTTGCCTACTCAATTGATTTTCCCAGCAACACATTGCTTTTGGACTTTCTTATGTATTGAAAGAAAACTGATTCTCTATTTTCCTGATGTTGGGTAGATAAATATGGCTGGTGTCATGTAAAAGACAACCCTAGAACTGCATTAATATAGAATTATTTAATTTCTTCAGATTGCTGGTTTTTGGCAAGTACCACTCAAATTCCAGATCCTTACAATGGCATTATTTTAAGCGTGTATCTTCCTTCAGTCTTTAATGATTTTCTCATTTCTCTGAGTTTGTCTCATTCAAGACAGAAACTGGCTTGAGGACCTGCAAAACCCTGAAAACAGTTCAGAATGTTTCTGTAACCCAGAACAAGTTGTGCAGACAAACAGCCACCTGCACTGACATATGTAACATGTTTATTTATACACAGTCAACTTCTGGATTCTGCTTTGGCCCAACTACAGCTCTAAGACTTTAATTTTTAAAAGCATTTTAATTAACAGTCTCACTCTTGATTACTCAGCGTGACAGGAGGGGATTGTGCCACCATGTCTCAGTGAAGGTTCAGGAGGGACAAAGACGGGCAGCACATCTGGATTGACCAAAACAAGGTCACTGGAGCTGATCTGTGGCAGCTCACAGGGTAATAAAATTCACAGTGTTTAAAAACAATGAAAACACAGATGAAATACACACACACAGGTAAAAACACACGTTTAGGAAAGGAAGTCACAGGTGTCAACACAGCTTCAAGAGGAGGCTGAACAAAACTGCTGGACATCATTAACTACACAAAGATGTCTAATTTGGGAAATTCCTGAAATAAAAGTACTTAAAGATTATGAGAGGAAAGTATCCTGTAATCTCACCCTGCTCTCCTGCTCTTCTCCAGGCATCTGCACAGAGTCCCTGTTGGAGCCAGGATGTTGGCAGAGAGGATCTTTAGTAAAACCCATGATTACCATTCTTATAAAATGCCAAAACGTGCTCTAGTAACAGATATTTCGGATCATTGAATGGGTTGGGTTGGAAGGGACCTTAGGGATCATCCAGTTCCAACCCCGTGCCGTAAGCAGGGACCCATTCCACCAGACCAGGAATTTAGTCTGATTTAGTCTTGCCATCTCTTTAGGTAACCTTTGTCAGGATCCTCCTATCACAAGCTCTTTATTTTTATTTGTAAAAAGTAGTGAATTTAAAATAAAGGGAAGATCTCTGATAAAAGAACAGGCAACATAGAGCAGGACAGACATGGGTAAGTGGTTTGATGAAAGGATGAGAGCACAGAGGAACTGAGCAGGGGGAAGGGGAGAAAAGGAGAGAACAGCACTGGATGTGACATTCCAAACAGGCTGGAAAATGCTGCCATTCACACTGATATCACAGCTTTGCAATTATCAGCTTTTCCAGCTGTGAAAGCGTCTGATTAGGTTTTATATTTCTGGGGGTCTATAAATATATCTTGACTTTTTTTTTTGAACAGAGATTGTGCTGTTTGCTTTTGATATATTTAAAAGTCAGGTGTAAGAAGGGAAGCAGATGTGCTTGTTTTCAAAACTGAAAGTCATAAAAAAGCATGTAAAGATTTCACTCTGGCTGATACACAGGAAGGAGATAGTAATATTTCAGCTGGGAACAATATCCAAAGCCCAGGCAACACGTAGCCTGTTGGCAGCCAAGTAACATACTTAGCAAACCAGGAGCAGCAGATGATTAAATCTCACGATACCTGCTCCATTCCAAAACATTTTAGGTACAACTTGTGTCTCTCCAAGCACTTACTGTATTAATGACATCAGGAGCACGTCGTAAAATCTAAACAGGTAGTTTTATGCCAGGAGCTATAGCTGGACAACTTATTCAATTCCAGGAATCTCAGAATTATTTCCCACCCGAAGCCATGAATAAGATGATAAAACAGGCAGGAGATTTCTCTCAGTGACCTACCCAGGTTGCTGCAGAACTCTCCCACCATTCCATCGGGGTTGGCGGTGGGGATTTGGGTCAGCCCCGTCAGGATGAGAACGTCGCTGTTTTTAAGAGAAGCCTGGTCCATGGGCTGGAACGGAGCACAGGGAAATAAAAACAGGAATGGGAGAGTTTCTCCAGGCAGGACATGATAGATGCAGTCACCAAACACTTTACACTTCACATTCCTCTATCTGTGGAAACCTAACTTGTTTTATACTGGTATTTCATCAAAGCAGAATGAAAACACATCTCTCTGCATCAGCAAACAGGAAATAGACATTCAGAAATTATACTTTAGTGTGACACTAAATACATATTCTTTACACTCAAAATTTAGCCTGATCCAATCCTGACAGGGTAAAATCCACTTCTCTCTCTGCAGATGGTGAAAAGGTAACTTTGAGTCTCACTCTGGGTTGGGATGCCCTTCCCACAGCTACTGATCAAGCAAAAGTGGGCAACTGCTGGCAGCTGTGTGGTATTTTATGGTTATTTACTCTCAATAAACAACTCTCTGCAGTCTCACCAACCAGGAAAGATTTCTGCCAGAAGAGACAGATGAAGAGATTTCCTCTGCTGAACCTCCAAGACCATGGTAAGGTCAAATCCCCTGCTCACAGCTCTCCAGAGCCATTCTGAAGCAGTTGAGAAGGACCCTGCTCTGTTAAGCATGCAGGGGAATTTCATATCAACTCTGACAGAAGTTTAAACTGTGCACCCCCTTGTAGGATCAGACCTGACACGTGAGATTTATCACAGTCTTTGACTCTCTGTAGTGTGTCCATGAAAATGAAATGCCAATAATGCAATAAAAAATAATACGGAATCTGCCTGTGATAATGTACATAATGATTATGGCATATTAGATCCACGTAACTTCAGGTGCCATTGCACTGAGAGGGCCTGCATTGATTTTTGTGGGTTAATGTAAAGAATATGTCTTGAAAGGCTTTTAGTGACATGTCTGAACCTGTGCTGTCAACTCCTGTTCTCCACTTCAGTGGCAATGGTGTCAATTCCAGCCTCAGGAGAGGGGGAGGCAAAATTTCAATAGGAACCATCTGCCAGAAGAACAGGGAACAGTTAATGGTGCCAGGCCTAACTCCCAATTCATTGGAAAAGAAGCTCTGGATATGTTCAAAGGATATCCTTTTTAAAACAAAAACCAGTGACTGTATTCACACACTGCTAAAAAAAAGGGAATTTCACGATGGACTTCTCGCCATGATCCTATAGAGGAACAGGACAGACAAACAACTTTTCACTCCCAGAGGAAAAAATGATTTGTTGCTCACAATTCTGACTCTGTGCCACTCGAGATATTGTTATCATGACATATTGTCTGTCAGACATCAAAGAGATGATGAAGAGCTGGTTGGCAGCTCCCAAACCCCACATACAGAAGCAGCAGATTGTAGCAGCCTGTGCTGGTGCTCACAGAGATTAACCCCAGGACAAAAACTATCCATTGTCTTCAAAAAGCATCTGGAAGCAAATGCAAGATAATGATGATGTGGGGTAACATCTGTGATGTGGTAAATAACAAGGAAAGTACAAACTGAATGTGATTTTAACTATCTGCTAAGCTATTCCTTCTAAAGATGTGTCAGGATAAAATTATTCAAAGTGCAAGGGACTGGATGGTAAAAAATGAGGCTGTGGAAAGCACATGGGACAAGCAACACCGTCAGCAGAGTGGATAATCCAGGTTCCATCTCCTGCTGGCAAATGGAGCAGGTCCCTCAGGTTTCAGGGAGGTTCACAGTACCTTTTCCTGAACTTTTAAAGTTCAAACCCTGTCTGACTGCTCCCACCTCTGCAGGGAGTACAGCCCACAGCCCATGAACGGTTCACTCACACCCCATTCCCTGCCACTGGGAGTTAATTTCCTTAAAAACAGGGATTTTACCAGAAGTTTCCAGAGAAACATTCACCTTTGGGAAATGATGAAGCCTGGCCAGTCTGACCTGATAAACTGAACCAGCATTTCATGCCAATGAGGAGAAAACATTCTCAGTTACCAAATTACTTCGTACAGGGCAAAGTTTCTCCTCACAGAAATATTCCATTCACACATTGTCAAATCTTGCTGCTCCTTCTCCAGGAGGGGATGAGAGAGCGCAGCCCAGGATGGAATGAGGCTGATGAGAAACAGGGATTTAGAGGCTCTGATACATTTTGTACACCTAAGGATGGCCCTACTATTAAGGATCATTTATCTACTGTAGTTTCTCAGCTGAGAACAAGCTTTTAAGTGATGGGATGCTCAGAAGCAAAGCTCTCCAGCAGACACCCACCTTGGGGGAAATCACTTACTGATCAAAAACCTGACACATCTTCTAAATTATTTTTAAATACCTCCTGCAATAATGCTTTTAACTATTTTGACAACTTCTGAAGCGCACGGTACTGCGAACTTCAAGCCATTCTTTGCACTAAGAATTTATGGATCTAGAGAGAATTAATTTACTGGAAATTACATCTACAGCACTATAAAGACTTTGCCCTTAGCAGAGCAGGGTGGAAAAGTTGGCAGCCAGTGAGCTATCATTTCTCCCAAGGAAGGATGTTTCAGAAGTGATATAAAGCAGTCTGTGAACTGTCTGTGAAGACTCTTCAGTCAAATATGGATTTTTAAAAAAAGTCACTAATGCTCTTTTGTTTAACTCTGTTGAAAATTTCCTCTTTAGAGTGAAAGACAATTTCACAGTTTTAAGTTAATATCAAATCGCCAATAACAAAGCATTTTAGTTATCTTTCCTTAGCAACTATTGATACCTGTCACTTGTCAGGGTATGTCTTATCAATGCCCATTAAGTCCAGGCACTGATAACACACTTACCTGAGTATGGCCTCTGTCCTGAACCTGATCCCAGCTGGAATAACCCCTTTTTTTTGAGCAGAGACAGTTCCCCCTAAAGAGACTAAGAAAAGTCAGGGGCTGTACCTGAGGGTGTGTTGTAAGCAGAGAAGATCCTGAAACATAAGAAACCTTTTCATAGTGTGACTGGATAATCCAATTGGAACTCCCAAGAGCGTAGCCCGAGCTCAGAGGGGTGACCTGCACAGCACCAAACAGCTCCTGAAACGCACAGCGAGAGACATTAACTTGAGAGAGCCCCAAAAGCAGTCAGGACAGGTCATTTTATTATCACAATATGAATTTTAAAAGCAGTTCGGCTGCTCAAAGCCTTTGTGAAGCTGATATCCTGAGAATCACATCTGCTGGTTTTACCCACCCATCTCTAGCAGGACACACGCTCTGAGAAAAGCTTTTCCTGAGGCAGGGCCTCCATAAAGTCTCTCTTCCATGTGGATTTTATGGCATCTGAGTTCACACTGAACAATGCCTCCAAATGAGGGAATCAACCAGGGTCTTGATGCTCTGCCTGCCTCTGCTGTACTGAAGAAGTTTGTGGGAGCTTTACATTTTTGAAGACTCTCTTCTCCTTTAGCCAAATTAAATTGGTATTGGCCAGCAGGAGAGAAGGAAGGACAAGTATTTCTCTACTGACATAAAACTCTGCTGGAGTTGCAAATTTTACTGTGGGAAACAAACTTAACCTCAAACTCACTCGCTTTCTAACTTTATTTCTTTTTAAATGCTACCTGCTTGTGATTTAGCAACACCCTGCAAACTCAATCCCCATTTTAGTTTCAGTGCAAGCAACCTGACAGTTGCCTCCTTTCCATATGTCATTAGGAAGTGTATTCCTTTATCTGTACCCAGGAATGTGGAATACTTGTTTGGAGAAAGGAAAATCAGCCTTCATGTACAGACCTCCCCAATGTGATCCACCTTCTGCCTGAATTCTGAATAATAGAACAAGCGTCTGATTCACGCAACACTAATGATTTTTCTAGTATTTCAATACATATTTGGATGCCTTGAAAAACAAGGCAGGGGGCCTTCATCCCTCACCGTGTGTAAGCCAAGGCTCTAAAGTCTGATTATTTGAAAAGTTAGCTTTGGGAAGTGAAAAAATACGGGTTTTTTCCCCCCCGTAACTATAAAAGAATGATTGGCTCAGATGCACAGATCTAAAATTAGGCGAGATGCATCCACACTGTGAGGACAGTCAAAAATGAACAGTAACAATCAATGGATAATGAGGAGTCACAAGTTACTTTAACCCGTTTTTTTATTTTTTATGGCCTCTGAGCAACAAAACCAGGTATCGTGGCTCACACAAGAGCAGGGATTGTGGCCCACTCACTGCCTACAATCCATACGGGATCTGCAGACCATGGAATTGTTGGTTCAGTTCATTCTGGAAACCACTGGATTATAGTCAACAGCATTACAGACAATAACTGTTAGCTGGGAGCCCTGGGAAAGGAGTTTCTGAAGTTCGCATTGAACCATTAGGTTTTGTTTACAATCCCTAATTTACAGTACGAAACAAAGTGGAGGCTAAAGCACTCAAAAGATTCCCAGAAGTGAGATAGGGGAGCTGGGAAGGGGATGTGGCTTAGAGACAGAGAGGATACATTCACTCCCTGCATCCTCCCAGCTCTCAGTGGGCCAGCTATCAGCTCCAAATTTGAGGGCACGCCGCCTTAAAATTGGCCTCCCCAAGGAAGAGGAGAAACAAATGGATATTCCCTGATTTCACCAAACAAGAGCCCTTCCTGGGAGGCAGACTGAGGGACAGTCTGTATAATCCTGTCTTGCTTGCTTAGGTTAGGCTAACTAAACCTTACACAGGATCTAGAGGGGAAAAAGAGCTGGGGAACAGTTGTTGGTGTTGCTCTGAGGGCAGCTGTCCAGGTACTCACGATTTTCTGGGAATAGCCCACCAGCTGGATCTTGCTGAGGGCTGCGTTCACCTCTGGCATGGTGTAGCACTTCCTCCACATGGACACCTCCACCGCGTCCTTCAGCGGGGCCGGCAGCAACCTGCGAACACCAGCGGGATGTTCTGAGGGGATCCTGAACAACAGCTGGTGCTGGGCCAGCTTCTACAACCATCTGCATTCTCCAGATCTTAGATTTTACCCTTTTAAATTTTTATTTTCAATGTGGCTGGTGCTTCAAAGTGAGGAGCAAGACTTTCTGCCTGCCGAGGAGCACAGCCATGCTTCCCGTTCTGATTTACCCCAAGAGCTGCTCTCCTCCAGCTCTCTTTGTTGCTGTTCTGTCCAGCCCTTGCATCAAAGAAGCAGCTGTGATCAAAGCGTTATCACAACTCTTGAGGTATTTTCACCACCGATGAAAGATGCTGGCTGATCTGAGATGTCAACATGAAATGCACCTCCAGCATTGGTAGAGAGGACTGGGATCTTGGATCAGTGTCTGTTTTTCATATCATAATAATCTGAATAATATCCTAATAATCTGAAACAATCTGGTGATTAAAATGCAGCTATCAGAACATGAGCAGGGATGGCTTTGCCCTGATTTTTGCCACTGGTCTCTTCCAAGAGCACGTGTCCCTTCAGCTCAGCTTCCCTGCCTTCAATCCCACTTCCCTCCCGAGTGCCCTGGCAGGGATACACGAGCTGACACTGCAGAGCTCTTTGAAATCCCCTCCACGGAAGTATTTAAGATGTTTTACACCAAAGTAAGCTCCATCCATTCTGCTCCTCACAGACATTGCAAGTCAGCTGGCCGGCGTTGTCAAGGGAAGAAGTGAACTATAATGTCACAGGCTGGAAGAGGGATGGCTAACTTCTGGGAAATAAATCTTCCTCAGCAACATGAACTGAGGCAGGAAGCAGCACAGCTGCCAAATGCATAAGAAGAATAGGATTTTTTTTTTTTGTATATTAAACCAATGCTAAATCAAAGGCTAATTCAAACCAATTTCCAAAGATTTATGGAAATTGGTCAAGTTTCTTTGATCAATTTGTTTAAAGGAATTTAATTTATTGTTATATCTACTAGGTCAGTGAACTCCTCCATAATTTAAGATACTGAAGAAAGGATTAAGGGCAGCTCTTGCCAAGACCACAGCACAGGTCCAGAGCGGTAACTGTAATTCCAGCACACGCTGGCTGAAAGCACCCCGTGCTTCAGGAAACAAACAAAGCCTTCAAGGTCTTTGTTGGGAAGTCGTAAGCAACAAAAGGCCACACAATGTGGAGAGTTGTCCACCACTGCACTGAAGCAAATTGCCTGTAAAAGCCTTTAACCTACCATAAGAAGCATTTAGTGTTGGATGCTTTCAGGAGCTGCTCTTCTGGGAAGAGGAAAATGTTTCTCCAGGTAATGGAGAAAGTGGGGAATTGTCCTTGGTGATTGAAGGAAGTTTCTCTTAGCCTTGACTGGCTACACTGTGAAAATACTCTGATCCCTGGCAGAGACCAGTGGCACTAGTCTCCAGTGGCATCAATCTCCAGTGGTTTCCTGTGGCTGAGTGGCACAGAGACAACGAGGTGCTGGTCCCTCAGATGTGCCTCTGTCAGCATTCAGTCTGTCATCCTCACTCCTAAAATCTCTACAGAGTTACCAGAGGATATTTTGTGGTCTGGAGTAAATCTACCAACACCGTGGCAACATCCTGTTATGGATCACCTCACAACAACCAGATGTATGAGGGCAGCTGCTGGGACAGCCACAAACAAGGAGGTACCACGAATCCACACGGTTGAGGAAGCAAAATTCATGCTTAAAAAACTGAGGGATTTGTATTCTTCCCTAGGATCTGCACAGAGACAGCTCCTCCTGGTCAATGCAAAGGGTGACATTTCATATATGACATAAAATCCCAGAACTGTTTGAAGGGAGAGGAGGATGGCAGCACCGAACTACATCAGACCCCGGCCTCTCTCGTGCCCTGCTCAGCCTCAGGAAACAGCCTGTTTCAAACACTTTAAAACATATAGGAAACCATCAAACAAGAAGTCAACAAAGTGCCTTTCATAAGTCAAACTTTCTCTTTACCCCCTGAATCCCAATCAGTGTGAAAGATATCCTGGCTGACATCTACAGAGCTTCCACGAGACTGCTCATTTGAAATAAAACCCAGTGGCAATAAAACTGGCTAAGCAATTAGTTCAGACTGGATCTGATAATGGAAAAATGTAAACCACTATAATGAACTTATTATATTTTATACAGTATTTGCATTTAAAATGCTCCAGTGCTTTATCTAATGAAGATGATAATACTTTGTGTTTTATACTAACTGTTTGGAGTAGAACTAGCTGAACTGTAAAGCAGTAATGGGGATTGATCAGCCTGAAAAATTAAAGTTAGACTCAGAAGTAATAAGTATTCTGTTCTTGCAACAGCCAAGTAGGAAAAAAACCCCAACTCATCAAGATCACATTTTCTTAACTAACGGATGTCAGTCCAATCCTGCATGTGCCATTAGCCAGGTGCTAATTTGTGGATCAGTGGATGTTTGCTCACATGCTCTAATAATCAGTTCCATTCACTCCTGCGTGACACTTGTCACCAGGCATCTCAAAACACTTTGCAAACATTAATTAAAGTCCCCGGGTGCCCTCTGTGCTGGATGGGAGCTCTGTTTTACAGATGCACAGGGAGGTGAACAGGGAAACTCAGAGCACAGGTGGGGCAGAGGTGGAGAGGGAGTTCACATTTGTCCCCTTGTTCCAGCTCAAAGACAACACTGGTTCATACCAGCAGACTTTATAATACACAAATTTATTTTATTAAATTTTAGTTTAGTACCTCCTACCTCCCTGCTATCCCTTTACAACAGTGATATGATGAACTATGAATTTTGGGGGACATCCCCAGCAGTAGGAGAGAGGAACATGTATTTTAAATACCACTTCAAAGAAAAAAAGGCTCCAGCCTTCTCCAGCAGCTGAATCAGAACAAAGATTCCCTCTCTGTGTTCTCTGGAATAATCAGCAGCATGCAAAGTGCCAGGCAGCACTTTTCCTAAAATACGACCACCAGGAAAGTGACATTATATGAGCTGCAAGATATATGATCCCCCTTTAAACCATGCATACAAAACACGCCTGGTGTGACAGGAATAACGGCTCCAGTCCTCTCTCTTCACACCCTGGGAGCTTCAGCAGTGGCTCTGGGCAGGCCAGTGGACCCCAAAATTTAAAAACCCCACTATTCTGAAAATCCTGCTAAACTTTATTGTATTTAGTTTTGCTTTACATCCGAGTTCTATTTGTCTTCTTCAGAAGAGTGAGAGTTACAGTGTAAAGACTGCTCCTAAATTCAGCAGGGGAACACAAGATAGAGCTAAAACCACGGCAATTTGGATTTTTAATTTCTTTGCTTTGTAATACTGGAAAATATCAAGACTGCTCTTCTAATGTAAGAAATAATTCACTTTTAGGAAACTTCTAAATCAAGCCATCTTAAGAATTAGGAGTATAAAATAGGAGATCAATTAAAAATGCACAAAGCAGCTTTTAAAAATAACTTTTTAATCAACCGACTCTATCTTTAAAATGTGCTAAAAACGAAACTGTCTCCTCCAAGGAACACGTTGTGCACCTAAAATTGTTTTTATTCCCAGGGAAAGCATCAGCTCCAATTAATAAACTGTATGGATAATTTTTAGATTCCATAGGCTTTCAAAATTCTGAGTATCTTGTTTTGATGTATAGCCGGAATAATGGACACGGTGCTTCCCAACAACCTTTTTTATTAAGATTTTAGTTTGTTTTTAAGCTTTGGAAAGCCAACAACCCCACCTCTGCTGTTCAGGTGTAAGAGAAGATGGGAAGAAAAGTAACGCCAGTGACCTCCAACAGCTGTCTCGACTTTCTTAGTATGTCAGCAAACATGAATGTAAATACCATTTAAATTTAAATTATTCCAATGCAGTATCATTAAATAGCCTAATAATTTCAACAACTTTTTATGATGTTAATACCAAAATCTGCTGGTTTAATCTACCATTATGGAGCTGAACCGTGTGAGAGGAAATCAGGGCAGGCTTTGCTGTTCCCAAGTGTTTCTCCAAGAAACGCATTTGTGAGGTTGGAAAACCAACAGTGTGCAAAAATGATTAAAGAAATAATCGACCCAAGGAGTCACAGCAGCAAATCTCAAATGTGGGAGCTGAGCCATCCTTACAGTGAATCCCAAACTTTGGTGCTTTAGGACAATCACCTTTCCAGGGACTTGTTCCTTACCTTTGTACCTCCTTGTTCTTCCACATGGAGGCAGACTGAGCCTTTGGCACGCGTTCAATGGAATTCACCAGTTCTTCCATGAGGAGCCTGAAAACATAAATCAAACCAAAATTAGCACTGCCTCCTC
Organism: Rhagologus leucostigma; assembly: GCA_013397725.1. Taxonomy (NCBI): domain Eukaryota; kingdom Metazoa; phylum Chordata; class Aves; order Passeriformes; genus Rhagologus; species Rhagologus leucostigma. The sequence goes on from VZTD01002594.1 coordinate 319,100, forward strand.
TCACACAGGAGAGAACTTTGGCCCAAATCTTTCCAAAATACCACAGAAATTGTAACACTCTCAGGCAGTTTGAAGGAGGGGTTCTCCCCACAGAGGCCATTTCCAGCACTACCCCTGTTTCTCCACAGAGTGTTTCCAATTCCATCTGCTTGCAACAGAGGAGGAGCTGGCCCACTGGGTTATGGGCTATTTGGAAAGTGCAAGATAGTTTCTTCTTTACTGACTGCTTGTGATACGGAATGAGACAAAACACACAACGAAAACTCCTCAGCTGATGCCTGTTTATCACTTAGGGAAGCCAAGCATGTTGTCAGAGTGAACTCTCCTCATTTACCAACGCATATTTGAGACAGAAAAAGGTGTCAAGCGTTAGAAATTGTCACTGCAGATTTCCCTGCCCAAAACTAAACAGCATTTGTGATTGTGTGCGGGCTTTCCCTTGAAGGTAGGAGCAGAAGGACAGCATCTGGAATGACTTGGGATGGGGAGAACCAAACCAGTGCACTCCCCCACAAGACTGTGCTTGTTATCTCCAGCTCTGGACCAGCAAAGCCCACAGGTCCACTACTCGTCCATATTTACACAATTCCTTTCACCTACAAGGGCCTTCAGTTTCTGTTTGCTTTTACACAGTGGGGGAATTACTCTGGCATGGGAAGTTTGCACAGGACCTTCAGTGGACAAAGATTCCTGCCCTAAAGTGCTTAGAGAGTAGTCCAGATAGCAGGGCCTAATCTGGCTCCTAATTACTGAATGTGGCAGCTCTGCAGGAGAGAGAACAGAGCACAAGCCCAGTTAGGCCTCATCGAGGGACAGACCTGCAGTGTTTGGTGTTGACCCATCCAGTCAGCAAGATAATTTTGTAAAAACAGACTGGCAAGTTTGATGACTATCCTGGTTTTGACTGCACTGTCAGGTCTTAGATTTTCTACCTCTACCTCTCCTATTTCTGCTATTTTTCTTAGTGCTTCTCTCTGGAGTTCAGAGCTCACGTAGCTCAACTGTCAATTGAGATGAAGTCAGCTCGAATTCCTTTCCATGGAGTGGAGGGAAGTGTGATTATACGGAATCATAAAATCCTGGAATGGTTTGGTTTGGAAGGGACCTGAAAGATCATTTAGTTCCAACCCCTGCCATGGGCACAGACACCTTCCACTAGGCCTGGTTGCTCTAAGTCCTGTCCAACCTGGCCTTGAACACTTCCAGGGATGGGGCAGGCACAGCTGCTCTGGGCAACAAGTCCAGTTTTCTGATTGGAAAGACTCCTTTTGTTTAGGGGGAGCAGAGAGGAGCAGGAGAGCTCTTTGATCCATGGTTTTCAAAGGTCTGAAGTTGCCTATATGGCAATTGCTTCTCCAGGTTTCTCAGCCCACTCAAGTCCCACTGTCCCACATCTATGGCCTGGACTCAACACAAAGCACCTGCTGGAAATGTTGATGGTTCCAGAGGTTGGGAAACATGGAGTTAACACATTTGCAGCACTAAGGACTTGGCTGGTGTTCAGCTCCTGCCTAAAAGCCTCTTCGGAACATTAGACACCACTCCTCTCCCCACATTGTCCTTTACACCTTCTCCTCAGCAGTGATGAAAGAGGAGCAGAGAATAGGAAGGGGCTTTTTACCTGCCAATTTGAACAGTGGGCTCGGTGGCATAAACTGTTCCAGTGAATCCTGTGTACTCTGTGATGTAGGGCAGTGCCATCATGCAGTGATAGTTGGAGATCAAGATTACATCCACCGTGGAGAGGTCAAGCAGTTCAGTCTGAAAACAGAGGGAAGAGATAAGCAACTTGTAACCCTTTCATGCAGTTAAAGCATTGGCAGAAAAACTTCTTATACTATTTTTTTTTAAACTTTATATTGCAGGAATGGAACTGGTTTATAAAAGCATGTCTCAGCTGTGGCAAAGATTAATGTTGCCTTTAAATTAACAAGATTTATTTTAACCCCCCCCCCCTAAAATTATTCCCTTCTCCAAGCTGGAAAGGAAACCATGTCCTGGGCTTGTCTGTCTTTCAGGTGATGAAATGGCTGCTGTTATGAGATCCATGATTATTTTACTTTTATCAAAGTAAAGAGATGATGTGTGTAACTCCTTAGGGAGGAAGAGACACCAAAACTTCTGCAGCAGTGATTTAGGGTGTATCATATTTTTTTATGCAGCACATCCTACTGTACCCCAAGAGAGATAAATGAGGATTGTATTTATTCATATGCTTAAAATAATCCTCATCTTTTCCGAAAGTAAATGCTTGGCACCTTTATCATTCACATTTTCTACAGCAGATGAGGCCCATTCACAAGATACAACAAAATGGATGGGTGGGCCCAATTTGTTTCGATGTGACAGTTCAGACAAGAGTTCTGAGACTGAAAGAAGATTTCACACATTGTTAAAAGAATTTTAATTAGAAATATTTACTGGTAATGCCGTAACACAAACGGTGTCAAGTCAGAAATTTACAAGATTACTGACCTCTAACTCAGTTATTATAGAGCAGCTAATGGAATTCAACACTCATCAAGCACATATTATCTGATTACAAGGCTTGGTCCAGCAATTTGAATAAAAAAGGCAAGAAAGTAGGTCACTCTGCTTTGCAGAGGGCTGACACAGTGCTCTGGTGACAAGCAGCTTAACTCCTCGCTAAGCACTCATAGTTTCAATCCACGATCACAGCTCATGTCCGAGCCATGATCTCCGAGCTGAGAACAGCAGGTGAAACACCATCCTCAGATCCATGACAAGGCACCTTTAAACTTCCTGGGCTTCCAGGCAGGAACACACTCCCTGCACACTGTCAAAGGATCCTCTGATGCCTGCTCCTGCCAAGGCTTGGTTTGTCCATGGCTTGGTTTCCAGCTGTGTCCAGACCGTACAGGATCAAATCCTGGAATGGTTTGGGTGGGAAGGGCCTTAAAGACCAACTTGTTCTACCCCACCTTCCATGGGCAGGGACACCTTCCACTAGCCCAGCTTGCTCCAAACCCCATCCATCCTGGCCTTGGACACTGCCAGGGATCCAGGGGCAGCCACAGCTTCTCTGGGCACCCTGTGCCAGGGCCTCCCCACCCTCCCAGGGAACAATTCCTTCCCAATATCCCATCTATCCCTGCCCTCTGGGAAGTGTGTCCTGTCCCTCCACATCCCTTGCCCCAAGTCCCTCTCCAGCTCTCTTGGAGTCCCTTTAGGCACTGGAAGGGTCTTTCAGGTCTCCCTGGATCCTTCTCTTGTCCAGGTGAACACCCTCAGCTCTCCCAGCTTAGCTCCAGAGCAGAAGAGCTCCAGCCCTGAGCTGAATCCCAGCCCAGGAGAGCTATCAGGAGGATAAACACCACCACTTTCCAACCTTAAGCATGCCACATCTCAGCACCCTAGAAGCATTTACTAATAGGATGAAAAGGGTGTCAAAAACAAAGTAAAATCTTCCCTGGGGCTCGCGGCGATCTCACTAAAGTGCCTTTGAGCTGAAGAGGCTTCAAAATGTTTCTTGAATGTGAAGTGAGAGAGCAGAAGGTTGCCAAGCAAAGAGAGGGCTGCACCCTGCACTCTGACATGTGTGAGTGTACTCTGCTGCCGAGACAGCCTCTTATCACCTTGCGGCTGCTGGATTAGATCCAAATCTTGGCTTGCTTTGGCAATGGTGTTCCTGGAAGCGACATCGAGATTCTCCGGCTAACTGCTTCTGCAGACAAGTTTCTTCAAAAGAAGTGCCATGGAAGGGGACAAAGCAAAAGCCTCTTTCACACAAGCTTCCTCTTATCCCGTGTTGCCAAACAGCAGCAACATTTCCACTCAGTTTTCAGCTGGCCATGACTCCTGAATCTCCTGCAGACAGGTGAGCTCAAGGTGTGAGCTGGTATCACAACAGATCTCTTCACGTGCTCACAGAGGACATCTGGCATCTGTTGGCAATTTTTGGAAACATCTGAGAGGCCATTTTTAAAGTCCCTGCAATGGTGACATGTGCAGTCGGTTGCCATCTTCTGGTTGTAGGACGGGCTGCTGGGAATCAGCTTCATGCAGTGATAACAGGGGTAAAGTGAAGCAGTGACTCCCTGTCTGTCATATTTAGAGCTACTCATGTGGGTATTTTCCAGCCCAAAGTAATCAGAAAGTCTGGCTGAAGCACCCTAATCCCCAAGAGATTATCATTCCAAAGGGAATCCAGCGCATAAACCCAGTCCTTCTCCAGATCTGGACCATAATGGCACTTTCTACACACACAAATGCTACCCACATCTCTCAGTTTCACAGGACAGTAACCAAAAGGCTCACAAGAACCCAGAATTATTAGGCTTTTGGGTTGGTCTTTTTTACTGTGATTAGATTATGACCATTCCAGCTGGGTTGGAATGGTCATAATCTGTTGGAATCACTTGCCAAAACGAGTACCAGAGCTGCCAACTTGTTTGAAAGAATCAAGATGACAAGAGTGATGCCAGAGGTGAGTTCCATGGGATCCACACACAGGAACAACATCGCCAGAACCTCAGCAAGCTGACAAAAACCTTCCAGGGGTGTTTTGTGTTTTGTGCTTCCTGTCTACAACGTCAGGCAGAAAAGGAAAAAAAGAAAATTGCTGCCCAAAAGCAACTGTGTCTGTCTTTGAAGGACAGAGACAACATCCCACCATGAAATGAAAGAACTGATGTTATCACACTCTGAACACACTGAGGAAAGGGGGTATCATCGCCACGCTATTTCCCATCATTCATGCCCACCTCTTTCGGCTCAGCTTTTTACATCTTCAGTTCTCCTACAGCACTCCCCTGATCAATCAGGTAACCCCAGGTAATCCAAACATCTTCAACAGTCTTGTTTTCTTTCTTTTCAAAGCCAGAAATTCCAGTAAAAACCAGCTTGAGCAGCCACTTGCAGCTATGCCCGTGGATATGAAGGCCCAGTTCTTCCCTCAAAGAAGCAGTAAAAGTTTTTAACCTGAAAGTGCTACTGGCAGAAGTGCAGCCCAACAGAATCCAACCTGGCTTAACCACAGTTGGCTCCCCAGGGAGCTCCACTAGGCACGTCCTGCATCTGTGGTTAGAGACAAGAAGCTTTCCTTGCCTTCAAACCCTGCCCTTATCTAGATCAGCACATGGATCCTGTCAGAGTCAGCCCAGCTCAGTCAGGTTGTCTTTGAAAAGCCCATAAAAAAGGAAAGTTAAGTCTTATTCTTGTGAGGTATTTGCTCAAGGAAACCTTCCACGTGTCTCCCACAACCACTGTTGAGAAGGGTTGTTTCCATCTTTTTTCCGGTGTCATAGATCCTGGAGGCACCTTAACCACACAGAGTTTTAGCAGTATTATTTACTGAGTATTAATAAATTAGCAGGAAGCTGATAACAATAACAATAATAGTAATAATAATAATTATTTAGCAAGTTTCTCCCACGTGACTGAATGGAGTCAAATTTTTCAGTAAGGCTTTGAACAAACTCACCTCTGGTAAGCAGAACTCAGGCACAGAGTCTACAAACACATGGCCAGAGCACTCCTTTAGCTCCTGTAAAAAACCACAGCAACAGAGGAGACACAAAATACAACACCGTGTTACTCCAAGGCAGCACATTTTGGATTTTCCAGACATTTTCTTTATCATAGGTAATTTCCAGCCTGTTACTACACGACATTTAGCCCCCTTCTAGACAAAATTTGGTGCAGGCAGATCTGCTGAAATTGCTTTCACGCCAGATGAGGCTGCTTGGTACTTGAAGGGATCAGATCCTCCTTGGGAAGGACAGAGAGAGCACTCTGGTAGGTAAGGAAAGAGCCCTGGTAAGCACCAGGAAGGCAAGTTTGGAATTTAGTTTTGGTTCCAAATAACATCCAACCTTTTCTGTCTTATTAGGACCAAAATACAATTTTTAGCCCATCTCAGAGCATTTGATGAAACAACTTTCGGGGATCTAATCTCCACATGACACTTTTTGTTAAACTCTATCCTCTATTTTCTTCCTCTTTTTCAAGGCTGACATCAAAAACTTTTGTCACATGAAAAGTCACGTTCTTCAGGGTTATATGTGGAACAAAAATACGCCCAACTCAACTGCTAGCACAAGTCACAGGCTCCCTACCACCCACCCTGCCTTCTCTCCTGTCCCAAAGCGAGTGGTCTCAGCCAGCTTCAGACTGACAGAATTAAAGACTGAATCCAATTCTTAGTAATTACAGTGCACCTGCCAACTAATAACGAATGAGCAATTACATCTAGTGGCAGAAGTCTCCTCACCTCATCTCAAGGGAGTTCAAAATGATTAAAAGTAGATCGCAGCACATTTCAATGCCTCTCCAGGACTGAAGTTTTATAACTGAGTGCTGTAACAGCAATGTCCACCCCACATGATAAAACACCCCCCTTTGACTCCTTCCCTTGCCTTTTTCCAGCATGGGTCCAAGAATTTACCATTCCAAGCACTTACAGTGGTCAAGGTGAAGTCAAGAGACGCTGCCTTTGATTTTTTAACATGATTCCCATTGCCACTGTGTGAGTTTGGAGGTCCCTCCTGAGCACACACTACAGCAGCAGCATCCCAGAAATTTCAATATATTCCAAGCAGAACTACAGTGACAGTCTGTCCATTCTTTGGAGCCCAAAGTTCTGACACCGAAGCTGGGGTTCAGGAGACACAAATTCCAGGGAATTCAAACTGAGCAACTCCATTGCTGCCCCTGCGCCTCTGCAGCCTGAGACTGCCAGCTAGCAAGTGCTCTGAATAGAGCTGTTACTATTTTACCAACAGAAATGCTGCCTGCACAGTTTCTTTTGTCTCCAATGAGAAGAAAAATCGGGTCTTTAATCTATGATCTTCAGCTCCCTTGTCTGTAAAAATCAGATCAATCCATTTTGTCCACCTCAAAGTCCCCTACAAAAGCAACTATTATCACTGTTTCCTTTAATGTTCACATAGTCAGAGAACAGTCTATTAAGCATTTTCTCCACTGGTACCCAGTGCTGCCCACATTTGAAATGTATCTGCCTATTTTACTAACATCTGACATATTTTTGTGTTCATTGTTCCCCTATGGCAGATCAAGCTGGACGCTGCAGTGCCAAGTTTTGGTTGAAGCCTCAGATAAATTCTGCCTCCAAAACTGATGTAATGAAAAGAGGAGGAAAAAAGAGCAATTCTGTGTCTCTCATGTCACTGAGGAAGTTCTGTGTCTTAGAATCAGGAGGCTGGAGATAATATCCTCCCTGCTATGTCCAGCAGCAGAACACATGTTGATTTAAGAAGCCAAAGCCATGCTTTTCCCCTCTGAGAGACCTCCCATAGGCCTTTCTCATAGTTCTGCCTGAAAAAAGGTACGATACCAACCTCATTTACAGGCAGGCTCTGAAGCCTCGGTGTCAGAAAAGTGAGACTGTGGAATAAAAGGCACTCTAAGAAGGCGAAGCACCATTATTTATGGAGCTCCATGAAATACAAAAATATTCACACTGATGACTTGTGCATTTTAAGAGGATTCTTTTATAATCTAGGCTACCTCTGAAGCCTGAGAGTTGCTATTAGCATTTTGTTTCAAAACGTTCTGCTCTGCAAGGACATCCTGGCTGGTAAAGGTACACAGAGAAACCTTTGGGATGAGTCAGCGTGGAACACTGCTCCTGCAGCACCAGCTCCCAACCTGGCAGGTAGCTTTTTGCATGGCAAGAAAATTCCAACCATCACCACAGTACCTTGTCCAGAAACGTGCTTCCATCTTTCAAAACCCAACCGGGAAGTTTGGATAGCCTGGGGCTGCAGAAAGAAAGAAGAAAAATTACTGCAATATGAACTGAATTATTATCAGTGGCTAAGCACACACCTTCTACTTGGTGTCATACAGGCAGAGAACACCATTTCTGTCTCAGGGAAGTAACAGTCCCAATAAAACAGACAGACAGTTTCACTGTGGTTAAGTGTTCACCAAAATGACTTTTACAAATCATGATTATGACACTTATAAGTAAAAAGAAATAAGAGGATGAGGCACGCAGGGAGTTTTTAGTCATTTATGGTGAGGATTTCAAAAAGGCTCAGTGCTTCTGAGTTCCCTGTGGTGAAACTGGATGAATAAACAGAAGTTAGGGCAGCAACAAACCCTGTGCTCGAAACAACACAAAAGCACCATAAAACTGTTCTGGGACAGGGGACAACAGACAAATATTCCCATTAGCAGTGGCAGGGAAAGACTGATGCTCTGGACTAAGTCATTTATAGACACAGGTTGGGATTTTCTATCCACATAAACCATGGTTTTGTGCCTGGGTGTCACCCTGAAGACCCACACCAACAGCTGTACAGGACACAGGGGCAAGGAGGCTTTGCTGGGAACTACATGTTCTAAGCAACAGCAGAGCCCCTTTTTTTCATTGTTTCAAATGCTAATAAAGGAATTTCAAGGCGGACAGTGCAATCCTGAGTTCAGAGCAGTAATGGCTGCAGCATTTCTTGCTACCATAAGTGAGAGACTTAATTATATTTCACAGTGACATCTCATTTTTGTGTGAGCCTACAGCTTAGCTCTAATACCACTGTCTGCCCAGATTCAAGCCTATCTACACAAATCAAAAAAAAAAAAAAAGAGTAAACAGAAGAATTGAACCCACCTGGAACCAAACCCTGCCACAACCTCAGATTTGGACACAGAACCTGGTTGCAATGCATTTTTCAAGTGCTGTGCACTAAGCTCTACAGACAGGCATGTTTAGATCCTAAAAGGGCTTTCAAATTCAACATCTTGAAAATAGGAAGTGATTCAAGGGCTCAGAGGAATGCTGTGTTCAGACTCCCAGCAGTATAAAAGAACAAATTCTGACATCCCAGTAAGTTACAAGGAAGGAAAAAGGGGAAATCCAAGACTCAAGCAATGAAGATAGAAGGTAAGAGGTGAGAGCAGAAGGATCCGTCATGGAGAAGCTGCGCCAGAGAAGCGCAATTCCCTTTTGAGGATAAAGAGCAAGTCTGAAGAAGTCTGATGATAGAAAAGATGAAGTGGCTAAATGGTTCCCTAGTGACATGTTCAAAAGACAATTTAGGAGCAGTAATTTGGAGACTGAGGGGGGCTGAGTAGAATTGGTGCAGTGAGACTAAAAGAGTTATGGAAAAAGCAAGAACAAATCACTCTGATATGCAACAACTCTGACAGATACGGGAGGAGAGGACAGGAACCTTGGCTGGAAGGGACACCTGGAGGGCTGCAGTCCAGTGTCACAATGCCAGCACAAGATCAGGTCCGTCTGGTTTGTGCCTTGCAAATCCCTGGATCCATCTGTGGTTTCAGCAGCACGAGGCAGAGCAGAATAAACTTTCCCTGATGTATTTGCTCTACTCCCCGTAATTTAACCCAGCAAGAGTTTTGCTTTATCCATGATGAAAGAGCACTGAACTTGTACTAAATGGGCATCCACTGGAGGAGTGAAGAGTTAGGGGAGGCAAAACGAGCAGGTGTGTCGTGTGTGGCTGAAAGCAGAATAAGCAACACAGGACAGAAAGGACTTTTTACCTTGAAGCCAAGAAGCAACACAGTTCCCCCTGACATAGTTTTGACATTGCAATAGAGTGATTGATTAATCCAAAATAGCTGGAACTGTCCCATAAATAATGTGAGCATGTGTGTCATGGCTAGACAGGAAAGGTTAAGAGCTTCCCACATGTTCATTTTACCGTTTTGCATTTGACTTTGGTACAGGGCAGAAAACTCCAGTTGACAAACCTCCTTTAAGTACAGGAGCATAAAGAGTTGGGCAGCTGCAGGTGCTCTGCACAGCCTCCATGGGCTGGTGAGAACAGGGACTGCCATTTCCAGGGCAAGGGGGAATCTAAATACCTTTGCACTGGCATTTTCTTTGAAGAGCAAAGAACTCTAAAAAATGTCCAGTCCCTTTAATGCCACAAACACTGCAGCACTTTCCTCTCTTACAGATTAAAGCACAGGCTCTCAAAATGTTTGCTCAAGGAGGGTCCCGTGCCAGGTATGACACAGGATTGAGCTGTGTGGCAAAGATGCTCTGTAATATCACACCTTTGGGCAACTGTGCAGACCACATAGTGAGATTTGCAGAATCCGAGGGCTTCGTGGATCCTGCTGGGATCTCTGGATTAAAGACAGCAGAGAGAAGCATGGCTCCTCTCAGGTTAAGGTCTCACTCAGGTCCATCTCCAATTAGCACATCTGGTTCTGAGAGGACACAGCTGGTGAGAACCTCAGATCTGACAGAGCTGTGTTCAAATTCCTCAGGCAGTCAGTCCTTCCTGTCACCTTACCTGGCAACTGATGACAATGTCAGTTCTCTGTCACTCCACGTTATGTTGATAACACACATTTGAATTGCAGAGGTGTTTGGACATCACGGTAATGGACTCCCAATCTCTAATGGTACAACTATGAGTACTACAGAGATAAGGACTTTCCAGTGGCAGCCACATTCCTCCTCACATTTCTGACTTATTTCCACAGCTCTCTGCAGGACACCTGGTTTGTAGAGGAGATCAATTACTTGCCCAAGTCCAAGTGCTCAGGCCAGTCCTTGCTCTAAGGGGTGTTCTGTCACCTCACCGACAAGATTGATTGGATTTAAATCCAAGTGTTTGCTCCAATTCCACTGGGCCATCAGGGGTCAAATCTGACATCCTTTCTTATTGAGTTTGAGTCATTTTAGTGCCAACATTCTGGAGGTGCTTGGGGAGTTCCAGGTTGTGACCTGCAATTTGGCTGTTCACTCCCAGGGTCTGCTATCAGCAGACAAAGCTGCCGTATCCCAGAGGAAGGCTGATTCCTGCCGTTCTAAAGAACCTCTTAAGCCTTTGTTCAATCACCTCATTTTGCTACTTGTTCCTCTCTCAATTTCCATTTTTTTGGGGGGGTGAGAGAAAGCAAATGTGAGGCAATTCTGTCTGTCCATGGATTTCCAAAATTTGCTGGATCTGTTCAAAATCTATTACTGCACCAATTGTTTCAGTCAGCAATTGCACCATGGAATGGGACAAAAATTGACTTTCACACTGATCCCTCTGAGGGCATCTGTTGCCTCTCTACAGCAGATCCTGAACTCCACGTTCTTGCAGAACAATGCACACATTGTCTATTCCTTTCCTCTCCTCTCCAAAGAATAACAAATCATAGGAAGTGCTGGACAAACTGCTTTAACCTCACTAGGTCACTTAGGAAACTCCCTTTTCCAACTGTATTTTCCCCCTCTCAATCAAGCCTTCCCTGAACCCAGAAGGTTCCTCACTTGTTTCCTTGTGGATCAAAGTTACTAAACGGCTTTTGAGAAAACTCCTGCTGCTTCCCATCACTAAGAGTGACTCATTCCCAGCTTTCCAACTGCTAATTTTCGCCATTTTTTCCATTTACACAAGACATCTCACCCTAACTGAATATCCAAATTACTCTAAAAACCTGGGGAAATACAACTCTGTAGCAGGGCATAGAAAGGAGAGTCTTGATCTCCAGATTCTGTTCTAGACTCTGTTTTGATTTCTCTGCTGTTCCAATCCCATGCCCAGCTGCACTGCCCTTTTATTTATTTAACTTTTAAAAGGGAACAATTATGCCATGCAGGCAACTAACAATGGCTGCTAAGTGCTATTTTTCTTTGCATTAGGCCGTGCTCTGAAGAACAGCCTGAGAAGATGGTGGTTAAACAGGACCTGCTGGGCTCCACGCACTCCATCTCAGTTACCCATTTATCTCATCTTGCATGAAGAAGCCAGAAAGATGACAGATATGTGACCTCACTTGTGCTGAGCAGTTGCAGCAATACTTTACTGAAGCTTAGAATAAATTATCTAGAAAAACCAATCAATAAATCCATAAAATGTCTTCCGTCTACTGAGCCAAAGGACGTTATTTTGATAAAGAGAATTTTTAAGTGAACAAAGTCTATTTATGATATCAGATGATGCTGTTCATTTGTACCCATCCCGTCCCTCCTTCCAATATACCCTTTCAGGCAGAGCACTCCAACTGCAACCCAAGAAGACGCAGACTAAGTGCTGACAGGCCACAGAACTCACCTCTGGACCAGAGGCAGCGGGAGGAAATTGAGGGTAGACGTCATATCCAGCCCACAGTCCAGCATGATGGTGGTGGATTTGAACTTGAGCACGTTGCATGGCAAGGTTGGATGCCCTGACAGGCAGTACTGGAAGAAGAATGAGGAGGAGTTACTCAGGACCTTTACCAGCATGAGCTTTCCCTCTGTGCTGGGCACTGGTGAAGCTGCACCTCAAATCCTGTGTTCAGTTCTGGGCCCCTCACTGCAAGAGAGACCCTGAGGGGCTGGAGCATGTCCAGGGAAGGGAATAGAGCTGGGGAAGGGGCTGGAGCACCAGGAGAGGCTGAGGGAGCTGGGAAAGGGGCTCAGCCTGGAGAAAAGGAGGCTCAGGGGGGACCTTCTGGCTCTGCACAACTCCCTGACAGGAGGGGACAGCCGGGAGGTTCGGGCTCTGCTCCCAGGGAACAGGGACAGGAGGAGAGGAAATGGCCGCAAGTTGTACCAGGGGAGGACAAGTTGGATATTAGGAACAGTTTCTTAAAAGAAAGGGTGGTCAGGCATTGGAAGGGGCTGCCCAGGGAGGTTTGGAGTCCCCATCCCTGGAGGTGTCCAAGGAACGCCTGGACGTGGCACTCAGGGCTCTGGGCTGGTGACAAGGTCCTGATTGGTCACAGATTGTACTTGATGATCTTGGAGGTCTTTTGCAACCTAACTGGTTCTGTGATTCTGTGAACAGAGTGAAAGCACCCCTGCCCCCACAAATTGCCTTTTCCCCCTTGTTTATAGACACGGTTCCTTACACACCCAAATAAAACATGATTTCCCATGAATCTGTGTCCCACAGCTGTGCGTGTTCATTGAGATTTCCCCGCGCCAGGGTATTAAGGGGCAGATTTTCTTCACACAGTTTTTCTGATCCCAAGGGTTCAGTGAAGGCAAAGTTCTTTTCTCTGATTTAGGACATGTGGGAATCTCTTTTTTTCTTGCGATCACCTTTTTCTCCCAAAATTCCAGGAAATCAGTTTCTTCCAAAGTCAGTCCTACTGGCAAAACTTGGCTAGAAAATTTGAAAACGACTCGGGGTGGACAGGGAGCCAGAGAAGCCTTGCAGGAACGCAAGTTTTATTTCGGTAAGAAACCTGCCCAAACAACTCCCGCACAGGTGCAGCAGCTCTGGGGCAAGTTCTCACCTGCTTTTTGTCTTGCTAAACACAAACAGGAAGCAGGAGGGACTGGGCAACCCCACCTGAATGGAAGGGTTTGTGTATCCAAATCCCAAAGGCTTTGCAAGCTTAATGAGCCGGTGAGCAGGTGATGTAGGGGGCACTTGAGCATCACTGAGATGCGGCCACCTCCTGTGTGGAGTGACAAACATTTAACAAGGCACGGGAGCTTCGAGTAAGAAGAGAACAGAAAGGTCGGCTTTAAAAATGCGGGATTAGAGACAAATGTCTGAGTGGAGTGCGGCCACCTCTGCGGGAGGGTTCCTCGGCTCCGAGGAGAGATTTTGCACGTCCAGTCTCCCAAGTCTGGGCATCTGGCAGCACAGCCACGCTCAAGTGGTCAAATTTGAGCTTTTAAATTCAAGTTTTGATCAATTAAGATGAAAAACACCACTTGTTTGGCCGTGCACTGCACTAAAAACAGACTCAGTCTTTTTCTAAGTAATTTATCCCTTAAGCTTGTGTTCTATACTTCCCTCTACCAAGTGGAAAAAAGGGAGATTAATAATTTCATTTTCTACCTCTGCTCACAATATGTGAACACAGGACTGCAACTGTCTGCATTAACAGCCCTCAAGGAGACTGTTTACATACATTCCTCAAAAACCTGCTTTAAACTATATTTAAATAGTAAAAATCTACTAAGCCCCGAATATTAAATTTAAAATATCACAGATACTTTTGTTTTAAATTCACAAAGCCTTAATTATTAAGGAGTTATGTCACATTTTGCCTTTCTTTTAGTAAAGTTTAAAAAATACGTAAAGCCAAGCTGGTGAAGGAGTGAGGAATTCAGTTGGTTTATTCACAAATGTAACACACTCATGTGAAATTAAGTTCTCACCAGACCAGAACTTTGACAAACGAAGCTATAAATTGAAGTAAAAAGAAAGAAATGAAGGGAAAAATAAGTTCTATTTTTGAAGCTTTTAAACTATCAGTAATTAAAAAAGGCAATGAAATATCACCACTTTTATCAGCAAAACATTTTCTTGCCTTTTTTTTATAATCATGAGTAGGATCACAACCCTGACTTCTACAAGCTAACTGGAAAATCTTCCTTTTTTCCTTCTTTAAAAGCAGCTAAAATCATCTCCCTCTGTGGCTGTCATGCTGTGGTAAATGCATTCCTGGGAGTCAATGGATTCTTTCTACCACATTCAAACAAAGTGACAGAAAAATAAAAAAAGCAATTCTTATTTTCTATACAGCTGTTTGCACAGGTGACACTGCTGGGCCTGCACCTGTTAGAATTTTAGATCAGGAATCCAGGAATGGGAGTGTTTGCACTATGTGTGTCTCCATACACATTATAAATGTGATCATTTCCACACGGTTTATATTTGTTACTGTTTCAAACAGATCCAGAGGTTCCAGTCATGTTCCTGACTGCACTAAAATGCAAGATTTTTGCTGCAAGATCTGCTTGCTTCCAACTTGATTCCCTTATGGCCAAAGGCTGGTGCAGCCAATGCAGAAAGGTGCCTCATCCCCTAACTCAAAAAGTCACGTAAAAAAGACACAAAAAACACAAAAGGCATAAAAATATGCCCAGCCCAGCTCACAGCTTTCCTGTCAGGATTTGCAAATGGGATGAAAGTTTGACAGCGGGGCACAAAGAGCCCAAGGTGAGGGGCTGATTCCAGATGCTCAGGCTCTGGGAGAGGCAGGTTCTCCACAAACATCCCATTCCCACTAAGCATGGGTACACGGCTGGCAGAGTGACAGAGGAGAGAGATGGTGGCTCAAACTCACAGCTCCAAAATATTCAGAGTTGTGCAGGTTAAAGGCAGCGCTTGGAATTCCAAGTGAAGGCCATAAATCCTGCAGTGCATTCCTCCAGTATTAGTATCACATGCCAGCTTAAAATCTGGGGGGAAATTAGCACCGAGATTTGCCTGAGTCAAAGCACATCTGAATTTGTGAGAGTCTGACATTTTCACTGGATTCTGAATCAGGTCTGGAGTCAGAATCCCAGAATGGTTTGGGTTGGAAGGGACCTTAAAGCTCATCTTATCCCAATCCCTCTGCCATGGACAGGGAACATTCCACCAGTCCC
This sequence comes from Rhagologus leucostigma, assembly GCA_013397725.1. NCBI lineage: Eukaryota > Metazoa > Chordata > Aves > Passeriformes > Rhagologus > Rhagologus leucostigma. Next base: position 334,368 of record VZTD01002594.1, read on the forward strand.
TCACCTCTACCCTGGTTCTTCCAAATTCAACCCAAATCTATGAGAAAAGAGCATGAAAAGCATCTGACTCCTCTCCCCACAACCCCGAGATTCAGACACATCTCCAGAAAAATATAAGGTGAAGAATCTGATCTTACAATTCTCAGTCCCTAAATCTATACACAGGTCTAAAAAGGCTGTGATACAGACTCCAGACAGTTTGTGTTTCCCCTCCCTACCCCTTCTCTCTCTCTCTGTCCCTATGCAAGACTCTAAACATTAAAAGAGCTCTGCATTTCCACTGGGGTCTTAATTTAAATATTTCCCAGTTTCCTTTTCCCCACTGAATTCTATCAGCCTCGACAATTACACCCAGAAGTGCTTGACTTTGCAGTGTTTGTCCCACCGGTAATATTCATCCCCACACAGATCCTTATCACACAGGTAAGATTATGCAGGATCCAGCTCTTTGACCACCTGCTTCTGGAATTAATTGTACACACTTCCACGGAGAGTGATTTCCTGAAAGTCTCAAAACAACCCAGAATCCACATTCACTCCTGTGGAGCTTTGTTATAACACACTGCTCAGTCTCAAAACCAAGAGACAATCTTAATTTTAATAATGGTGTCACTTCAGATTAAATAAATCAAATGTTATGCTCAGGTATGTTGAAAACTGCTTGGGTTTTCACCTCCAGACCGAGAACTGCAGCACATTACGTGAAACAGAAATTCTTCCTGGAAAACAAAGCGGCGCCTGAATCCAAGGTCTCCAGGAAAGTTAAACAGTTCAAGAGGGAGATCTAGAGAGGAGACCAATATCATGGGTCATGTACTTCCTGACAGAAGACTGTAATACCAGAATCAAAATCCCTATCAGAAGCAAGGTGCAACCTTGGCAAAGCTGTTGCACCACGATTTTTTTATTAGTATCTCCCTGTATTATCACACTGCGGATGGAAAACGTCTTTATTACAAACCACGGGGATTTATTCACATTCCTAGCAGAGCCTAGCAGAAGCCACACGTGCAGTGGGTAAGCTCAACGCGAGAGTGATATTTAAGGCTAGGAAGGCTGAGAAACATTTTCTTCTCCTCCTCCCAAATCCTACTGAGGTTTGATCCCATTCAACACCTCAAACCTAGGCAGCGGCTCCCCCCTTTTATCTCCCCACTCAGGG
>VZTD01002594.1:336381-599945 GCA_013397725.1 Rhagologus leucostigma
GGGTGGGCAGGGGCAGCCCCTCGGCACGGGCGGCAGAGTTGGAGCCGCGGCTTTGGGGGGCTTCGCGGGTGCCCCCGGAGTGGGGGAGGAGGAGGAGGAAGGTGTCCCTGGGAGGCTGCAGCGGGAGGGCAGGGCACCTTTGGGGTTCGCTGTTCCTGCCATTTGTATATTTATTCTGATTCCTCCCATCTCCCGGGTGTGGGGGTACGGAGTGGCGGCCGCGGAGCCCCCTCAGCCTGGGTGGGTGCTGCGGTTTTGGGGGGTATTCGGATGTTGTTCGCCGCGGAGTTTTGGGGTGGGCTGGTGCGACCCCCGGCGCTCCCTGTCCCGGGGACCCCCGGGGATGGCAAGGGAAGGAGGGAGGCTCCGCTCCGACCTGCGGGGATGGAGCCGGGCACGGAGCCCCCTCGCTCTGCCGGGGAGCTCTGCCCTGACTGGGGCTGTGCGAGGGCTCCGGGGGGCTCCTTTTCGGGAGCTTTTGTGCCGGTGGAGGTCGGGGAACGGGGGTCGGGGCTGCCCCGAACCCCGCTGGCTCCCAGGGGCGCGAGATATGTGGCAGCTCCCGGGGCTTTGGGAGGTTTTGGGGAGGGCAAAGGCGTGAAACCCGAAGGGTGCCTGGTTGCTGGAGAGTTTAACATGGGAACGGGTGGGGGAGGAGGAGGACCCGGAGGGAAGTCATTCCCAAAATGTGCGAGGAGAGCTTGGGTGGGGTGTCGGACGCTTGTTTATTTTGTACTTCTTGGGAAGAGGTGGGGAACGGCAGTGGGGGGTAAATGCTTTTGTGTCCCGTGCCCGGGATGGTTTTGGGGCAGAACGGTGTGTTTGACCGCAGGAGCGGTCGGGGGAAGCAGCAGGGAAATTCTGCTGGAGTGTTTGCCTCAGCTTCGGGGTTAAAACAAAACAAGAGGCGAGTGTATTTAGAGGTGCAGAATACACACCCGAGCCAGACCCCGCCGAGTTCTGCGACCTCAGTTTTGTCTGGTGGGTGCTTTTCTTTCTTTTTTTTTTTTTTCTCCCTAGTTGTTGGAGTGTCTCTTGGTATGTTTGCAGAGCACTTCTTCGGAAGCATTTTGTTCTTTGAGATAGGTCTGGAAAAGCCTTGGCTGGACGTGCTGTTTTTTCCCCAGTTCCTTCGTGTTAGGGACAAAAAAAAAATGCTCTTTTTGGGGGTGGGGAAGGAAGAAGGAAGAGGAAATGAAGGTTTAAGCATGTTTGTGGAGTCGGGTCTTGTCTCAATTTGTTCAAGTAACGCTGGGAGTGTGATTCGGTGGCTTTTAAGTACGAAACGTTTATGAACAAAAACTGAGATTTAAACTTTGTAGGGAGGAAAGCGTTAAACTGATGGCCAGGGAACGCGGATCTGGGAGACGCTACCTACGCCCCCCTGCTTCAAACTAGTGGGGATGGAAGGAAGGAAAAAAGAAAACACTGGGGAAAAATACCCCTACAATTTGCGTGAATGATGCCACGTAAAATACCGGAGCGAGGAATTGTGCTCTGCAGACGATCTGTGGGCTGGCGAAAGCCTGAAGTGCCTGCTCGGGTCCCGTGATATGACTCGCTCATTTCTGCAGGGCTCATCAGGTACAGGCTCTGCTTCCTTCCTGGGATGGTGCAGCTGGCATTTGATTTCCTCCATGGATGGGAGAGGAGGAGTCCTGTGCAGTTTTTTTCCCCGAGATGATTGCATTTTCTTTGGCCTTGCTGTACCCTGCCTCATTAGTAGGAACTGCATCTATATTTATTTACCATTATACCGTGTCCCTTGGGAAGCGGGGTGTAGTTTGGAGTAGGTATATATGGATTTATCACTCCTAACATTTTTTTTCCTCCCGTCATGCTAGGACCAAATCCGTCAACAGCAGAGAACAAACTTAATTTATTTCTGTGTTTTGCGTCTCCTTTTTTACCATTTCTCTTCCAAATTGCTAAGAAAACATCTCTGAGGTGGAGAGAGGGGAGAAGGAAGAAAGGGATGGGAAATGTTGTCTGTGCAGGGATGCATTTGTTGTCTGCATGTCCGAGGAGCACCGGGCTCGGGAAGGGCAGGGTTTGTTTCTGCATGTGAAAACTGGGGCTTGGGAATGTTCTTTTCCCTTATGTGAAGATTATTCTTTAGCCCCGCGACAGCCACAACTTTTTCTGTCTGGTTGACAGAATTATCCGACGAGCCTGGGCAGGAGGCTGGGAACAAGGAACTTGTGTTTCACTCCGCGCTGCCTGTTCTTCCTTTCCTCGTTCCCTTAGCACCAGTGCAAGCACCAGAACAGACATCAGCATTTTTACTCCTGTGTCATCCCACTGTTCCGAGCAGGTCTAGACGACATTGTGGTATGCAGGCTGCCAGCTGGGTTACAGGAATGCTACTCTAGGTGAAACGGCAGGATTTTTAAGGAGGGGTAAGGAAATCTGGAAGAAAATCCTGCGTGGATGAGGCCTGGTTATCTCTAGAACTGCTTTACTGAGAGGTCTCGAGCAATTCCCTGGGTTTGTTGACCTTTCTGGACAACGTGCATCTCTCTAGCATTGTGATTCTGATAATTCCACGGAGTTAGTAGCCGCTGTCAGCTGCAGGAAGCTTATTTTTAAGGCAGTTTCTGTGTGGGTCTTACTGGTCTCTTACAAAGGGATATTGAAAGTTCATGGCTGTGCAGTATTTTGAAAACTGAATTATTATGAAGTGTTTGTAGTGATAATCCATAGGTTCATGGGAGTGTTTGGTATGATTTTCATTGCTGTCTGGATTTGGGAAAACAGTGGGGCTCTGACATTCATTTTTAAAACTAATTTACTTTTTAATAAAATGCATTTTTATTGAGCATGACTGTCAGGAATTGTTCTGTGGTTAACTTTCGGGACTGCTCTTTTTGTGTTGTGTGTCAGTGGGGCAGAGGTGAAATTTGGGTCTTTGGGTGGAGAATTAGGAGAATTAATGAAACTGAACCGTGAGAAAGGAGGAAGCTGTACTGTTCCTTATGCCAGGGGATCTGGGAAGATGTTTGGTTGTATATGTTAGAAAATAAATGAATTTTCAGGAAAAAACAGCACATTTTATTCTAAAGAAAGCAACTTGTGCTTCACAGTGATTTCTGTGCAGAGCTTTTAAGGACATTACAGAATGACAGGCTACAGCATTGGCATCTGTAGCAAATCTTTTTCATCTGCAAAGTTTAGAATTTGAAATCAAAATACTGTCAGCTTAAGAATCTTACTGGAAAAAAAAAGATGCCTTTGTTCCTCCTGTCGATAACTTCATGCAGCTTTGATTCTAAAGTCCCCGAAGTTGATTTCACATTATACTGATTTTAACAGAACGGGGATTGGATTCTGCATACATGTCCTCGTGGGATTGGGCTTTAATTATACTTGTGCTGATAATATGATCTTGTGGGTTATCAATGCAGTGAGACCAATACTGTGATTACAGTGGGGTTTTTAGGACATGATGAGGAGAATTTGATTTTTTTTTTTTTGGTAGGGGTCTAACTCATAACCCTAAAGCTGGTTTTATTTGTAAGATTAGTAATAAACTGTATTTTAGCATTCTAATATTCCTGTATTGACTACAGCTCCCTTCTGACTCGTATTAAATTAGGATGGCTGTGTAGCAAAGTGAACCAAGAGTTTGTATTTGAACACTCAGTCATGCAAACGGGTTGTGTGGTAGCCGTGAATGCAATTCCCAGGGTTAATGCTAAAGATAAGTGTTTTGACAAATGCTTTTAATTTGGGGAACAATACACGCAAGAATGACAGGATATGAAAAGAAAGTGCTATTTTTCGTCTCGCTGGTGGCAAACCAAGGTGTAGAGGGATCAACTTGCCCAGGTTCCTACAGGGAGTCTGCGGCAGAACTCGCAATCAGTCTGTGATCTCAAGGGTTTGTCAGGGCTTTAATCAGTTTTTCTTCCTCCCCTCGTTAATTGGCTAACTTTGACATTTTGAAAATAACATCTAGAGATTATTTCTCTTTTCTCCAGTTTCAAACTTTATTGCCTGAAGTTTTTTTTGGTTGTTTTTTTTTTCATTTTCAGTCAAGCCTTGAAAACACAAGGTTGGAAAACTTGATCTGAGCAGCACCTCCCTGACATATGATACTATCTCGAAACAGCCCCTGACAAGTGAACCCTCTCATTGAAATCATGTGAGGAATTTTATTACCCAACTCTGAAGATCTTCTGGGGAAAAGGAGGTTGCAAACTATTAACTATGTGGTCTTCATTGCAAGCTGGCAGATAAAATGTTGTTATATATTTGAGGCTGTCGTGTGGTCCACAGCCTGAAGTAGAGAATCAGCTTGGTAGTCGCTGACCAACTGAAAATTTCATCTTGTTGCTGTGAGAAACACGTTTCTTTTTGTGTTGTGCCTGCAGATTTCAACTGAATGTATCTCTTTCTTTAAACATGCTCTTGGTTATATCCTTCCCCTCTGGACTGGGCGCTCACACAGCGTTAGCCTGGGTCATACGAGCTCGTGGAGAAGCTTTTATCCTTGATAACCTTAAAAAGTGTGTTGGGTTTGGGCAGCTCCTGTTCTTTGCTGTTGCAGTTGGGTTTAGCAGAGGCTCGTTGTTGGTGCAGGCTCCCTGTGTGACACTGCTGAGTGCAGGGCTCGTGTCACGGTCCCGGAGCCGCTGCTGTGATAATTACAGCGTCGTAAAGCCCAACCTAATCAGGGCTGATCGATTTATGGCCATAGCTCGTGTGGCGGCTGGTGCAGCACGGCTCCAATGGCCCCCACTCGATCGGTCTGGCCGAGCCACTGCCCTCCTCTGCTGTTCCGTGACACAGCGCCGCTTTGTACCTCTGTTTGTAAATCCCCAGAACCGCTTGACAGAAGTGTTGGTGTTTTACAAATGGAGAAACTGAGGCACAAGGGCCGAGTGACTCACGTAAGGTCACGGACTGAGGCAGCGGCACTTCAGCACAGGTGTCTCTTCCCCATCTCCTGGACTTTCCGTCTGTGATATATTGATATACAGTAACCTTATAAGGAATTTATTGGCCGGTCATCTAATGTGGTCATTAAGAATATATAAGTCCAGAGATTTTTATTTTATGGTGATGGGAGGACTTCCCACTGACTTCTGTGGCTCGACACGTCTCATTCTGATTTATTCAGTTATTTTTCTTGCTTTTAAATCCATTATATTCCACCCTCATCAGGTCGAAAGCAAACTTTCTCCCAAGACTGTGAGGGATGCCCTTCTTTCTTGCACTGCTTTTCTTCTGCTTCATTTAATAGGATTTTTTTGGTGTTGGACTTCACATCTATCTCAGGAATACACAGGCGTGTTTGTCATTTGTTTTGCTTCAGCCCCCTGTTCATGCAGACACCAGCAGGTTGAACAATTACTGTTTTGATGTGCTTTATTAAGAATGAAAAGAAATAATCTATAACTGGTTATTCTCCCTGTCTGTGTGGAGATTTCCCTTTCCCAGTTCTAAATCAAAGCTGCAGGCAGAGCCTGAAGTTAAAGTCTGCTCTTAAAACAGGGGACTGCCGTAGTGCTCCTGACAGAGTGTGCTCTGCTTTATCTTTCCTGTGCAGCCAACCAGGAGCTGTGGAAGGTCAGTTCACTTTTTCCTACAGAATTCCACTCTGAAACATTCACTTCATCATTTCATCTTGGTTTCAGTGCAATTACCAGCCTGAAACTTTGTACCAAGCAGAGCCCTTCCATGAGGTTGTACATGAATACACCTAAATCATTTCTGTAATACAGCTTGACAAAGATCCCTCTTCACGTGTGTGTCCATGGAATGCTGGCAGGTAGTGCTTCCAGTCTCTATTTGCCCAACGGGTGGAGTGTTGCTTCCAGGGAAGAGTTTCTTCCAGCCTGAGGAAACAAATTTTGACACCTGCTTCATGCATAGAGGTGGCATTTTTTTTTGTTCTCCATATGTACAAGATGTGTTTTTAAGCTGTATTAAATTTACATGAATTCCATTCACTGCTGTGGTGGTAGATGAGATCTTAACGTTGGGTTAAGGAAGGAACTTACAAGCCAGGCATAAAAATTATATTAATTATGTTTGGCTCTACCTCCAGCTGAATCCTGCTTGTCCTGAGTTCCTGGTATCGGTCTTCCCCTGACTTCTGAACTTAATATTTAAGAAGTCTTTTTTTCTTTTCACTTCCTTAGAATTTTTAAGTTCAGCAGCAGGATAACTACCACTGAAACAATAGTGTAGACTACTCTTTCAGTGGCCTTGTGAACAGCCGGTTTTGTTCTTCTGATAAGCCCTCGCCCTATCAATTGGGAAGTGCAGCATATAGTCATTTCCTGCATTTCGAGCTGCCCGTTTCTTCTGAGCTCTGAGGCAAGCACTGAATCTGCTTTTTGTTCTTGCCGTGGCACTGTAATACTGATGGCAGCAGAAAGCAGTGAGTTAGTTCATCAAATACAAGCGCTGTTCCTGCTTGGGTATTTATTCTGACCTTTACTTTGGACAGTTTCTCTGCCATGATCAGATTCTCTGATTACAATGTCAGCTTTCACCAGAAATCTCTTTGTGATTTAACTGGCAGCATTTGGGGGTTTGAGCAACTGGGTGTGGAGCAGCTCTGACATGGAAGTGGTGCTCGAGTGTTAGGAAGTTCTTCCTGGCAATGAAATTTTTTTTCTAGGCTCTGCCCTAGGTTTTATTTTATGACCCAGGGTAAACTTTTTGACTTGCCCGTGTTCCGGTGTGGAATATGAAAATAATCCTTTCAGGGCTGTTGAGATGCTTTTATGTTTAAGAAGTATGTGGAGATTCTTGGCTGGCTGGTAGTGAGTGCTGCTGCTCTTGGGAGTATAAACCTGGGTGTCAGAGGTGCTGTTACCCAGAATGAGAACTAGTTATTTAAGCTAATACTGATTTTTTTATGCCCCAGGTGGGAGGGGTAAGTAGCTGATCAGAGTTTTCCCCGCTAAATTGTATCACACGTGGTTTCCAGACATCTTAGTCCGTGGTTCCCTGTTTGTATTTCATGGGAGCTCCAGCTGTTTAGTTGTAAGTCTGAAAAAGAGGGAACTTGCTGAACTCGAAACTTATTCCTCCCTCTTTAATTTCCTGGTCCACAGAAGTTGAGTGATGTTAACATATTGGAGATTCATAAAATTTAAGGCGAGAACAGATAATTAAATTGCCTTCCCTGATATGTTTTATATGCTTTGTATCACAGGCCTTTAAATTTTAATCATTTACTCTGAAACTGAGACCAGTAAATGATGTTTGGCTAAAAACAATTTGAAAGCTTTCCAGCCCTGAGTGTCCATCACTGGTAATTTCAGGCTCATCACTTCTCTTGGTAGTTATAAGTGGCTGATTTCTAATTTGAATTAGTCTAAGTTCTGCCGCTGGTTCTTGTTAGGATTTTCCTGACAAGATTAGAGCCCTTTAGTATCCAGGACTTTCTTGCCATGAAGGTACTTACACTCTGTAATCAAGTTACTTGATAGATAAGGAAACAGAGTTGAGCTTTTAAGTCTCACTCTGAGGCATTTTCTCCCGCACTCAGATCATCCAGTGATTCTTCATGGTCTCCGTTTATTTTTAACATTGTGGAGACCAAAACCAGTGCCTGTTCCAGCCTGTGTCTGATCCATACCAAATTCCGAGGTGCCTTTAGCCCTTTTTGCTGCACAGCCATTGAAAAGGTTCCCAGGAGCCCTTTTGCACAGGGAAATCCTGTTCATGAGCCTCGCTGCCCCAGCAATGACATTCTTTACTCAAGTAAAGTCTGCCATTTAGTAGTTACAGTCTGCATTTTTTAGATTATAAATTAGCCTTTGTATTCTGATGGGTTTGGCTTTCCTGAGCTAACTTAAGGCAGGTTTTCAGCCTCTTTTCTCCCGCTGTCCTTTCCTCCTAATAATGTCCTGTTGTGCTACAGCCCTGGTGTCACTCACAGATTTTTATCTGCAGTGATAAAAATGTTGAACTGCATCAGACCTTAAATTTAGTGACAAAAAAAAATTAGCATGATGCAATCCCAGGAAGTAGATTAAGAACTGGCTGACTGACAGCTCTCGGATATGGAGCAGCCGATGTGGGTTTCCACCAGAACCAGGGTACGCTCTGTTCGTGTGCTTGACTCTGCTCAACTCCATTTGTAATCTCAAAAGAACAAAGTTAGTCCTTTATCAAGACATTTGCCACTAAAACGTGCTGACTGGCGCTACCGGTGTCCTTGTTCTCGTAGTTCTTTACTGGGAGAACACAGATTTTTCTTTTCCTGTTCTTTGCCTGGATGGATACCCAGCTTAGAGCTTTGCAGATTTGCTCCATCCCATTGCTGAGCATTGGTGAAATAGGAACACTCACCTGGCCTGGGGTGAAAGGCCTCTTTGGTGCATGGGGCTTAGGCTGATTTAAATGTTTCTCTGCTCATGGATTTGCTGGGAATCATCTTCTATTGCTGGTGAATTAGAAGGTGCTTCATGCGACAAGTCCCAGTCTAACAGAACACTGTCCCCGGTACTCTCAGTGGTTTTCTCTTCCACTAGAAAGTTACTGGCTCTTAGATTTATTTACTGTATTTTTATATCTTGAGTCTTGCACTTCAGTTGTTAAGAGAAGCATCCCAAGGCCTTTTGTTTCCGGATGTCCTCAAGTGTGAAATGGCAGCGCTTTTGGAGTGGTTGTGGTGCATGTGCTGCCAAATCCCGTGGCGTTGTGGAAGTGATGAACTTCCAACCTTTACAAGCAGCTACTTCTGAAGACACTCGTGAATTACCCTTCGGTTCGTGGGCATTATTCTCATAAATACTGGTGTCATTCCTCTGTCACACTCAAGTAAATTCTGATTTATTCATAGCACTGTGCCTTCTTGCTTTTTGTTAAAAATGCAGCTGCCTTCGCTTGCTGGCTGTTCCCTTGAATTTCCCTTTTCCTGTCCCAAACTGATTTAGCTTTTACTCCCTCGGTGTTGCAGCTGTAATCAGCAGCTCACAGGAATGTCGTCTTCTGCAGGAGAAGGCAGTATTTTTGCCATTGGTTTTTAGGATCCTGGATAATATGGGATCTTGAAACCAAACCTCATTTAAATACTACTAACAGGAAAAAGTGAAATGCGTGGTGCTTTGGGTTGGGTTTTTTTTTTTTCAAGGTGGATGTTTTTAAGGATTTGCTCCCTGAGAAAGTCCCTGTTTTGAAACCTGCAAATTCCGGGCAGATAAATGGCGGCGAGGTCGGGCGAGTATCTAAAGTCTGGGATGTCTGCTTCCTTTCTGGCTATCGGGTGGGAAGCTGGCCACAGCGATAGGCTTTGAGGAGAGATTGGGAAGGGGGAAGAAAGGGGAGAGCACTGAGGCACAGGATCTTGGAGGCTGGGAAACACTGTGGAAGCAGCTGTGCCGTTTGTACTCCTGCTGCCTGAGGTGTGGCAGTCAAAGGCAAGCGATAGGGACCCAAAGCTGGGGGGTTTTGGTGGACATGGATATTTCGTGTCATGGCAGCCTCTGAGCTCAGCCAGCAGCTCTCCTGCCTCCTGGTTAAATCAGGATCTGATTTTCCTGTTCCTCGCTGTCATCTTGCAGGAGTTGTTTATTGACTGAAATTGTTTCCATATGGCTGCAATGTAGAGCTTGATTACATTAAACGTGGTGCTTTCCTGTGGCATTGCAGTGCTATGGAAAGATCATCCCTCTCTCTCTCCCCTTCCAACCTCCTCTTCCTCCATAAAACCTTGGGCTTGGAACGTGGAACTTGTTCAGGTATTATCTTCTTTCCCCTCTGAGGCTTGTAACGTTGGGATCCAGATCTTTTTTGGGTCGCTGTATTTGATTGCTTAGGTGGGTTACCTTGATGTCTAAATGACTCATAAAATAGTTAAAATGAGGATTAAAGTGGCTGCAGTTTGAGAGCATTGCTGGAGCTGGGCCTCCAGGGTGTTAAACACTGAACAAGCAGAAAAGAGTCTCTGCTTCCAAAGAAGTTTGGGACAGGACAGTCCATTTAGATTGTATTTGTTGACACTAATGATCAATTTAAATGCTGCTCCAGGAAGGTGTTAAAATTCCAGTACTCTGGATGCTAGAAGGCCAGATTCCCTGCTTATCTGGAGCCTGGAGGCTGTGTCCAGTTTGTGGGAAACAGATCTGTTTAATGGCAAATGGATGCATCTGTATCTTTGATAAGAATAAAAGCTGATTGTTGGCTAAGTTGGCTGATAAAACCAGCAATGAAGCATCTCTACGTTCTCTTTGTAATTACACCTAAACATGAGTTCATAACCTGAATTCAAATTTTGGTTTCTTGTTAAAAAATGTTTTCTATTTAAATAGGTTAAAATATATAAATGTCTTTTTCTAAAGCCTAAACCTTTTGCTGTAATGCCTCTGTTTCTTGTGATGGACCCCAGCAGAACCTGGGCATTGTATTTTTACTGGCACTATCTCAAATCAAGTCAAACCAGTGGAGTGGAGGTTGTCACTCTTGGCTGAGCACGTGGAACCAGAGTCTGATGAAGCAGTAAACCTGGTTTTTGACAGAATTAGCTTCTTCTGCATGTGCATAGAGAGTATTTCCTTTATTTCTGTGTATTCAGATAGTTCCTATCACAGCCTATTTAATTCAAAACTGAGAAACCATTTGGGAGCTGTAAATGCTGAAATACTTGTTCTCCTCCCCTAACATAAGGTGGAAAAAAGAACAACGAGGGAGGAGATTCACTAATACTGAAATCTTTCCGTGGAGGACACAGCAAGGTTCAATTCATTTAATAAAGAGAATTCATTTGTTTTCGCTAAAGCATTTTAAAATGCAAACCATGTTTCTGTAACCCTTTTATGCGTCCTGCACCTATGATGTATCATTCAAGATTAATAAAACTGTAATACATAAAAGCTGGCATTTTAAACTTGTTTTATAAACAGTCTGGCTAATAACCCGGGGTGGGAACTGGAATGCAGGTATGCTGCTCTTCAGGCCCTTGCCTGGCTAGAGGATGAAGCTCCAGGTTTTGTTTTTTTCTTTAATTTAATGGAAAATGAAAGCTTTAAGGGAGGAAACAAGCCCCAACCACGGGGTATCCAGTGCTGTTCAGGGTGGTGTTGGTCACTGTGAGGTGTCCGTGGCTGTGAGAAAGGCTCAATGAATGTCCCTCAGTAAATGTCCCTCCAAATTTAGAGGTGTCTGACTCGTGAGCTGGCAGGTAAAAGGGAGACAGTGACCATGGAGTTGTTGTGGCCATCTTCTCTGCTTGTCCTTAAGGGCATCGCTGCTGTCCGGTGCTTGGAGCGAAGGATGTGGGCACCTTTTCCGAATTGGGATATTGCAAGTCTTAAAATTGTGGGAGCTGCCTCCCTTCAGCCCGCACTGAGACACCACACTTTGGGAGGGTGGATTTAAAACCTACCATTCTGCTTTGTGTTTCAAGACTGCTATTTGTCCAGCATTTCCAATATCAAGAAGAATTTCCTGATGGAAAGGGTGGTCAGACATTGGGGGGGCTGCCCAGGGCGGTTTGGATTCCCCATCCCTGGAGGTGTCCAGGGAATGCCTGGATGTGGCACTCGGAGCTCTGGGCTGGTGACAAGGTGGGGATTGGTCACAGGTTGGACTTAATGATCTCAGAGGTCTTTTCCAACCCAAATGATTCTGGGATTTTTTTGGTTTTTGTGGATCCTTTGATGGATGGCTTGTACACATTGTAAGGAGATAACTTCTCACAAAAGGCTGGGGATCCTGCAGCTGGATGCCTGCAGATCCTGATTTATCTGGAAAACCTCTCTACTCCCTCCCTATTTTGCAAAACACTGTGGGAAAGATAGGCTGGAGAAACCTTAGTTTTCTTCTGTCCCTCACGCAACCCACTGGCTAGGTGGGAGCAGGAATTAAGACAAGGACGTTTAATTTTAAGTGTTGTCGTCTTCACAGAAAGTCACAATTTATCTTTCCTTCTCCCTGTCACAGAGCTTGTCTGTGCGACTTCTCACACATCAGAGCTGCTTTCTGCTTCTTACCCACTGCATGACCAGCTAAAACAAAAACAAAGCTTCACTCCTTAGAGCCCCTCCAGAGCTGCCTTCAAGGAGCAGCTTTACACTAATGAAGTTTAGTTGGTTTGCCAGTTACTTTTCAGTGATTTCCAGAACTGCTGAAACACAATGAGTTGGTGAAGACTCTCTGGTGTATTTTGTGTGAGCTCAGATATTTGAATATGGAATAGACGAGTATTAAATATCTGCAATTTCCATTAAATTTCGATATCTTTAAGGGGTGAGTCCTTTAAACAAGCTCTTACTGACGTTAGAGGCAGTGGGATTGCTCTCTCTTGGCTCTCACAAGAACTGAACTGGAACTATATTGTGGATATTTTGTTTTTAATTAGCAGATCACTGAGTTCTAGGTCTTTTCATATTTAAGTGTAATTAATTCTCCACTGTTTTTGCTTCTGACAGACTTTTACTGTCAGCCTTCCAGAGGAGACATTGGCCCCCTCCCTCCAGTTACTTGACGAAACAATTTACTGTGAGCAGCCTTCTCCCTACCCCTCAGGGCAAAAATTTCCCTCTGGTGTCCTCCTGGGTGCTGCCTCCAAGCTCTGCTTTATGCTGTCCATCTCTTCCAGGTAAAACCTGCACAGGGATGGGATCGAAACACTTAAACTCCCCTTGCCCACTCCTGAAAAATTCCACAGTGCTGGCCTTCCAGTGAGCAGTGTGTGTTAAATGTCCTGCAAATCACTGGGTGAAGAGGATGATCCTTCAGTTTTCTTCCCATGAGAGTGACTTCTGAGAAGGCTGCAGGCTCAGGGCCATGCTGCCATTGCAGTATTATCAGTACATTTTGGCTGCAAATGTGATTTCTTTTTTCTTTAATGTTAAAGGGAGGGGTTATGACTTCTGAGCTATAATTGTGTGGAGACATTACTTGGGCAGACCTCCTAAACTCTCCTGCATTAATTTGGATGTGCTGGATACGAGCTCTGTGCTCTTACAGCCGCTGAGGAGAGTCTTGGACCGTGACTGGTGTTTGCAGAAAGCAGAGAAATTGCAAATTATGTGTTTTGATGCTGCACCTTGGGTTTCTCTTGCCTGTTTTCCCTGCTACTGTTGGTATTTCTTTTGTATCCATTCCTGGGCCATTTGTAGTCACAGTTCCTAGTTCTAAACTTAGCTTAAACCCAGTTTTGACTAGCTTTTCAGTTTTGGCCTTAGTCAGCCACCAAGCAAAAGTGATTTAGCAACGTTCTCTCAGGTTTCAGAAACCGCCCTGCTGGGCCACCCCTACCCCTCAGCTCTGAGACTGCTGGGCTTCGTAGGAAGATGTATTTTTGTAGTCCAGTCATTACCCCAGCACCAACCTAAATCCAGGTGGATCATCATGTTCCCGCACAGTTATTTTTGGAGTGAGTTGCGCTGGAAAATTGCACTTTAGGGGGGGGTTAGACTGGACAAGCTGGGGAGGTGCCGTCCAACCTCTGCAGTTCTGTGGTATGTGCAAAGGGAAATTAAACTGATAATTTTCGTGGAGATGCATCCTTGTGCTTTTCATCCTGTCCCCTGTTCTCTCTCTCACCTTGTTTTTGAAAAGTGGGGCTTTTAAGGTGTTTTACTGTGGTTCTTAAAGACATGCAGCTCTTACTGGATTGAACACTGTGGCTGGCACAAGGTAGAGTTAGAAGGCACTTGTTTAATTGGCATTTGACATGGTAGACTTTGAAATTGGGGATTCAGTGAGGCGCCTGATTTGCTGCTCTTTTTCTGCAGGGCAGCAGTGGTGCAAAAAAATAAGGGGGCATGTCCTGAAAGTGTTGCCTGGAGCTGGCTCTGATCTGCACCACCACAGAGCTATGCAGGTTTGTACCTCTGCTTTTGGGCAGCTATAAAGTAATGTTTATGCCGGAATTGGAAAACTCAGCATATTCAGTTAAAATCAGGTGTAAGAAATGTGCTGTTGTGGTCAGATCAGAAGTTCGCTTTATCTCTGGCTCAAGGCTGGATAATGCAGTGGTGGATGCTGAGGAGAGCCTAGAACATTTGACTCCTCCCCAGCATATCCTTGCAGACATATCCTCACTGTGTGCTGCAGGTGTTCTGGATATCCCCTGTATCCCCTCTTTTCCACCCAAAGGGAGGTCCAGGTATGTTCCATTGCGGTGTTTTCCCCTGTTGAATGTTCCATACCTGGAGCCCAGGTAGCCCGTGTGTGAAGGGAGGTGCTGTTAGTTCAGTTCCTGGTGAGCAAATGGCCTTCATTTCTAATTTGAGTCACCTTTTCTTTTACTTGGCTTGTTTCATTCTTTTTGTTGTCTTTTTTTTTAACACCTGTTCAGTCCTGTGCCACTTTAAGCATGAACAAATCCACTCTTTAAACTGTGAGCTGGACAGTGACTCCTTCCATCCTCACCAGTGTGTTGACAGGGCTGTTTAACAACTCTCTCACATGGTTCAGATGGAATCAGCTGGGAGAACATGGACCTCTGTGTGATTTCATGCTTGATCCAACTGGGATAGTTTTGCTGGAAGTGCTTTGGGGAGTGTTCAAAGTTCTGAGCCAGCAGGACCCTGCGAGCCCTCACCCCTGGCAGGGAGGGAGGGCAGGACACAGCTTGGATTTCTGATGGATCTGCATCCAGAAAAGCACACCCGGCTGTGTCCAGAGTGGCACAAACCCTGTGGAAGGAGGACAGGGAATGGTTTCTCTCCGTTTTGGGTACTCTCCAAACATCTCTGGGAGTCTCGGTTACTGTTTAACTCCAGCTCTGTGTGCTCTTCATACAGAGGGACTAAGTCTGCTGTCATTTAGAAAATGAAGGTTTTTTCTGACTTGTCAGTGCGTTTTTGGTGTGGTGTGATTGCTATTTGCCTGTCATTTCTCTAACTTGTAAAGCTGTCTCCAGTGTATGCAGTTTTATATCCCATTAGCTCGCTCTTTCTCATCTTATCATGCAGCACTGTAATCATTTGTCCTCTTCCTACCCCCAAATACTGGCTTTAAATACTGTTTTCTAAAAAGCTTCCTCCTAAAAAATGCCTCTCTGTGAGACTTTCCTTGCACGCAGTGATACATGTAAGACTTGAACAAGGAATTTCGTATTTATTTTATTGTAATTTTTTTTTCTAGATAATGTATTTGATAATTGCACCTTTCGGAGCCTCCTAATTTACCTAAAAGGTTATTTTTTATAGGGGGTGTGTGAACACACTGTTTCAAGTGCTGTACAATAGTGGCAATTCTTTCGTGGGGGGGAAGGAGCTGACAGCAAAGGAAGTTCTGTGAGTTGCATCACTGAAAGCACAAGGGTTAATGTTTTTTTGCCAGATGTTAAGTCTGTTTCCTGCTTTTTACTTTAATGTCTGCATATAAAAAGATTTTGGTTTCTTTGTCCCTTTGCACTTGAACTAGAAACTGTAATCTATTTGTGGTGCATCGTAGAGAAGTTATTTTTTTAGTACTTTTGGTTTAACAGTTTCTCTGTAGAGAAAAAAAAGCCAGATTGAGGCATCTTTCCAGTGAAATATAAAATGAGAGGATTGTGATATCTGAATTTAGCAATGCCTCTGCTAATAGGACCAAAGATGACAAACCAGATGGAATAGTCCCTTATCCCTCTGTTTTGGAGAGAGCTGGGCTGAAGAGAATAATCTACAAAAAAATGGCTGTGAATGACATTTGCATTTCTCCTTGTGAGAGGCTGGTAACAGTTCTACAAGGAATGGATTGGAAATGGGTTTTCTTAACCTGTAATGAGTAGGGAGCTTAAATTTCATTGCTGCTGAGGATTTCTAGCCAAAGATTTCTGTTTTACAGCTGTTATTAAAAATTTATGGGGCAGCTCGAGATCAAAGCAAATACATATTCTCTTTACTATGTAAACTTGATTTTGTGCAACATATGCATTGCATCTATATAGTTTATGCAGGATTTTTTTGTTCTAGCAAAGGCAAAGAGCCTTTGCGTGGTGCAGTCAGACCTGGAGGTGGAAAACTCACTGACTAATGGTGGTCTGATTCTCTCTCTTCATTCCGTATCTCCCAAGGAACTTAGGAAAAGGAAGATTTCTCCTGAGGTGCTGCACTTGCCTTGCTTCCTGGTTGAAATCTTCTGTACTGTGCTTCATACTGAGGTTTTGTTACAGCTTTTTTTTGTGTTCCACATAACCCAGGTTTCCCACTGGTGTGCTGAAGGACTTCCTTGGACTACCTTTCACTTCTTAAAGGCCAGACCTGAAAACTTTAATAGAGATATTTAACCTTACGGGGTGGAGCACAGCCTCACAGTCAGGGCTTTAGGCTACAAGAGGTTTTCAGGAGGGGGTGGCCTGGCTTTCGTGCCATACTCCAGGTACCAGGCTCCTTATAAATGCCTTCTGTTCATTCATATTTCTTCTTTGAATATCTTCTTCTTGCCCTCCGTTCCCACCTTGCTGGTTATGAAAGCAAGCTGTCAGTATTAGCATCTTTTATCAAATTTATAGGGTGGAGGTTTTTTTAATATGTCAGCTTTGAGAATGTATTTGTTGTCAGTCTCAAATTTTACCAGGACCTAGGATCTCATTTTGGAAGTGCAAGCTTAGATGTGAACCCTGATGGTTCCAGCTGGAGAAGACAACTGGAAAACCTAAAACCACAGAATCATTAAGATTAGAAAAGACCAAAGACATCGAGTCCAAGCTGTGACTGATCCCCATCTTGTCACCCAGAGCACTGAGTGCCACATCCAGGCATTCCTTGAACACTTCCAGGGATGGGGACTCCAAACCTCCCTGGGCAGCCCCTCCCAATGCCTGAGCACCCTTTCCATGAGGAAATTCCTGGTGTCCAACCCGACCCTCCCCTGGCTCAGCTTGAGGCTGTATCCTCTTGTCCTGCCATGATTTCTGAAGGGCTGTGGTTGCTGTGCTCAGTGATCTCTTACAGATTCACACATTCCAGTTCTTTTTTGGTTTGTATTCCTTGTATCCCACTTCTGCCCCGTGTCCCCAGCTGCCTGCTGGTCTCGGAGCTCTCACACGAGCTGCTGCTTTTGCACTTGGTGGAGTTTGTGTGCGCAGTCCTGGGTGTAGCTGAGCCCTTGGTGCGCTGTTACTTTAAAGCACGGATAAAAAGGCCTATGTAGAATAAGGGAGGAAGGGAAGGCAAAAATCTGAAAAGCTGCTGGATCTTAAAGATTAATCAGCCTGGTTTAAATAGCGAGCAGAGCTACAAACAACCTTTTCTACACAGCGTGCTTTTTTCCATTGCTTTTGCGAAGTTGTTTCTCCAGGGGAAGATTTCAAGCTCCATAAGACTTGTGTTCTTATATTAATGTCAGGACAAGGGCTAAGATTATTTGTGTGAATATGTACAAACAATTCCATTACCTGGGGTTCCTTTCACGCTTTCTCCCCGGTGGAATTATGGCCTCATATTGCACGATGGTGTATCTATTCCTGCTCGTACAGATCTGTATTTACAAACTCGGGCCAGGGAGCTCCTGTGCGTGAGCTGAGAGAAAGAGAAGTCAGTGTAAATGAGAGCCTGTGACATGATAAAACCAGCCCTGTTTATAAATACAATGAAGAATATGCAACAGTGCTCTCACGAGAGGGGTGCAGGCAGACCTAGGGTTGCTGTACTGTGAGTGGTTTGTGGGGTTTTGTGTCTTTTTTTGTCTAAAGAGTAAATCCCCCTCATCTGTGAACAGCTTCCTGCACCCTTTTAACTCACAAAGGTTTGATTCAGTTCTGCTGCAAGGAAAGAAGTGATAGGAGCAACCTGAAAGGTGGGGGCAGTTCCTAGTACGCATCATCCCCCAACACTGTATTGGCAGAAGTTGCAGCCGCTTCTCCTCCCTTTGCTGGGGCTTTTCAACTCCTCTCCCTCCTGGCTTGTCTGCGTCCCTAAGCAGCCTCAAGGAAGGGTTGTAAAACTGTGATGGGGGCAGGGGGAGCAAGGGAAGCAGGTAGAAATGATAATTTATTCCTTTACGTTTTCTCCTCTTTTCCAGATTGATTCCCACTTGTGCTTACAAAGCTCCATTTACAGCAGAAATCAGACCCGAGGAGGTCTTGTTCAGATCTGGATCAAACAGCAAGTTTCCATAGTGGTGGTACTGACTTGCTGTCTCTGGGTGGACTGTGAGGTATTAGAAGAAGGTCCCTGAAATAATTGCAGCAAATGTGAATGTTCTGTCTCCTGGGCACGTTCTCAAGCACTGTCAGTGTCGCTGGGATTGTCTGAGAAGCAGAAGCGATGCAGGTTTTTATCAATATTTGTAATTAAGAAAATGTTCTGGTGAAAATGTCAGTGGTTTTATGACTCTGCTGTGTCTCGCAGTGTTAGTGGGATACAGGGTGGCCCGTGGAGCTGTTCACAAAAAGTTGGACCTTTTTTTAAGGTTAAAAAATGTGATCTTGGCCCAAGGCAAAGGGGAGACGTTGTACACAGCGGCCAGGGGGGACAGGACAGCTGAGGTTGTAGTCAGACCTCTTTGTGTGCATCTTCCTGCACTGGACTGCCTGAAGTTGATGTGTTTTACCACCAGCAGAGGTTGAGATGAGAGTTAATAGTTTCCAGTGCGCTCTGCTGATGGAAATACGTGTATATATGTATATATAGGACTTATGACTGGAAATGTGTATTCATTTATTGAACAGCATGTGATATGAGATCAGAGTTTATGGTTAGAGAGATAAAACAGCTTTTTTTGTCTCATCCCATGAAAAGCAGAGCGAGAATGGCAGGAGGGCAGGTGTGGGTCACAGGGAGCAGGTGGAAGCTGGACTGGATGGACTGGGAGGACTGGTTGTGGTCCTTTGTGGGACAGTGGCGCCCAGGACAGCGGTGCTGCAGCAGCCTGCCACTGTGGCAAAGTGAAACGTCAGCCGTGATAAGCGATGGATGGAGAGATTTCCTGGTGGTTGGACATTTATTAGGAAGGATTTTTGCCTTAGAGAGGCTGAAATCTTGATATCCATCAACGAGTGGTTATTAGATCACCTGGCAAGCAAGAGAAAATGAGGAAAAACAAGAAATTGTGTTTTCTAGCATTTACTGTCCTGTTGCTTCCCTAGTCATGATTTTTTGGGGAAAATTCTTTTTGCTGAATAGTGGATTCTCAGACAGGCAGTTAAGGGAGAAGAAGACTTGCTTTTATTTGAAGCATCTTGGAAAGGAAACAGTCTTAAAGGCAACAATAAATGTTCTGGCATAATGCAGACTAAACCATCCTTAAAACAAGTCTATATCCATCACTCTGATATACTGGAGTCCCAATCTGCTGATTTGATGTCAGGATGATGAATTATGACCTTTTATTTTTTATTTATTTTAAGGTTTAGTTGCAGACTTTATAAAAACACAAAGTAGGTCTGGCATTGGTTGTGAGGTTTATGGAATGGCTGGGAGAAGCTTAGAGATTTGGAGCACAAGTGGGCGGCTTCTTTTCCTGTATTTGGGTATATTTTATATACACGCAGATGCGTTTGTATGTACATAAAATTAATGTTTATTTTTACACATGCACCTTACACTTGGTGAAATTACAACCAGGTATAAATCACTTCTGTGCGTGGCAGTGGTTAGAGGTCAGTTTGTGGGTGTTGCCTCCTGTGCTCAGCAGGGCTCCTACCTGTGGAGACACAAATTTAAGCTGATAGGGAACCAATTTCAGATGAAGCGTTGTGAGGCACTCAGTGACACTCGGCTTGTGCAGATTTATTTAAATTGCTCTAAGGTCTGGTTTAATCCTTCCAATTTGTGTAGACAAGGCCATTGGAGAACATCCCTGAAAATACCCTGCAAATGCTTTGCACAGCAAACACGGTGCTCCACTTCTCCCAGGCCATTCCAGTCCTGCGATACCGTGGGATGTGCTCAAACCCCGTTGCCTGCTCTGTGTCCCAGCAAATGTGGCTCTTGGAATGCAGTGCTGCGGTGTTCACCTGTGCAAGGTTGTGGAATCATGGAATGGGTGGGAAGGGACCTTAAAGATCATTTTGTTCCACTCTATCCCCTGCCATGGGCAGGGACACGTTCCCCTATCCCAGATTGTTCTGTCCAGCCTGGCCTTGGACACTGCCAGGGATCCAGGGGCAGCCACAGCTTCCCCTGTGCCAGGGCCTCCCCACCCTCACAGCCAACAATTCCTTCCCAGTATCCCGTCTATCCCTGCCCTCTGGCAGTGGGAAGCCATTCCCTGTGTCCTGTCCCTCCAGGCCCTTGTCCCAAGTCCCTCTCCAGCTCTCCTGGAGCCCCTTTAGGCCCTGCAAGGGGCTCTGAGGTCTCCCTGGATCCTTCTCTTTTCCAAGTGAACATCTCCAGCTCTCCCACCCTGGCTCCAGAGCGGAGGGGCTCCCGCCCTTGGAACATCTCCGTGGCCTCCTCTGGACTCTCTCCAGCAGCTCCACGTCCTTCTGATGTTGGAGCCCAGGGCTGGAGGCAGCTCTGCAGGTCAGGTCTCACCTGAGCTGAGCAGAGGGGCAGAATCCCCCCTCCCCTGCTGCCCATGCTGGGGGATCAGCCCAGAGCATGGGGAGATTCTGGAATGTGAGTGCACATGGATGGGGCATGTCCAGCCTCTCATCTGCCAGCACCCCCAGGTCCTTCTCCTCAAGGCTGCTTCATATTTAGTCAGATATGCATGGAAAGGTTGCATATTACTGGACCTTTGTTTTAAGATAAAACTCTCTCAAACAGCTCATCTGTCCAAAAAACTCAAGTTTTTCATCCTCTTTGAGTTTGCCAGTGCGGCTGTTGGAACGCTCTGGCCTTGGCTTGTGATAGTGCTGATGTCTTATCTTGGTGTCTCGAGTAGATCTGGTAGGAAATTTCATCAACTGCCTTATTCCTCGTTTAGACTAAAACCTTCTCTACTTCTTGACAGCTAGTAAATTGCCGCCTAAATTTCTTGACATTGCTTTTGCAGCTTCCTAGTGCGGGAGTGACCAACTCTGCTTGCTCAAAGCAGTTTAATAATTTCTAAACAACTTATTACACCTGTTTGACCATTTCCTTTATATTCCATGTGACACAAAACTCATGCCCAACCCCTTCTAGTTCATATTTTTAGAAGGTGGCGGTAAAAGGTGATTTGATTTTAATTTGCATGTTTCTTCGTAAAGGAATGATGCATTTGTTTACTTGGATTTCTCATTTTGAACAGTGAGGCCCAAATTCCTCTGGTTGTCCTGTTGTTTTCTCCCAGAATTTCCTTTGCTTCCCCTTCCCTTAGCTGCTCAGGCCAGAAGCAGGTGTGTCTCCCAGGTAGATAAGATCCGTGAAATCCACCCCAGAAGTTCTCTTCCTCCAATAAATGCATCCCATGGATGCTGCATGGATCTGAGTGTGGCTTCAGAGGGTGGGCACTGTACAACGTTAACACTGCAGCGCGTGGATCGATGCCAATCGAAGCGGTTTAAAGAGCAGGCAGGAAACTTTGGTTTGAGTAATTGATCCTTACTTTTGTTTTGCACTTGTGTTTCTTGGGCTCTGCTGAGAACTTCAGGGTTTTGTAGCAGGTGTCAGGATGTAACCTGAGCAATTACATCGCTTCCTATACATTTATTACATGCTGAATTAGAACATGGTTAATCCTGCATATTTCCCAGCTGATTCCTATTTAAAATCGTGTCAAGCTCCATTTGGATGGAAACTAATTCAATTGAAAGTGCAGTTTTACTTGATGTTAAGGCTGTGTTACACTTCTGTCAAAATACAGCTTTTCTTCCAAAATACATTTATTAAATACAGTGAGTCTTGCTAAGCTAAATTTCACCTAATTTCTGGTTACCTTGTCCTTCAAAACCGTAGAGCTGGCAGAGCTCATCAACTTACCTTATTTTTATTCCTCATTTAAAAGCGAGAAACTGTTTTTCCTGCTTTCTGAATTCCCAGCTGATTTCTCAACTTTGAAAGCAGCAGTCATTGAACTGAGCTAAATAAGCAAAGTAAAAAGAAAATGTTTGTTCTTTTGTACTTGCAGACAAGGATTCTGCTTGAAAGATGGGTTGGCACTTCATCAGACACTGGTTCCCAGTGCTTTTACCGAGTGACTTCCACTGCTTCACTGGCTTGAGATTCTTCTCCCTTGGAAAATTTTTGCAAAATACGCATCTTAAAATCGTTTTTCTAATTATTTCAAATTAGAAAGTAATTTTCAAGCTTTTTATTTTTAAACTGCATGACTCTGCAGTGATGCAGATGCACCTTTGCTTGTGAGTATTGCAGCTGTGTTTGTGAAGTCAAGGGCACGTGTGGCGGCAGCCCCAGCCCTGCTCCGTGGATGTCCTTTAGCTGGATGTGGGATTGGCATCGTGCTGCTGGCTGGGGATTCATGTACACACAGCCCCTGTGTCTGCTCTAGGACCTCATATCCCAATTTGGGTGCTCCTCTGAGATCAGCCTTTCAGTGGGATGAGGAAACAAGGACAAGGAAATCACAGAATTATGGAATCACAGAGTGGTTTGGGATGGAAGGAACCTGAAAGCTCATCCAGTCCCACCTCCTGCCATGGGCAGGGACACCTCCCACTGTCCCAGGTTGCTCCAAGCCCTGTCCAGCCTGGCCTTGGACACTGCCAGGGATCCAGGGGCAGCCACAGCTTCTCTGGGCACCCTGTGCCAGGGCCTCCCCACCCTCCCAGGGAACAATTCCTTCCCAGTATCCCATCTCTTCCTGCCCTCTGACAATGGGAAGCCATTCCCTGTGTCCTGTCCCTCCATCCCTTGTCCCAAGTCCCTCTCCAGCTCTCCTGGAGCCCCTTTAGGCCCTGGAAGGGGCTCTGAGGTTTCCCTGGCTCCTTCTCTTTTCCACGTGCACGTCTCCAGCTCTCCCAGCCTGGCTCCAGAGCAGAGGGGCTCCAGCCCTGTCCAACCTGGCCTGGAACACTTCCAGGGATGGGGAGTCCATAACCTCTCTGGGCAACCTGAGCCGGGGCCTCACCACCCTCACAGACCGGTGATGTTGTCCTGGAGCTCCAGAGAGGAAATGTCCCCTGCTGGACACTCATGCTCTGGGTATTGCCCAGCCTTGAGTCTGTTCCAGGGATTTTTCCGTGGGGGCCAAGACCCTGTAACTGAGAACGTGTATTCCTGGCGTGTCTGGACTTCAGAAATAACTGAAGTAACATGCTAGGAGTGAGCTCCTAATGTAACGTCTGCGTGAAGGCCTTCAGCTGTTTCAGTGATAGGATTTGGTTTGACTTCTTTGTTGTTCCTGCTCTGAAGTTTTTAAGATGAGTCTCTGGAAGATTGCTGGGAAGGAACTTCCTAAATTGCTCCTGCTGCAGGATCCACATCCACGGCCGGTGCTCACTGGCTGACAGGGCTCTGCCAGCTATTTTGAGCTCGTTTATCTTTGTGGATAATGCTTGTCCTGGCATCATTCATTGCACTCCTTTAACTTTTAAAGGCACTAAATGCAAGTTAAACATAGACCATCTACTTCTAAATCCTTCTTTTGAGCTCACGTGAGACATTAGAGACGGCAGCAGTACAGAATCATGCAATCACGGGATGGTTTGGGTGGGAAGGGACCTTAACCTCCACCCTTTGCCGTGGGCAGGGATGCCTTCCACTATCCCCGGTTGCTCCAAGCCCTGTCCAGCCTGGCCTTGGACACTTCCAGGGATGAGGCAGCTTCTCTGGGCACATTCTTTTCCTGACAAAGCAGTGGGACTTGGGTAGGTGGCAGAGCTGTAAACGTTAAAATTGGAATTACTGTGTAGAAGAACCATTTCTTATTCAGAAATGGTTTAAGTCTGCTGAAGGCAAGGCAGGCAAGTCTCCCTGCAGTCTCTTGAGCAGGAGCTCTGCTTGCAAAAAGAGCATCCTCGACAGATGCAGCTTCTGTGCAGTAGTTAAAAATAAATTGTGAGCAGTTTAACAAGAAAAAAAGGTTGGGAAACAAATCTGGGCATCAGTTTATGACAACTCCAGTTTTCTGAGTGCATTGGGGAGTGAATTTTTAAGATCTTGAGGCAGGAAATGTCTGTACACAGCTTCTGAGAGCTTCTGCTCTCTTTTTGGGATATTAACTTTTCCTGTTCCTTAGGTCTGGACTGTCTGCTCTCCTGAAGGGAGATAAGCTCCATCTGCTTTTTAAAAATGGGAAAAATGCTGTTTGCTACACACAGGGGTTTGAGGTAGGGGTTTTTTGGTGGTTTGTCCAGCAAGGATATTTTAGGTCAGCATAATAATTTAATATTTACGAAGTTTGGGTTTTTTGTTCAGTCCTGAACAAATAAGTGCCTTTAGTATGATCTGAGTTTTGTCATCTAAAAATGTTGTCTTTTCCTGTTACATATTTTGTTTTATTTACCAGTTAGTAATAACTGAATAGATTATAAATGCATAGGTTTTGATAAAAGTCTTCTACTAAAACACAGAGTATTTGTTTTCGTTCCTTCCCTCTTAGTTTGAAGTCACAAGCATAAAGCTACTTAGGATCGATAGCCTCCTGGTTTTCTTAGGAACAGATTTCTTTTCCTCCGCTGGTTTTTTGTCCCACATGTGTGTTGGAGATACCATTTAAGCTCTGATCCTGAAAATGCTGAAGTATGCTGGTAATCCTGCTAAATCCACTTTGAATCTCCCAAGTGGAAAAGCTCACGCAGTCGAGGCCGGACGTTCTCTAACCAGGAACTTTCCAGCAGGGTAACTTTAGATGGAGAAGCTGCAGCACTATTTAATCTTTAAAGTACTGTAATACTTTAAAATGTATTGTAATTGGATCAAAGTGACCAGGATACAGTTATTGGCTTTGTGCTGTTGCCTTAAAATGTTTGCTTTTAGAAAAACCTGCTTGGTACTCGAGACAGTCGTGTTTTTGTGTATGCCAATAAAATAGGTAAAAGCACTCAGTGGTTATTTTTTGTTTTTGAGAGCTGTTATTTGCATAAAATGTTGTGCTAGCAGAGCATTGTTTGAATTCTTAGTAGATACATGTGCTTGAAAATTCGTAGAATCCCAGGAGATTTGGGTTGGAATGGACGTTAAAGCTCATCCCATTCCAGCCCCCCTGCCATGGGCAGGGACACCTTCCACTGTCCCAGGTTGCTCCAAGCCCCGTCCAGCCTGGCCTTGGACACTTCCAGGGATCCAGGGGCAGCCACAGCTTCTCTGGGCACCCTGTGCCAGGGCCTCCCCACCCTCACAGTAACTGTTTGACTTCAGTCTGTATCATCATCCTGCCATCCTTTGTGCTCTCACCTCCTTCCAGTTTCTCCATCATTTCCTTTCCTTGTTGTACCTTGAAGCAGAAGCTGCAGGAGAGAAGGTTAGAACCATGGAGAAGAGTTGGTATTTTAAAGGGTTTGGACAGTATCAGAATCACTGGAAAATTCAGGTGAAGAGTCTGAGAGTGTAGGAAACGAGACAAAAATGATGGTAACTGTGAAGGATTGTGCAAATCAAAAATAGTTTTTGTAGGAAAGACCAAAGCAAGCCAGAGAGAACTGGGGGGAAAATCCAGTTTTCATGAGACGAATAGAATCATATGGAATGGTTTGGATTGGAGGGACCTTAAACTCTATCCAGTTCTACTCCTGCCATGGGAAGGAACACCTGCACTATCCTGGGTTGCTCCAAGCCACCTCCAGCCTGGCCTTGGACACTTCCAGGGATGGGGCAGCCAGTAGGGTCTGGGTAACCTTTGCATTGCCTCTAGCAAAGGCAGTTTTCCTGGAATGAAGGAGCTCCTGCACTGTGTTAATCCCTGCCTTGTTCCCATGATCAATGCAGGAAAAGAGCCTGCTGTGAAAATTTACCACCATAGATCAATAACCCCTGGCTACCCAACTGTATTAAAGGGAATTGATGGGCTGAGGGATCTTGTAAACACTTGTTTGTCCCATCAGCATGTTTGCGTGTTTGGTGATGGGCAGGACGTCTCCAGAGCCCTGTCAGTGGGATGTGGCTCCGCTTGTACTCGGGATTACTGCCGAATTGCATCCGTTTATCTTTTAACCCACTTCAGCTGCCCAAAGATCATTAGACATCGGGAAGGGAAATGTTGGAGCTGATAGGGAATTATATAAATTTTTAAATAAGAACACAAAAGCTTTATTTATGCCGTCTGAATTGAGATTTAGAGAAATACCCAGCTAACTTTGGCCCCTAGATGACATTTTAAGGGATAAACGATCAATGTTATGCAAATGAGTGAATTGATCAAAACTGGTGATTTAAATCACTTTGATTTACATCAGCAAGAGGGAAGCTTTGATTTAAATCATTGATTTTAATCTTGTTTTGGGATTGTACTTTCATTATTTTCCTAAAGACAGGTTGATTTTCATTGGCTGGTAACTATTTGAAGCGTGTTTATTTGCAAACAGGTACAGCTCTTAAGTTAATTCCTTAATTTCTTTTTTTGAGCAGGGGCAGGAATGCTTAGCTGGTAGGGGAAGTGGGGTAGGAATATACCCTGAAGCAGGTACATAATTCAAGAAATCCTCGTTTAAATTCTGTAACGTTTACATTTATAAACGAACAAATTATTCCTTATATCTGCCAAAGAGGGCAAAAGTGCTTTAGCGCTTGACTCTCCTTCCCAGGGCTTCTGCTGTAGTTTTCACCAGCCAGGACTGGGATTTATTTCCCTTCCTTCCTTCCCTCCCAAAACACAGCAATAGCTAATGCTGCTAAATATTTTCCATGTCGTTTTAAATACCATTGTACTAAATTTGTTTTGGAGTACTTGATCAAAATTTTAATGTAACTTTTAAAAAAGTCAATAAAAATAAAATTCAAATGCTTTTCTTAACGTCTTCCCTTAAGAATTCTAATATGAATTCAGGTAGTTTCCTAGTATTTTTTTTGATGGTGGATGCAATCCTGGTTTGGTAGTCAAGGTGAAAAATGCACTAAGCTATGGAATACATATTGAATTGCTTATTTCCTCTCTGAAGGACTTCAGCAGCAGATTTTTTAATTTGAGCGTGGAGTGTGTCTTGCAGACAAGTTCAAGTGGTTTGGTCACTGTTGAAATTCCCCAAGCTAACGAGGCAGGCAGACGCTGCTCTATGTTCTTGTGATTAAAACCAAAACTCTTTCACACTTGTATTTTTTTGTTCCTCGGCCACAAGGTTTACTGCAACCTAAGAGCAGCTGCAGTGGAGACTGAATAAGCACAGACAAGAGATTCTGGCCTGTTTAGATTTTCTATTACACTTTGTTAACATTGATGGGATGATGATAGCTTTGTCTCAACTCTAAAGAGCACCTTAAATCCTTTGGTAATTAACTCTTTGCTTATTACCGTGCATTCTCAGCACTGTGTAAATATTTGTGTTTAGAAAAAAAAGCAACAGTTTGAGGTGAAGCTGATAGTTGCCATCTTCAGCAATATCAGACCTGTGGTGCTGCTTGGAGTGCAGTGCCCCTGCTGAAAGTTGTCAGCATTTGGGTAAAAGATGCTGCAGGGCCTCTCTTGCNTTACAATGTACTTTCTGACTTTTGTACCACTTTAAAACAAACGCCCTCCCCGTGCTGATGAACCAGCACTCCACTGAATGTGCTGCACTGTAAATCAGGGCAGAAGTGAGGTCCCAACGTTTTGTCACTCTCAGTTTCACTTGAGTTCTGTACTGTCAGGTCATTCATTTGTTGCTGTTTGTGTTCCTTGGGGATGGGGTGATAAATAGCTGTCCCTGCCATCACTCAAGTGGCTGCTGCTGGAAGTGACAAAGCGATGCATGAACCGGGTTCTTGCAGATGTTAAGCTCTGCTTAATAAGTTAGAAAACACTTAATTTTTTTCTGATGAGGAAGAAGAGCCTTTATATGAATGCGAAACACTGTTGCTGCTCAGATCTGTAAAACTGGAAGGGGGAGGTTAATGGTCCGTGTGACCTTACACCTTTGGGTGCTTCTGCCCCACATCCTAGATTAGATTTTTAATTCTGAATCAAAAAATTCCACCCGTATCTGACTACAAATCATATGTTGGTGGCTGATGCAACTTACTGAGATGGTTTATATATCGGAATATCCATTTGGAATAAAAACAGGTTGAGATGGAATAGAAATGTCAAATGGTTAAGGGAAATTCAATGGTAAGAGCTGTTTCCCCAAACTTGTAACACAGGGAGTGGTAGATGTAAAATGGAATGGAAAGGATGTCCTTCAGGATATGTTCCAGCCTTGATAAAAAATGAGGATTTCTTGCCCATTGCCGTGAAACTCTCGATTCTTGGTGGTGTTTTGTGTCTGGTCCCTCAGAGATGTGGGTGTGGGATCTGCAGTCTTTGATCCGTGTTCATCAGCCCGTGTAGATCCAGCTCCTGACCAGCTGGAGCACACACTTCCTCTTGCTCAGCTGGACAAGCAAACCAAAACGGGATGGGAATGTGGGGCCGGAACAGGACTGGAAACAAGATGTGGAGTTCATGCAGAAGCTGAGAATGTGGCAGTAAAAGGATGGAGAGATGAGTTCTGAGAGGATTCCTACAGTGGGAGGGAAGGGCAGGGACCTTTAAAGTGAACCTTTCAATAACCCACCCCACTTGCCAAGCGTTGTGCAAACCCAATGTGAACGTTTCTTGTAGGGAAATGTGGAATATGAAGTTTTCTCATCTTCTGTGGGGAGCACAAGACAGAGTCAAACTGATTTTCAGCAAAAAATGGATATTAGGAAAATAATTTCTGTGCTGGACTTCTGAAATAGCTCACTTAGGGAGTCTTAATATTCTGGTTGCTCTTCCCTGAGTTGCCGTAAGCTTTTCCTGCCAGTAACTTCATCTCAATGCAGCAACAGTTATCTGTAAAGTCTAAGTGATCCTGCAATAAAAGGGCCTTCTTAATCAGAGATGGTAACGTCTGAGACAGTCAGTGCTTTCAGCGTTGGCATCCTGTTCTGCTCAGGCAATCCCACGTAGGAGGAAGACAGACACAAAAAGTGATTTGGCTGTAATGCAGCAAAACAAATTCTGGCCAAATTGTGGACTTGGAGTTAATGGGTACACAGTGTTACTCTGCAAGTCTGCAGCGCTGCCTGGAAATCGGGGGCAGTTTTGTAGCCTGTTAACTACTTAGGACGGTTTTGTTATTTCAAGTTTGGCTTCAGCCGGTGAAAAATGGGGCACTTTCACGTCTTATATTTCAAAAATAAAAACGTTTTAAGAATATTAAGGGCAAGTCTTACTCGATTGCTTTAGAGCGGGTGCTGAGGCTGTGATCTCATCCATTTATATGCATGTGTGTGTCATCCCCCTTTCTCCCCCAGCCAACTGGATGTTGACTTATGGTGTCAGTTTTCTCCTTGTGGATGTGGAGCGAGCCTTTCCTGCCGTTCCGTGTTTTACAGCGCGTCCACGCGCTCCGGAACGGCTGCACATAAATTGTGCCCAGGCCATTTAGGAACATCGGATCCTGCAGGGTCAGACTGGCAGACGAGCCCAGGAACCAGTCTGTGATGGCAGTAAAAAGACTCCTTGCAGAAAGTCAGCCTTCATCTGGCAGCTGGGGAAGTGGCAGAAACCACACCCAGGGCTTCAGCTTTTGGGATTGTTCAGCCTGGAGGAAAGGAGGTTCAGGGGGGACCTTCTGGGTCTGCAGAGCTCCCTGACAGGAGGGGGCAGCCAGGGGAGGGTCAGGGTCTGCTCCCAGGGACCAGGCACAGGATGAGAGGAAACGGCCTCGAGTTGAGCCAGGGGAGGGTCAGGTTGGACACCAGGAGGAATTTCTCCATGGGAAGGGTGGTCGGGCACTGGAAGGGGCTGCCCAGGGAGGTTTGGAGTCCCCATCCCTGGAGGTGTCCAAGGAATGCCTGGATGTGGCACTCAGTGCTCTGGGCTGGTGACAAGGTCACAGATTGCACTTGATGATCTTGGAGGTCTTTTGCAACCTAAATGATATTGTGATTTATAGATTGACTGGCAAAATTTGAGCCATCAGGTGTCGCTTCTCTGCCCCTGCCCAAATCTCTCAATTTCCATTTTTCCTGATGATGCTCGGCCCTTATTGTGGAGCTCTTCTGCTGTGAGCTCTTCTCAACAAAGGCACTTGCTGGTTCTTGCCTGATCAGGCTCAGTCACAGGTAAAAGTGGCTCCCAACTAATTTTTTACAGGTCAAGAGAGTTTTTTAGACCAGTCCTATTTGGTTTTTTGCCGAGACCTTTATATTCCAAAGTGTTAAGGCTGAGTAGTCTTTTGATATTAACTGCTGTTTGTTATTTACAGCGTCTGATATACTAAATAAATTCTTATTAAGTCAGAGTTTGGCAAAGTGAAGGGCATAGGAAGGTATATGATGTATTTATTTACTTTACATCTCTCAGCTTTTATTTTTTCACTTCCAGTCATTTGACTCCAAGAGCTGGAGCTGAAATAAGAGGAAATGTGAACTGTGTGAGGACACTGAGAGAATGGCTGAGATGTTTCACTTTCTGATTTGGATTCTAAAGGAGGTCCCAAAAAAAGAGACTGTCAGAGTTACCCACTTCTCCTTTTCTTTTTCAAATCCTGCAGTGGTTCTGTTGGTGCAAATCCTTGGTGAGAGCTGCAGGGCACCAACCAGCACTGTGTAATGATTAACCCTTTCCAGTGACCCAGTATTTCACTGTTTCCATCGCCCCTCTCCTGTAGAGCTCATTTTTCGTAATCCAGTGCCAGCAAGAGGGGAAAAGGTAGAACAGGTTGCTCCATCCCTGGAAGTGTCCAAGGCCAGGCTGGATGGGGCTTGGAGCAGCCTGGAGTAGTGGGAGGTGTCCCTGCTCATAGCAGGGGGGTGGAATGAGATGAGCTTTAAGGGCCCTTCCAACCCAAACCATCCCAGGATGCTGTGATAATCAGATTTTATTTTTTTTAATACAAAGTCCAGGAAGATCCATCAGTTTTGGCTACAAGATGAGAGAGAGCTCATAGCCAGTGACTTTGGTGCTGTCTGTTCTCTAGAGGATCGTGCAGCAGTCTTGCTGCTGTAACTTTGGAATGTCTTCCAGGAGTTGTTTAAATTCTGTGACTGAGCTCGGGCATGGGAATTTGGCTGCGCTTTCAGTGGTAAGTCAAGTTTCAGCAGGGGTTAAACTGGCTTAACAAATTGTATCCTTGGGTGGATGGTGACAGAGATTTATATGGGAGATAAGTGTGCCAGTGCATTATCAACCGGGTATAAAGAATCATAAAGAACTAAGTAATAAATGAAGTTGAAAGTACCCCTTTCTATAAGTCAGTGTTTTGGATAATATTCTTAGAACTAACTAAAAAGATAAAAATTCATCCTCCCGTCTCCCGTGCTTGGCAGCAGAATTGTTGGTCAGCAGGAATGTGCAGAACTTTGTGAAAAATTGTTTTTTAGATAATTGCCTGTTGCAGACTGTCTAGAGGAACTCACATTTTATTTTTGGCGTATTGCATTAAACAGTAGCTTTTACATTTTAGGACCGGTGTGTTGATTTATGTATCCTCCAGTCCTCTGGTGGACATCCAATTTCCAAACCTGGATACCTCTCTTGAGTAACTGGAGTCAAAATTCTTAGTTTTCAGACAGGAAGAGCAACTTTCCAAGTCAGTACCTGTCCAGCTCAAAGAAAAACTGCAGGGTGATGATTGGGGTGGATCTAAAAGCTTGCATAGGAAAGGCTTTACACTCACTCCCACCTGGATTTTGGGGTGTAGCCATTTTTGAATGGCTTGGCTGTCCTTTCGATCGATATCCGTGCACTTGGAGAAAGCCTGGAATCTTACCTAAAAGTCCAGAATCGAAGTGAAAGTCAGGTGTGAATTAAAAATATTTGTTTTTTTCTTTCATTGCCCTTAAAATTGGAAGCTTGTTAACAGCAGCTCATTGTTTTGTCACTGATACACAGGAGATACTGCACAGATATTTTTGAATTTTACTTGTTAGCAGCCAGTGTTGCAGGGGGAAAATGCAGTTCCTTGATGGTAGAACCACGACTCTTGAAGTATATTTTGGGAGGATGCTGCTGGCTCATCTGGAAATTGAGGGATGGAAGCATCCACACCACAAAAAGATCTTACACCTATTTTTAATTGACAGTTATTGTAACTTTCATTAATATCTGAATGACATGTGTGTAAATCCGCTGGGGTCCCGAGTTTGTCTCCAAATGCTGCTTCTCTTGTTTTCGAGTGCGACTGAATGGGATGAGATTAATGGACTCTACCATTTGTTTGGGTTTAAAATAAAATGTGTACATAAAAATATATAAACCTATAAATTCAAACCTCCTTCCAGGAGTCTGAATGGCGAAATATAAAGAATCTTCCCAGATCTTTGAAACACAGGGTGAAAGACGTGTTTGGAAATGATGAAAGGCAGGGCTGGGATAATTGCTCGGATGGTTTCTGGTTATCTCCTTACAACACTGGGCTGCAGCTTTGAAGGCCAAGTCAGCTTTGCTCTGAGAGGATCCCTTTGAACCTCTGAGCTGGTACCTGACCCCTTTGGACAGGAACAAGTGGATACCTTACAGTTCCTTGGCTGTAGGAAAGGGTGGAGAGCTCCGCTCGGGAGAACGGCTCCACGAAAATGCTGCTGCTGAGGGGCTTTAGGGAATAAGCTGCGTCGTGGCTAGGAAGCTTTTGGGTTAGGGAGAAGTTTGGGGGATTACAGAGTTTTTTTCTGTGGATTGTCATTCCAACAGATAACACAGGTTGAGTTTAAAAGGGTTTGGACAAACCCTGATGTGGCACTGGTTGATTTTGGGAGCAAAACTAGCTCAGCAGCCCATTCACGTTACAGAACAGCTCAATACTTCGAAATACACAAAATATCTGAATGTGGGGAGTAAATTAATGTTTTTTAGCTCTTATTTTGGCCACTTTCCTGCTGCTTCCCCCAGCATCAGCCTGAACCTTGTGTTAAAGCTGAGCACAAATGTTTGGTTCAAAACCAGGAGATAGGAGATAATGCGTTTTCTGCTTGTTTCTGAAAGTGCAAAAACTCCATAATCAATCAGCTTCGAGAATAAATTGATGGCAACTCTGCCTGTGTTCAGTACAGATGATTTGTTCCTAATTCTTCCCATCCCTTTACCTTCTGACTGGCTCCCAGTTAGCAGGTTTCCTGCAGATATTGCCTGCATCCACTTGCATTATATATGGAAAAAAAGGAAGTTTTCAGAGAAGTTAGCAAGTGAAAATGGAGAATGTAATGGCAGGCAGAACTGTAGCCTTTTCTGCCAGTGACAGCTATAATTAGATATGGGACACATACATTCTAGCAGATCCTTCCATTTAACCACCCTGGTTTAAGCACAGACCGAATTTAGGATCTGAGCATGATGACCATGGCACTCACTAAATCTCTAATTCCATCTTCTGCCATTTACTGTCTTTCTCAAATGCTCAGTGAGACTTTTTTCCTAGTTGTTCTGTGGAACAGCTTTGATTTTTCTCACTTTGTGGTTATTTTAAGCTTCAGAAAACAATAAGAATGTACTTTTTTTTTTTTCTCTCTTTCCTCTGTGCTTTTATGAAAGCAGAATCTGTGTAGATAAAGCACAGTTGATCTGTTAGGGATTACTGTTTCTCAGTTATTCTTTTGCTCTTGCATATCATGCCTTTATGTAGAAGAATATTTAAAGGTGCCGTGTAGAACAGTGAGATGAAAGATTCTTTGTGCATTGAAGAATTCTGGTGTCACAGGAGTCCACCTGTTCTCCCCTAACTTTTTTTTTTCCCCCAAACTGAAGTTTATTTAAAGTGGTTTTTAGTGCTTAGAAAAGCTGCTGGCTTTTGACAGCCTTCGAGATTGAAAGGCTGTCCCCACAGGTGGTGGCACCAGCACTGTGGCCTGGAATTCAGGGCACAGGAGTGGGAATCAGAAGATCCTCGTTCTGTTCTCATCTTTATCCCAGCTGACCTTGAGCCAAGTAGCAGTGGCTGAGGCTCAGTTTTCTGTGGGGAATTTTACCCTGGCTCACGAGGACATTGTTGTAAAGATTTGCTGCTCGCTTAGGAAAGAAAAGACAAAGGATAAAACCTCCTTGCATCATCATCAAGCAGCAGAGCTCATGTCCAGCCTACCAGCCACGAGAATAATTGGCAGTTTTCAGGAGAAGATATTACCAGCAGCCCGTGGAAAACCTCGAGATGAGTGGGAGTTCTTTCTGTCTGTGCAAAATTGTCTGAGAGGGGCTAACAAAGCCACGCTGGTTTCTTTTGGTGGGTCCTACACGAATGAAGTCGTGGTGATTTCTGTGGAGACTCGAGCTGGATCAGCCCAGAGATCCACTGGGTGTAGCTTTGTGTGTCACACGGTGGTCAGTATCGGGCAATTAATGCACCCATCCAGCTTGCAAAGCTATTCCTCTGATTAAGCACCAGAGGAGTTTTCTTTTTGACCCTTTCAGGCCATCAGCTTAATTCCCAGAAGCTTCAGATTTAATTACCCAAATCATTACCACAGCATGCATAGCTGCAGATTTTATTAATGACCATAAAATTACTGAATCCTCTTTAAAATGAGTGTGAATTCCCAGTCAGAAGGTCCCTTCACACCTCAGCTCGAGTACGGGTGAATCCCACAGGTTGGTGCAGCACCTTGCAAGTGCCACCTTTCTACAGCTGATTTC
Source organism: Rhagologus leucostigma (assembly GCA_013397725.1). Taxonomy (NCBI): domain Eukaryota; kingdom Metazoa; phylum Chordata; class Aves; order Passeriformes; genus Rhagologus; species Rhagologus leucostigma. The sequence continues at coordinate 370,837 of VZTD01002594.1, forward strand.
CTCCAAATTTACTACCACTAGTAATACCCTTCTGCAGTTCTGCCACCAAATCCAGGTGTTCTTGCCTCTCAAATGGTAGCTGAGCTCAACTTTTGCTATTCGCAGAGCCCGTTTTTATGCCTTTAGCAGCAGCCTGACCTTTAAACCTCTCTGTTTCAGATTCCTTCTACTCTCTCTGTTGCCTTTGTGCCTATCCCTAAAATGTTCTTTAATCCATTTCAATTCCTTCTCCCTGCACAATACTTTATGACTTTGTAAATCAGCCTGAGTGGTACAAAATCAAATGCTTTCCTGAGATCCTGATAACTTATGTCCACTGTTTCACTCTTGTCTAACCTAACGATTTGGTCGTATAATAAAAAGGATTTCAGCAGATTTGTCAGGCATGACCTTCCTTTTATGAATCTGTACTGAATGTCCTCTACTAAATTATGCATTTCCAAATGTTCTGCAATTTTGGCTTTTATCAACACTTCCAATACATGCCCACAGCTGAAGCTGGATTTCCTGTTCGAAGATTCAGCAGAACTCTGTCACAGCCCAATGAAATTCATCGGTTTTTCAGAAGTCTCCATAATACAACTTCAGCTTCTTGTCCTCATTTTACTGAATGGTTCTTTCTGAGAGAGAGTAGGTTTAGATTGGATATCAGGGAGAAAGTCTTGGCTGTGAGGGTGGTGAGGCCCTGGCCCAGGTTGCCCAGAGAAGCTGTGGCTGCCCCTGGATCCCTAGAAGTGTCCAAGGCCAGGCTGGACAGGGCTTGGAGCAACCTGGGCTAGTGGAAGGTGTCAGGGTTGGAACGAGGCGAGCTTTAAAACAACTTTCTACTCCAAACTATTCTGGGATTCTGTGATTCTACAGATCTTGGCATTGGAATCAGTATTTTGGTTTATAGAGCTCTGACAGTCCTGTGTGCTCAGGAAGTACAGAGGCTTGGTGTCACACATGGAATGAGTTGCTGAGTCTCAGCCCACTCACAGGTGAGGGGTGTAGGACAGTAGCTCAATCTGTATTTGGTCCCAAGCTTCCTAAATAATTTCAGTTGAGACTGGAGGTCAGTTCAGCTCTCAGTGCATCCATTTATTTTCCTTGCCTGTTTCCTAAAGAGTATTTTCTGTTGCAGGCTTGTGTTGTGCTTTTGGCTGAATATATATGTGTGAGGGGGGAAGGGAAACTCCAAATCCTCCGAGTGTTCTTGCTTGAAGCCCTTATGTTTGTGCTTATACCTACTTGAACGTATGCCTTGTCACTTGGGCTGTGCTTCCAAATCTGGATTTCTCTTGGAGGGATGTTCTGACCCACCTACTTTGCACTGCTGATATATTTAGCAGAGTTTTGCCGTAATAGTCCTCCGGTGCTGTCCCAAAGCTGTCACCTGCTCTGCTGCCTCCCTCCTTCCCAGGCCCCTTCCATGCGTCAAAAGCCACCTGCCAGAGTTCTGCGTAGGACAAGGGGAATGGCTTTAAACTGAGAGTACGTTTAGGTTCTGTACTGGGGAGAAATTCCTGGCTCTGAGGGTGTTGAGGCCCTGGCACAGGTTGCTCAGAGAAGCCGTGGCTGCCCCTGGATCCCTGGAAGTGTCCAAGGCCAGGCTGGACAGGGCTTGGAGCAACCTGGGCTAGTGGGAGGTGTCCCTGCCCATGGCAGAGGGTGGCACTGGATGAGCTTTAAGTCCCCTTCCAACCCAAACCATCCTGGGATCCTGTGATTCCGTGTCCCCAAGCCTGGCTCATGCAAAGCAAAGGTGCCGCTCAGCCTGGTTAGATCGAGAGTGGCACAGGAGGGTCCCTGCTGGATCTACAACTCCGTGACAGGGGCTGGAGCCAGCTGGGGATCAGCCTCTTCTCTCAGGTACAAACAGACAGGACAAGAGGGAATGGCCTCAAGTTGCACCAGGGAAGGTTTAGATTGGATATTAGGAACAATTTCTTAATGAAAGGGTGGTTGGGCATTGGAAGGGGCTGCCCAGGGAGATTTGGAGTCCCCATCCCTGGAGGTGTCGGAGGAAGGACTGGATGTGGCACTCAGTGCTCTGGGCTGGTGACAAGGTGGGGATCGGTCGAAGATTGGACTCGATGGTCTTGGGGGTCATTTCCAACCTAAATGATTCTGGGATCACAGTGCTGGAGCAGAACATCTGGGGATGGAATATGTGTTAAGACCACAGGGAATAGTCTGTTCTTTGGCCTGGACCCAGCTTAGAGCACAAGCATCCCTAGAACCCTGCTTGGGTCTGTGTGTGCCCTGTATCTGCTGCTTATTGAAGGAGAAATTTGGAGTTATGGAGATACTTCACTTAAAATTACAGAAGATGCTCAGTGTAATAGATGAGCTTTTCTTTAAAAAGCCAGGTTCTGCCTCCCTCCTCCAATCTTCCTGTTAGGTGTCATCCAAGATGGATTCCAAGTGCAAAAAAAAAAAAAAAGGGAAAAGAAATAAAGCAAGTGAACCTGCAGCAAGTGAATCATTCCTACTAAATTTAAACCACTTATTATGGGAAGGGGAAAAAAAAAAGAACTCGGATTACAGGTTTAGCAAGCGTGAGCACATACTTCAGCGTGTATTGCTGGATTTGTAATTGCCAAACTACTGATTTCTTGGAACTCTGCTATTAGCATTGTTAAGCAGTGTTCCAGACAGTCACTCCTATAAATCCTGTTAATATGTTAAGCAGGAGAAGGCCTTTGAAAGAATAATATTTAGCTGGCAAGTGATCTCCATTTGGGTGTGTGGTCTGGGCTAAGGTAGGGGAAGTGACTGTGCTTGCTCTTGGAATGTTCTGCTGGAGCACCCAGTTGATGTTTGTTTGAATGTTACTTCGTTTCTAGTAGGTTCTTAGGAATATTTTATCTATTTGTTGGGATAAAAGCATTAAATAGGGTGTATGAAGGGTCGGTCGTAAGAGAAAAAAGAGAGGGAGAAAAGTCCTTCTCTTAAAAGGAGAGGGACTGTGGACAAGGGCTGGAGGGACGGGACACAGGGAATGGCTTCCCACTGCCAGAGGGCAGGGAGAGATGGGATATGGGGAAGGAATTGTTCCCTGTGAGGGTGGGGAGGCCCTGGCACAGGCTGCCCAGAGAAGCTGTGGCTGCCCCTGGATCCCTGGCAGTGTCCAAGGCCAGGCTGGACAGGGCTTGGAGCAGCCTGGGCTAGTGGAAGGTGACTCTGCCCATGGCAGGGGGTGGGACTGGATGAGCTTTGAGGTTCTTTCCAGAACAAACAATCCTGTGATTCCATGATTTTCTGACTCTTGACTTTGGAATTAGTATTTTGTCTCGTGTAGCTTTGGGAGTACTCCGTGCTCAGGGTATCAGCAGCTCCCCACCTGCAGTTCAGCAGGTTGGGTGTCACCCACGGGCTGAGTTGCTGAGTCTCAGCCCAGTCACAGATCACTGAGTTCCAACCCCTGCCTTGGGCAGGGACAGGTCATCTCTGTCTGTTCTGCACGAGTCACTGGGTAGAAACAAGATGAAGTCTCTGGTATAAAATCACCAGAGTACAGCTTTACCTTGGGCTAAAAGCTCATCCTCTCCCTTGCCTCTGCTGCTCCGTGTTCCTCTGCAGGGGTGGGAGAGCCCACCAGGCTTTCTGGCAAAGCTGTGAAAAAGGAAACTTTGATCGGCCTCTTTGCTTGCCGTGGATAATTCTTTTAGAGGGGAAGCTGATCAAAGTCCAGGTCAGCCGAGAGGAAGAAGAGGGGAAGCAGAAAAGGACGATGGAGCCGCAGATCAATATTTTGAGCACAACAGGTTGACAAGGGCACGGGGCGGAGCGGGGCAAGGGGACGTGTTTGATCTGTGCTGCTGCAGTGGGGACACGTCTATTACATCCCAGCCCTGTTCCAGCATCCCTGGCAGACTCAGGATGCTCTGGTAACTCCTCGTGTTCTGAAGTGAACAGCAGATGGGTGCCCTGGGTGCCCTGGGACCTCCAGCAGTTGTGAGCAGAGGGCAGACCCTGGTGACACCACCCTGCTCTCAGCCTCCTTTTATGGCACAATTTTTATGCAGACTTTTTTGGGAGATGAAAAAGGGCTGCATTCTTATTTTATTACAAGTAACTGAGAGCTTGCAGCACTTTTCAGAGCACCAGTTTATATTTTGTAAAGTTCCTACCGGGTTTATTGTTTGTACAGCATTTTATAACGTTCCTCTTTGGGAAAAAGGAATGATGATCTTAAATCGAAAACCTGTTTTAAAACAGATAATACTTAAATTTTATGCAGTGAATTTGCTATTGTCAGGTGATACCACTTTCCTCTTAATACTTTTTTTTGTGCCATGCGGCATTGCAAAAATAAAGGATTGTGAGGCATGGCTTGTTTCTCTTGCTTGTTCCTGGTACAGACGATGGCAGATACAGTTCTGTTTTCTTTTTTTGGGTCAGCAACTGGGTGCAGGTTCTTCAACTCAATTCACCTGAATGTGCATCTTGTACTGAGCATCTTTATACTGTCACAGGATTGTGTAGTTGCAGTTCTCTGTGCCTGCCAAGGGTTTTACATCCATGCAGATGCAAATTCCAAGCATGATGGACCACTCTATGAAAAAATGCAGCTCTTGGAAGTGTTCCCCGATTTGGCACAGGAAAAGTTAAAATCAAGTCGAATAAAAAGGAAATCAAGTTTGATTCAGTCAACACATTTCAAAGCCTTTGTCCTGCAATTAATCTCCCTCTGTCAAGTGACCCAATGCCAAGTGCAGTTTCTGGAATTCCGCTAAAGAGGGTTTGGGGCATCTACTGAGGTGTTCCCTGGAGAGTCACGGATGAAGGAAGGTCCCTTCCTGTCCAGCTGCATGAACAGTGATTTCTTGGAGGTGTTGTATGTTCTGCAGTGCCCCTTGTTGACCCTGCCCTTTCCCAACCACGACTTCCACAGAATCTGTTGAGTTCCTCTTCCGAGTGGACTCCTGAATCCTCTTTGGGACAAGCAGTCTGCAGTGGAGGTGGATTCATGGCGTGCAGACGTTGTGCTTGGCAATAGAGCACCTCATTTCACTTGGCATGTCCAGAGCTCCTGTGTCCCTGTATCCCTCAGAGAAATCTCTCAAGGTAATTGGTGTTAATTGGGATGGTTTTTGAATGAGCCTCTCATTTATTGTATATTCAGCCCAGGCTTGGACTCAAGGACTTGGCAATGTCCCACCCATCAGTTTTGTCGGGTTGAAGGTGTGTTCCTTAGGGTGTACCTGGAGTTCAGGGTGCAATCCCTGCTGGTGTCATGTAGGGGTTTTAAATCTCAGTTCCACTCCAGGGTCTGTCTTGCCTCTTGTAGCTCTGTAGGAGTCAGATGGCTCCTAACTCACTCTTCCTCCCCCATTTCTGTGGTCGAACTGGTCTGAGGTGACTGAGAACCTGTTTGATCCCTAAGGAAATGAGGTTGTAGGAGCCATTGGTCGTCCCTACAAGTCAGGAGTTTGTGCCTTGCTGTCCTTCTTCTGCTGGTGACATTCACATGTAATTTTAGGTGGAAAAGCCAATTCAAATCTGGTCTTTGATTCCGGGCAAAATTTTAGCCGTGATTGGAGTGGACAACATGCAGCGATCCAGGAGATACAGGAGTGTAGGTGCTGGAAGCTCATTTGTAAGCAATAACCAAAATACAACCCGTGTGCTCTGCTCAAAGGTGTCTGCAGAGGTGACAGCATTTCATTTCCAGCTGCCATTAAGGACAAAGCAGCACTAAATTACATCCTTTTACTGGGATTGCATTGCCTTTGATGGATCTCTGGGACTTCTGGAGTAACTCAGGGTCCTTTCCAGTGAAATACAGATGGTCATTTCTGCCCTTCTGGAAGCCTTGGAGTTTGGGAAACTTCATGATTTTGTGAGCTCAGTTTTTCTGTAGTGGGATCTGTTGCCAGTCTGCTTCAAAATGGAGCCTGGCCTCTGCCTCGTGCTCTAGGAAATTCCAGTAAATTTGGGCAAGGAGGTTTCTTCTGTGTGGGATTTGGGAGGGAAAAGAAGGGAGAAACAGTTTTGCCCGTGATTCTTGGCTAAATGTCCTGTGCAAATGTGCTGCAGGGTGCATTGTAGAAGTTATTGATTTGCTTTTTTTCCCTTTACCTGTAATAAATGATAAGCTGTGGCTTTATCATAAGATTGAGGTATTTGTTTTCTAAAGGGGAGAGGCTTCTGTCGATGTTTTCCCCTCAGAGAGTTCTGAGAAAAAAGAGGATCCCATAAAAAAATTGTAAACTTGTTAACTTGACAAGGAGCTGCTGCATTCCCTCACCATAATCCCAAAATATGGCCTGCTCCAGGGTTGTACTGTGAGAGGTTTGGTAAACAACACGGTCGCAGTAAGAATGAAAACAGCATTGGCTGGAGGTGACTTCTGAGCATTTTTTCCCAAGGATCTTTGTGTTCACGAGAAGTGTGATCTCTTGCTGCTTTCCACTCGCTAGCGCAGGTTGCTCAGAGAAAATGAAGTCTTAAATTTTGAAGATACTCTGGACATGGTCCTGAAAAACTGGCTTTGGTGGCCCTGCTTGAGCAGGGAGCTTGGATAAAAGGATTTCCACGTGGAACTGGATGGTGCACGTCACAAAGCCGTGGGGTGTGCTCAGGAGGTGGCAGTGCCCGGAGAAGGTTCCTAGCCTTGCTTCCCAGGGCACAAATAAAACACATCCTCAAGTCATATGGCAGAGCTTTTTTTAAAAATTTTTTTCCCTGATATGCCTATTTTGGGAAAATGGGCTAGAGAGTCCTAGATTTGCTCCAGTATTTTGGACACTAGTCCTACTTTTGTGTGTGTACCCAGATGAATTTAAGTTTTGATACAAACGCAGTACCTGGAGTTTTAAAAGCACTGGGTAAATAAGAGCCTGTCTGAACATCTCCCAGGAATAAAGGACTTGGAGCTGGCAAAGGAAGGCTGCTGTCTGGAATGTGAAGCCAGACACATTCAAAGGAGAAATCAGGTACAAATTCGTAATGGAGAGGGTGATTAATCACCAGAATGAAATGGAGTGGATGGATCCTTGGTCTCTTGCTGGTTTTGAGGCAAGATGTCCTGAGACAGAAGTTAAAGACTGTAACAGCTTTCCTTCACACTGGCCTCAGTGTAGAGAAGCCAGTTGAATCCAAAATCATTTAGGTTGGAAAAGACTTCCAACATCCAGCTGGAATGAGTCCCACCTTCGACAGATCACCACCTTGTCACCCAGACCAGAGCACAACATCCAGTTGTGCCTTGAACACCTCCAGGGATGGGGGCTCTACCACCCCCCTGGGCAGCCCATTCCAATGTTTAACAACCCTTTCCATGAAGAAATTCCTCCTGATGTCCCTGGCGTGTTTATGGACATGTGTACGCATACGTGCACAGGGCCCACCCAGAAGACCTGACAATTCCTGCAGATCTTAAGCTGTACATTGAGTAAAAGACCTAAATTTTAAAATTTTTACTATTTCTAGGAGAGTATTTGTTTGTAATTATGCATGGAGTTGGGAATCTGCCTTTGCTGCGAGTTCAGCAGCGGTAGAACTTTGTTCTTAGGGCTAACTTTCTTCACCAGGCTGGACCTTGGTGGTTCTGCATTTCAGGAGTGCTGAGACAATTGTAGTGGTGGGGCCTCTGCTGTGTTCAGCCACTGGTACTGCCCTGGGTGGCTTTAAGCCAAGAATTCAGCCCCTCTGTTCATGTTTTACTTATGTCAAAATGGTGATGTTTGTCTTCCCCAAGGACTAAAGCTTTTAGTTTGTTATTTGTGAAGCCCGTTTTAAGAACTCACCAAGGAAGGTATTAGTGAAATACTAAGTGATGGCTTTTTTTTTTTTGTTATACTGTGTGAGTCACTCAGAAATTAAAAGAGAAAATTAGTTTCTCTTCCAAATAAGTGATATCAGCCTCATCTTTACCAAGTGACTTTCTCCTTGCTTCTGCAGGGTGTTGTGGATCAGGGTGAACTCTACTTCAAAACATTTAATTGCACACAGTGAGAAATGAAGAAAACTGAAGTGGATCCCAAGAATGTATTAAAAATCAGAACTAAAATGAGAATGATTTCATGTCAAGTGAGACAAATGCAGAGTTGATACTCCAGTGCTTCACACTTCCACTTGTCCTTGGCACCGGGAAAATGAGATTTTTAATATCTGAAAAACAGATTGCCGTGAAGACTCATCCATTGTAAATTTAAGCTGCCTTTATAGCAACTTAAGCTGGGGACAAGATTGTTCATTACATCTGATTCTACAACTGCAGCCATGATTTCCATATTAATAGTGGCTTCTTTTTTTTTATTGTCTGTACCAGAAATAGGAAGGGGAGCTGGTTGTGTTTTCCCTGGGTTAGCAGATAATTTATTTAATGAATAATGCGAAAAGGGCAAAGGTTTGTGAGTTCTTACTCGCGTATCACCACAGAGAGTGGTGACACCTGCCTTGGCTGCTGTGCTCAGACTGCTTTGGTTCGTGCTGAAAGGAGACAGGGAAAGAGGGATATTGAGTCACGGTTCAGAGTCAGGATTTGTTGCTGATGAAATTTATGTTGGTCAGGACCGAATTTTTTTGACTCAGATTTTAGGTGAAGGGTTTGCTTGTTCCCTGCCTGATGTGCACTTAAGTAACAAAAGCACTGAAGCAGCTTCTCACATGTGTTTGGGGGTGGGGAAGGTCTTTCTGTGCCACTGAACTTTAGACCAACGTGGAGTCAAAGACTGTTTGTGCCCCTTTTCAATAGCGGCCGCTCGGGGCTGGCAGCGGCCGGAGGAAGCTCCGGCTTCCTCTCCTTTCTCTGGAGCTGCGTTTCCTTTCACCAGCCCTGCTCCCAAGGCAGACCTGAGCATTCCCTGTCCTTCCTTACTCAGGCTGGGACAGTTAGTTCGTGGTTGCATTCTGAGTGTAATAAATCTGCCTGACACTTTAACCTAGCAAAAATGGAGAGTTTTCCCTGTTTTCTCATGAATTTGCTGCTGTTTATTTCTGCTGAGATCCCGTCGTCCTCTGTCTGCACTCACAGATCTGGAATCTCTTGGAAAAGCTCATTTTCCTCCTCTAATCATGTCCCAAATTTGGTCTAGATCCTAATGGCTCTTCACTTGAAGCGTCTGAGGTCCATACCAGCTTTTTCCTCTTTCATTGCTATCACTAATATCATCCTCCTGCCTTTGTCATCTCAAAACCTGAGTTACTGCAGCCTTTTCTTTGCTTCTCTTATCTCATCTCCTCGTGTTCTACTTTTAATCCTGCATTTTGTGATGATGGAAGGTGATTTTTTCTTTCCTTTCTGGGTTTTCTTCTCCGCTTCATCCAGGCTCCTTACCGTGGAAGCAGATCTTTCCCGAGGAATCCAGTTCTCTATCATTAGCCCCTCTGACCTTCAGAAAGTTTGTATATATTTAAGTCTAATTTGTTCCTCTTTGGAAAACAAAACAGCTCTCTGTAGTAAAATTTGGCAAAAAGTCAGCAGCATGATCTCATATTTTTTGTGACTGCCTCGGGGAATATGTTGAAAATGCAGTTAAAGAGATTTGACAGAGGAGGGGTTTGGTGGGGGAGTCTCTCTCTAAAAGGTTTGGGGTGGCTGACAGGGAGGGACCTGGGTGTTTGGCTCTTCCATCCATCAGTGGTTTGGTGTCACTGATTCTCTCCCAGCCCACAGAACGTGACCTGTAAGGGCCTGCTGGGATCACTCGTCTTGGTGACCTCTTCGTGGAGAGAAAGAGGCAGCTCAGGACCTCAGTATGGGCCAAATGAGTTGTTCTGGAAGAGAAGCAGCCAGCTCTCAGCACGTCCCCTCCCTGAAAACACCCCAAGCTTTCCTGGCCACGGCTGGGTGGGAGAAGGCTCTCGTGGACAGGCTTCAACCTCCCAGGAAAGCTGGTGGTCAAAAGCTGAGTGCTGCCACTTCTGGGAAAGCTCATTCAGCCCAGCCTTTGGTCCTGAAAATTCATGAGTTTTTTCATGGAGGAAAAAAGGAAAAAAAAAACACATAAAGATGGTATCACCATCCCTGGAGGGATTTAAGAGCCGTGTGGATGTGGCACTTGGGGACATGGGCCAATGGTGGCCTTGGCAGTGCTGGGGTAACAATTGGACTTGATGGTGTTGATGGAGGTGATTTTACTCCTGTATTCTCCTTTGTGAGACCTCACATGGAGTTCTGTGTCCAGCTCTGGGCTCTTCAGCACAGGGGAGCTGTTGAAGTGAAACCAGAGGAGGCCATGGAGCTGCTCCAAGGGCTGGAGCCCCTCTGCTCTGGCGCCAGGCTGGGAGAGCTGGGGGCGTTCACCTGGAGAAGAGAAGGATCCAGAGAGAGCTCAGAGCCCCTTCCAGGGCCTAAAGGGGCTCCAGGAGAGCTGGAGAGGGANTTAAGGTCCCTTCCACCCCAAGCCATTCTGGGATTTTGTGATCTTCGAGGGCTTTTCCAGCCTAAGCAGCTCTGTGACTCTGCAGTCCCCGTGCGCCCAGTGTGCTCCACCTCGGAGAGGTGCAGTCCTTCCCCAACATCTTCAGCAGGTGTTGAGGGAGGAAGAGTCATTCTCTAATAGCTGGACCACTTTTAACCACTGAGAAGAGCCAAGATGTGTCCATCCATGATTGTTCTCCATGGATTGGCAATCCATGATTGCTGATCTTACAGATGGAGCAGAGGAAATTATCCCACGTAACTCCCTGTGCTGCTGTATCCCCTCATTTTCTATCCCATCCTGCCTTTTCTCTTTCCTGTTGGTTAATAGTTTGACTTTTGGAGCACTTTCAGTCCGTGTTAGTTTGTGGAGAAAGACATCAGCAGTGATAGCTGAGGAAAATTCTATTAGGTCATTCCTCCTCAGAACACAGTACCTGTCTCCCGAGCTCTTTGCGGATGTTGGCCAAATAATCCTTTTAATAGCTTTTGTGAGTTAAAAGGGTAGGTAACTGTCATAAGGCTAAATGATTGCATAGATTAATTTACTTGTGGCCAAAAGAAATCAATTGTAATTTAAATTTTTGTCTCTGGACTGATTACAACACCAGACATCAACTTTCTCCATAAGAATCTGCCGTGTGCATTGAAGTCTGTGGGTCTGGATTAGTGACAGATTATCCAGAAAGATGTGATTGGATCTCTTTGCCTCTCGGAGACGTCTCTAATGTTGTTGGATCTTTTCCTTGTGTCTTACAGAATGGTGAATAACACTGAAGACCCTCAAGAGGCTTTGTAACGTCCCATCCTCATGTAAAGTATGCTCAGAACTTTTCCAGTAGTGTAAGTACAAGCTGAAGAAACTCATAACAATTAAGAGTAATTTTGTGGTATTTTTCTGTTAAATTGTCTAAAAGAAGTGGTTACAATGATTATGAGCAGTTGGCTGAGTTGGAGACTTCCACTGGTTTAGTGGAATATTTAAACCAGGGAAGACATTTAAACCAGGAATAGTAAAATAAGTGGACATTTAAATCAGGGAGTAGTAACACTGAATTCCTCCCTTGGTCTGGCTGATGTATTGTTCGTGCTTCTACATTTCTGTCACCGAAACAGAAGGAAAATGATGCAGTTCTTAGAAACTCAGCCTTGATCAGAGAAAAGTCAGTGTTAAAGGAGAGATCTCCGTACAACCGCTGAACATACGAGAGGGACAGAGAGTTTAGCACCACTCTAGATTTGCTAAAAGGGATGAGCCACCTTCAATTTAGTGGCTCTGCCTCTGGCACAGACGGAAAACCTGGGGCGCCTCACCTACCCCGGGACTGGATGTGTTGGTCCGAGCAACTCAAGTATCTTGAACCCCAGTGCCAGTCGAGGTTGTCCAAATCTCATCCTGGAATTTGAAATTAGTTTGTTCCTTAAATGACTTCTATCATGTATCTTCAATTTAATTGGTTTCCATGCTGTTTCTTCAATAAATAAGCAAATGAATTCAGGTTTTGGAGCTTGTCAGGCTGAAAGGAGGGGCTTGACCTGCACTGTGCTGTCCCTCATCTCCCACTGGCCAGTCCTGTATCGCTGTTCCTGATATCCCTGTTACAGGCATAACCAAATGTTCATCCCCTGGCAATCAGAGTCCTGGGATACTTTGACCTCTTTGACTTCAGATTGCTCCTTCTCTCAGACTGAGCTGGAAAGAGGCACCTTTTCTGCAGAATAGGTAGTAAGGAACTGGGCTGCTCTGAATGCATCACGTTTTCGCAGATGGATTATTTCAAGGATGAAGATTTATCCTTGGACATTCATAGTGCAAGTGGCAGTGCAGTCACAGCCTTCTGTAGAGGGAGTCACAGCAAAAAGAAATGACTGCTAGGGATTTAGTGTTGGAAACCAAACTCCAATGGATTCAAAAGGCCATTAATTAGTTATTTTCAATTGCCGGTGGCTTAGCGTTCTGTTCAAAACTAGTGGTTTCCTACTCGCTGGCAGTCCCTTGAGCCACCTCCTCTGGAAGTATGTTGGATTTCGGTATTAAAACCACCACTTGAAATTTTAAAGACCTAGTTCACAGCAGGAGAGAAGTCTGGAGGTAAGGCCACGTCATCCTGGGCATCTTTGTTATCCCGGTAATTCGGAGTTTGCTGGGTGACCTCAGAGCTCCTCTGTGCTTTGAGTGAGCACAAGGACATCTCACAGCTTTGTGTCAGGCTTTTGCCAGAAATTTCCAAACTGAGAATTGCATAGCTTGAATTTCCTGGTTGTTAGCTCGATTTCAGTCATGTTCTGCCCCCGTGCAGTTTTCTGCTGCCACATCCCAGCAGAGCAGTGGCAGCTTTCTTGATTTATTCCAGTGTACGTGCAGTTAATATGGTCCTGGAAGATGCAGTAGAAGTAGAGGTGAATAATTTTTGGCTGAGGGAAAAGTGGGGGAGCCTATTTGGAAGGGATTAGAGAGTATTGAATTAGAGGAAATGGGCCAAGATGACCCATTTAAATAGAAAGTTTGCAGATTAAACCACAGATATCTTTTAAAAGGGGTAGATGGGATTGTGAAAGGGAAAGAAGAAAATGGAGCCTTAAAAACTTTTTTAGAAGTTTGAATGTTAATAGTGACTAAGAGTAAGATTGAACAGTTGCAAACCTGCCATGGTAAGAGAGTAGCTGGGTTACTCCTAAGAGTAGGAGTCACCTGGGTGCAGTTATCATTTCACTGCCTCATTTTTACCCTTAGTAGGATGAGAGTCAGAGCTGGAGAGGAGTTTGAGGCGTGGTGTGAACACAGAACTCTTGATCTTGGCCTCACAGGAATTAAGAATTTATCTAAAATGAAGTCCTGTAGCCAACACAGGTTTATCTCTGTTGGGCTCCCCATAAATATGGGAGTAATTACTTGTGCTTCACAGTCCATATTGATTAATTAATATGTGTTAATAGTGAGCTATGACCATCAGTATGTTTTACATCCCTCAAAATATGATTTCTGATAGAACCAGGCAGTTTCACTGTTGTCACTTCAAGTTTACCTGAATTCTCAGGCCAGTGCTTAGGAATTTACTTGCCAGCAGTGACAGGGCTGTCTGGGGAGTGAGTAAAAGAAAATCAGGGTGAGTAATGCAGATGGAAAAGGACTGGATTGAAGCCTTGTCATCATTTAGGGGAAACAACAGGAAGAAAAGAACCAGAGTATGAACTATACCAAGTCAGCACAGATTGAAGAGCAGGCACTGGAGTTAGAGTGGCTTAGAAAATCACCACAGCCTGAGCTGTACCTGTCTGGTGTCCTTGAAAGGTGATACAAAACAGGTTAATTAAACTCAGGTAACCGAAAAGTCAGCTGATTTTCTCCTTTTGTCTTCGGTGAGAAGGTATCATGGAAATAGTGGGTGACTCTGGGATTATTCAGCTGGCTTTTTTAGCTTCTTTAACTGAAACAATGTCCTGCCTGAGCCCTTGGTTTTACTCAAGATAAACCAGACGAGGAGTTAATTCATGCTTTCACAGCTAAAGAGACCTAAAGAAAAATCTTGTTGAATGGAAAAGTTTTTTTCCTCAAAAGGGCTTGGCACAGCTGCCCAGGGCAGTGGTGGATTCCCACCCCTGGAGGGATTTAAAAGCTGTGTGGATGTGACACTTGGGGACATGGGTTAGTGGTGGCCTTGGCAGTGTGGAATGTAGACTGGGTCTTGTCCGTCGTGCAGGAAATTTCCCTAGTTCAGGTCTGGGTTACACAAAGAAGTGTTTGTTGCTTTAAGAGCATTAATTAGGATATTCATTTCTTTCTGAAATGCTTTTAACTAAAATAAAACTCCAGTGTGGAAGCAGCAGTGGCCAGAAGCCCATGGTTTTTGCTATTATGATTTATTTTCTTCAAGGAGACACCGTTATCTGTTCCTGAATTCTCCAAGTGTAATCTCTGTCTTCACTAAAGCTGTGCCAGTAAAACTGCACTTGCAAACTGTTTTTCTAGTGGAAAATAATTCGCTTTGTAGTTAAGCACAAAACCAGGGGTAGGTGAGGTTCAGCTGTTTGGTGAACAAACAGGGTTTGGATTTTAGTTTTCTGGAGTAACAGATTTCTCTTTTGAGGAAGTGTTTTGGCCGTTAGTGCTTGTGATAGATCCTGAAGGAGAACGAAGGTACCTGAAATACTTCAGAATGTCTCCTTTTCTTCGTGCATGGAAGAGGTGGTGGAAATCCTGGTGATGGCTTTGCTTGAGAGTTGTCCTACGCCTTGTCATGTCTGATGCTGTGGATGGACCTTGTATGTGTGGTGAGAAAATGCTCAGAGTTTGGCCAGGCTCTTGTTCTGCCTTCTTGCAGAATTCCTGTGTGACTTTGAACAAGTCGTTTGGACTTGTCCAAAGTCCAGCCCCTCTCTGGGAGCTCTTGGTCACAAAAATTAGTGTAGTGTTACTTCCCTGCCTCACAGGGATCTTGTGATTCCAGTCTTTTGATATCCCAGGTGGCAGAATTAATGGAGAGGAGTTCTGAGATTCTACTTCTTTAATATTTAATATTAATCCTTAATAAAGGATTGGTCAGATTTTGAAATTAAATGGAGGAGGCAGAAGATGGCACTATACCCTGTAGTCTTGAGGGCTAAAACTTTTGAATTATCATAGAATCCCAGAGTGCTTTGGCTTGGAAGGGACCTTAAAGCTCATCCAGTTTCACCCCCTGCCATGGCAGGAACACCTTCCCCTATCCCAGGTTGCTCCAAGCCCCATCCAGCCTGGCCTTGAACACTCCAGGGATGGGCCACTCTGGTGTCTAGGGCAGGCCCATGTCTCAGTTTTATTGATGACTTTTTTAATGACTCTTGTTTCTTCACATGGATTACACTAAGTAAAGCACACAAGTCCTGCTTTGAAAGCTGTTACAGAGCTTATACATCCAAAGTTTAGTCTTTGGCTCTCAAATCCAAGAGCTCCTCCTTGCTCTTGGCACAGGCTTGGGCTTTGGGCCCTGGTTCAACGCTCAGCTGCCGCTACAGCTTTTCTCGCTGTTTGTTAGTCCTTCTGGTCCCTCATTCTGCCCTTGAATCCAGGCTCAGAGTTTGAATTCCTGCCTTGTTGCTGTAGAATTGCAACAATAGCAGGAAACCCAGATTTTGGAAGTGGGGAAGGTTAGGGTTAGACAGATAAGGTGTCAGTGTGAATCAGTGTGTGCCTTGAGTAGAATTCAGAAGTGTCTGGCTGCCAGCCCTGTGCTTAGTCAGAGGTCAGTCCCTTTTGTAAGACTTGGATTATGACAATAATTGCCATTTATATTATATTTTTGCCTTGTAAGATCAATCTCAAGTTCTCTCTCTCTTTCCCAGAGATGTACAGCAGAGTTAAGTTACTCACCCGAGTGGCAGAACTGCCGGGTTCGCTCACTGCCAGCATCCAGGAAAACTATTTTATCAGCAGAGAATTTCAGAGAATAAGTGGAAGAACAGCTTGTGTAGAATAGTGAGTCAGGGTTTGGGGCTCTTTAACCAGCTGAGAAACTTGAAGCCTCCTGAAGAAACGATGTGTTGATATTCTGCTCTCAGCTTGCCTCCTCTAATTTGTGTAGCGGTGAGTATTTGATTACGCCGGATTTATTTGCAGAAGTTTCAGGCTGCTCTTATTAATTGTCCCCATTTTGATCGAAGGCGTGTGGCAGAGCTCTGCATTCCGGAGCCGCTGTTTTGCATCCCTAAACAGAGCCGGTGACGCTGAGCCTCCGTGGCTCAGCTCGGAGCCTGATTTCCCTCCTTGCTGCAGCGCGAGGCTCTCATTTCCCCGGGATGAGAGCAGTCATTACAAGAATTACATTTTGTTTGTGAATCAGGATGAATGGGAGTAGAGGCCTTTTTTTGAAAATCAGAACCCAGAGATGCAACTGCGGGAGATAATTATGCAAACGTATGGATGAGGATGGCTCTGTGTTCGTTGACATGATGAGCACTTCAGGCCTGAGGTTTTTTCTCTCTCTCTCTTGAAAACTGGTACAACTCCTCTGAAAATACTGGAGTTGCAACTGATGAGCGTAAGTGATGAGTCAGATCCTTAATCCTCTGTTACGCCCCAGAATTCACAGCATCAGCTCCTGGTTTGAAGGCAGCTTTGCTTAATATGGTGCAAAGTTTTAGGTGGTTCTGAAATATTTATATTGCTGTGAATCATTGAATCACACAATGGTTTGGGTTGCAAGGAACCTTAAAGATCATCTCATTCCAGCGGCAGGGATGCCACTCGCTATCCCAGGTTGCTCTGAGCCCTGTCCAGCCTGGCTTTGGACACTTCCAGGAATGGGGCAGCCACAGCTTCTCTGGGCACCCTGTGCCAGGGCCTCACCACCCTCTGAATTAAAGGAGATTCACTCATTCAGTAAGAACAGAAAAGGACAAAACTTGAATTTTGGAAGAGTGGGTACTGTTATGCCCTAAATGCCCCAATTCTCTTCCAGCAGTGCCTTAGAGCTGCCCTGGAAGGGTCACAGTCTTTGCCTCTGGGCTTGATGATCCTTGTGTGTTCCTTCCAACTCAGAATATTCTGTGATTCTGCGATTTGTGATATGTCAGTGCTCTCTTCGTGGAACAGCTGTAGCTCAATGAAAGCCCTTCTTTTGAGCATCTTGTAAAAACCAAGATGTGAGCTGCCTCCTTTGGGATGGGTAAAGGGTTGGATGGGGCCCTGATCAACCTCATCTCTCAGTGCCATCCCTGCCCATGGCAGATGAGCTTTAAGGTCCCTTCCAACCCAAACCAGCCTGAGATTCTGTGTAGAAAAGGAGGGGCTGAACGAAACTATGCTTGGTCCTTGGATCTCATAAATATGTGTGGAGAGAGAAACAAGCTTGCATAACCTAAAACAGGGATAAAAAATTCAGAGTGGGCAGCTGGAAGTGGAGTTTCTTTGTAGTCACTGGTTCTCGTAGGAAGCATCTGGAGCAGTACTTCATGTGAATTAGGTGGTTGAATGTCAGACTGGGTGATAAGCAAATTACATTGCTTTGGAAATAGCAATGCCATCCTTAATGCCCGTTTTTAATATCGGGAGGACATCCACCTCCACAGCTGTTCGGGCTGCAGTTCTCACCAGTACTGTCTGCACAGACACACAGGAAAAATCTGGCAGGTTAAGGAGTTCAAGCTGTTAGACTGTGATAGTTAAAACTCTGGTTTAGTTAACGAATTGTAGAAAGGGGTTTTTCAGCTGTGCGCTTTGGAAGAACCTATTTCAGCTGGAAAGCCACAATTTACGTCGTGATTTTGCTCTTCCGTTTAGATGGTGAGATGGCACTGAGTGACACCAAGGAGGTGCCTGTGATGTTGCAAAAATTGCTGGTGCTGTAATAAATGAGATGACAAATCCTGGATGTCCCTGTGAGCCGGACAGTGCAGTGCAGGGGGGTCCTACCCTGTGCCATGTGTCAGAGAAGGGTAAATGTTGGCATCTCTCCCCATCCTCTTCTCCTCAGTTGATGGGACTCGATCAGAATCATTCTTAAACCAATTACCAGACTTAGGATCCTGTTCTGAACACTTTGGCTCTTGCCCACATCCATATTATGCAGATTATATCAAATATAGGTCTTATATCAAAGAGCACCACTGGTTTTGTAAGTCTTGAGCTTTGCTTATTAGATAAAGCAGTGAATTTTAATGGGAATTGGAGAAGGACCTCTGCAGAAGAGCATCTCCTCAGTGATGCTAGAATGCTTCCTACTCATCTACAGTGAGTAGAAGAGTGGAAAAAATGATTTCTTGTGATCATTAAAGAGTCCAGAGCCATTTTCTCAAGTGTTAGAGGTGTTAAGGCTGGTGTCTGGCCTTATTCCCAAACGGGTAATTGAATTGCTTTGAACTTCTGCGAGTTCAATTGGACATGGACTTAGCTCGTAGCTGTTTTTATGGGATTATTCTGCTGTGTTCCATCACCTAGAAAGTTAAGTGCCGGGTAAATGATTCTTGTATCAGTGTGGGCTTGGGCTGTGAGAGTAGGTGAGAAACCCTTGATGTGTTTTTCCTTATTTTTCTCGGTGAGATGCAGGAAAATAAGGGAAGAGAACACTCTGGCCACGTATCCCCACTGGATATCAGGACTGTCAAACTGGGGGGGGAACCCCACATCCAAAGGGTGAAATTCATTAAAAAAAAAGGTTAAATAAGTCTTGGCGATATGAGAAGGAAAGACAATGCTGGTGAGAGCAGTTCTGCCCCTGAACAGCCTCCACTCCACAAAGTCCCTGTAGAAGGGGAGGAGTGATGCTGCATTGGGCTGGTTGGGAACTGCTGGATATTTTATATCTGTGGGTTTGGGAGGGAAAATAAATTCCTTTTTATTTACCTCCTTAGAGTTCTCCCTTCAGTCTGATATTCAGGTACCTCAGATTGCTTTTGGATGAGCCATGAAAGATGAGCATGAAGGTTTAGTGCTCTAGAGTGGTAGAATTGGACCATCTTTTTGGGGGATGATTGCCAACTTAGTGTAAGGAATGTAAATAAGTTTGATACTTTAGGCTATGTATTTTTTTTCTGTCAGGACCTAAAGAAACTTTATTTTAAGGGCAATTAACATTCACTTGTTAAAAATTGGTGACTTTTAGTTTTGAGCTTAATTAGAACTTTGCAGAGGTTTTGCTTGCAAAGTTTCGGGGAGAAAAATGCGCAGCTCTTCTCTCTTGGTTACCTCTCTTTTTTTGGGTGTCTCCCCGAGGAAATTTGACAGCCCATTGACACTGGTGAGAGTTTTGCTGACTGATAGCAGATAAAGCATGGGATATAGAGGATATTTTGCTACACAGGCAGCAAAGTTTGCCTACAGCAAAGTCAGTCCACAGTCCGTGTTCTCAAGAAAAGTATTTTCCATCTTGATTTTCTCCTGTGCCCCCGCAATCATTCTGCTTGTCTCCATCTTATTTTACTTCTTGCTACTTTTGCAGCTGATTGTATTTCACGAGGAAAAAGAGGGGGAAGCAAATTGAATTACAGGTAGCCAGAGGAGTGCAGGAGGATAAGAGGCTCTTACTGCAGTGTGGGGGGGCTGAAGTGGTGGAGAATATCCACTCATTAATGAGGTGAATGAAATTAGGGTGATTCTAAAATGGCTGATTTACTTAACTGCTTTGTAAATTGATCTTTAAACAGGGTAAGTTTATTAAAATATTTTAAGAAGGGGAAATAACTGAAGCCCTGCTCGAGTAACAGTTTGAAATAATGCTTGCTGTAGTTATTCATTAAAAAGTTGTAGATAGTTGGCAATGTTGGAACATGTTCAATAATGCCACGTTTTGCAATATTTGTTTTGAGGTTTTAATGGAAAATTCCAAGTTCCTGCAGTTGTTTTCAATACATAAAAGTCCCTCAGGAGCATTATTTCTAGATCTCATGGTTGTGCAGAGAAGCACGTGAAGATGGGAACAGGAGTTCCAAACCAAGTAGACCAATGAAATATGTCAGTGCAATATAAGCTGAGTATCTAAATACAAACAGGGCAGTTTGGACATCTCTGTATGACATTAGTGAGACCAGCAGGGAGACACTCTAATTTTGGTGTTCTTACCTTTTTAAGTGTTGAAAAATTACCCAGAAGTTGCCTTAAAAGCGTTGGAGGGCTGGAAGAATACTTTGCATGGACAGACAGGCAGATCATTGATTTTAGTTTGGTTTTCTTTTCAAATTGCCCACGTTTTCCCAGTGGTTGTATTAAATGCAGTATCATGGAGTTAATTTGACTGTAGGTTTGCTATTCTTGCATTACTTTCTGCAAAGCTTTTAAGTCCACTGATGAACAGGACTCTAGAATGCAAGTTGGGAAATCATTGAGTATCTTATTCCTGGGGCAGAGGGTGGCCTTGCCCAGCAGCCTTTGCATCCCTGTGAATTGAAATTCCTGCACAAGCTCAGCTGTATCAAAGTGGGACAAATTGAGGCCAGAGCTCTTTCCCTCGTGCGGCCACGAGTGACTGGAGGTCAACCCCTGCCCCTGAGAACCCTGCACTTCATTAGCTCTAATTCACTAAAGGACACTTAGGATTCACCAGATCATTATGTGTAATTCACTAAAGGAGATTAATTTGGCCTGGGCACCCAGATCCAGGAGCTGAACCCTGGCACTCTGGACGAATTAGGAATGACACCCAAATTTTGGAGGGAATCGCTGGCCGTGGCCACCAACTGCTGCAGGAGGTGCGGAGGCCCTGGCACAGGGTGCCCAGAGAAGCTGTGGCTGCCCCTGGATCCCTGGCAGGGTCCAAGGCCAGGCTGGATGGGGCTTGGAGCACCCTGGGATAGTGGAAAGTGTCTCTGCCCACAGCAGGGGGTGGAATTAAATGATCTTTACAGCCTCTTCCAATCCAAACCATTCTGTAATTCCCTGATTCTGGGAAGTGAGTCCTGTGTTGCTTGACTTTCTTGAAGCCATGTGGAAAGTCTTGGTTTTGTCAGATGGGAATTTTTTAGTTCACGGGGCTACAAGGACAAAAGTTCTGGGTTTCTGTGTCTGTGATAAATGGAAGATTAAATAATTTAAAGTATGTTTTAGTATTAAATGTTGAAGAGTCTGTAAAGTAGGAATTTTGAGTGGAGGTAATTCTGGTTGAAGGCTCTGGCTCATTAAATTCTCCAGTTCAAACAAAGAACTTGAGCACATTAAAGCTGGTATTGACAGATAAACGATCCAGGAAATGGTGACATTAGAAATACAAGGTAAGAAATGCCCAAACCAGGTGTTTCCTTGAGGAAAGGTGAGCTGGCATATCCAGTGAAAACCTGGATCTGGCATATCCAGTGAAAACTTCAAGGCCAGATGTTTAAAGAGATTTTCTATTTGAAAACTGTGCTGCTCAGAGCTGTCTGTGATGAGTCAGTAAGTCCTTGTGACGCTTCTCCCAAAGCTGGGAGAGAAGGATGGAGCAGCCCTGCCTCCCCCAGAGGCCAAACCTAGAACACAGCGTCTGTTTCCAAATGCTCCCTGTCAAGCTCCGAACGTCTCAGGCTGGGGTGCCACTTCCGAATCGTGGTTGTTACAATTCCAATCAGTTGCAGGTTGACTGCTGCATTGCCTGCCGTGCCCTCGTGGCGTCCAGCAGGCTGGGTGCTTGTCTTGGAAAATATAAAATGGCCTGGACGTTTCCAGTAATCAGTTGTCCAGAGGACAGCACATTCCCGCTGGGCTGAAGCACTGATGTGGATGTAGAACGTCTGTCTTCTCGCACGGGCATTTTCTTGGATGGGAGTCATCCCCTTGCGTTGTCCTCCAGCTTCCTTCTCCTACAGAACAATGAAGGGGGCTCAGTAGTTGCTTGATGAGGGCAGAGATGGGACTTTCTTTTCATTTCTGTGTTTCCCAGGCTGCAAATGCCATTTTTGTGGATTTGCGCATCCTGGCTTTGTCTTTACAGCTCTGCTCCAGCTCTACCCCAGCAAGCCAGTTCTCGGTGTTGTTCTATAGCCCCAGCTACGGATCTTGAGTCATCCCGTGATTCCTGCTGGGAGCTTCTCTGTGCCAGGGCAGAAATGGACATGAGGAGTTGTCCTCAGAGTTTGTGTGGGGGAATAGGCAGCCCTGTCCCTGGAAGATCTCTCAGCCTGACAGCCATCATCCCTCTCCTGGCTTTCATGGGGTCCTTGGAATTCTTCCTTGACTTTCCCTCAGCTGTGATTTGCTCTGGCTCGTAGGGATTGTACATCAGCGCTGTCATGTCTCCTGGAGTTTGAGTGATCTCTTCACCCTGCTCTCCTGCAGGAATGGTAATAAACCCTTGACTCACGAGAAGATTCCCGAGAAGGATGGAAAATGCCGTGTTCTGCTTGCCAAGTTCTGCCTGCCCTCCATCTGCCATCCCTTCTTCTCGAGATCTAGAGTTCTGAAGGAGGAGATCTTGTTGTTTGTGTGACATTTGGATCTGTAGCCAGGAGACTTAGGAAAGAAAAGCGATTAAGGGAGCATACTGTGATTTTTTTTCAGTTCCATTTCTGGGCTTTGCAGCAAATAAATGTTCATTGTTGTGGCACCTTGGGAAGTTCATGAGTTAAAAATGCTCTTGTTGAGCCACCACGGTGATCGAGTTACCTGAGGAGCCAGTTCTTGGAGGGGAAAAGGCTGAAGACTTACTTCTTTAAATGAAAGCTCAGGAGTAATTGGATGTGCTGCACTTTCCTTGTCAGGGCAGGCAATCTGTGACAACATTCCAGGTTCAAAAGTTCCTAACTTCAGAAATCCGACTTCAGTCAAATCAGCTTGGGTCCTACAGGCCACTAGAATTTCCGCTAGGTGTGTTTTTATCTCCTTTTTTTTCAAGGTAGCAACAAAAGTTAGGGCAGCTCAAACTCTTTGTAGTTAACATTTGAAAGAGTTGAAATTGTTTAATCTCATGTCATAACTGGTTAAAACTTGTCCAGAAAAACTCAGATCTATGGCCACCACAGAAATCTGAGATTTCTGTCTGGTGGGTACTTAACACTGGGCAAAATTTTGTCTGAAATCAAGTCGCAGCCTTAATTACTGAGCAACCACAGTCTCTGTAGCAGCGGTTTATCAAAAGCCAAAGGGCACAAACTGCAGGGTTGGTGCAGGTGTAGGGAATGTCAGGAGAGGGCCAAAATGCTGTTGGAGCACTCCAAGAGAAATAAACCCTTCTGCTGCGTAGTGAGACTGGCATTCAAGGCAGGTGTCCTGCTGGGGTTGTTTGGAGGTGGATTTTGGATCTGTCATGTGCGTGTCTTAAAGTTTTGCACCAAAATTGATCTTTCGAGTGTATAAAGTACTTTCCATGTGCCACGTAGAACTATTGAACCGAAGTATTTTGTGTTTTCCCTCGTTTCCAGCCTGCTGGAAACCATGTCTCACTACACGGACGAGCCAAGATTCACCATAGAGCAGATCGACCTCCTGCAGCGCCTGAGACGCACGGGAATGACCAGGCATGAGATCCTGCACGCCCTGGAGACCTTGGACCGTCTCGACCAAGAGCATAGCGACAAATTCGGGAGAAGGTCTGGCTACGGAGGCGGCTCCTACAGCAACAGCACCAACAACGTTCCGGCGTCTTCCTCGACGGCCACGGCTTCCACACAGACCCAGCACTCCGGGATGTCCCCGTCCCCGAGCAACAGTTACGACACCTCCCCACAGCCTTGCACTACGAATCAGAACGGGAGGGAGAGTAACGAGAGGTTGTCTGCCTTCAACGGGAAGATGTCGCCCACCCGCTACCCCCTGGCCAACAGCCTGGCCCAGAGGTCCTACAGCTTCGAGGCTTCCGAGGAGGACTTGGACATCGACGACAAAGTGGAGGAGCTGATGAGGTGAGTGGAAGTCTCTGTCGAAAGTTTGGAGGTGAGAAGTGGCTCAGCAGGAATGGGTGTGTTGGAAGACTGCTCAAATAGGGATTGTAGGGTGGTAAAATGCTGGCACAAGTTGTCCAGGGAGGTGGTGGATGCCCCATTCCTGGAAACATTCAAGGTCAGGTGGGACAGGGCTCTGAGCAAGCTGATCCAGTTGAAGATATCCCTGCTTATTGCAGTAGGTTTGGACTAAATGACCTGAAAGGTCCCTTCCAACCCACACCATTCCATGAGGATTTGATGATGATTATCAGGAGAGCAGGAGCTGCTTCAGGCAGTTTTTCCTGCTGGTTCCCCAAGGGTCACCGTCCCAGAACCTCTCACCTGCCTTGTACAGGCAGCCCCTGGCCCTGTGTGGGTGTCCCACAGCCTGGCTGTTGAAATAGTTTTTCCCATGCTGTACCAAAAATGGGGATTGATGTTAGAGCACTCGTTTTCCACCCTGCTTTTATTCAAGATTCTGATCAATTCACATGACTCCTCCTCCACTATTTCACACCTGTTGTAACTCCTTCCATATAGAGGGGAGAGCAGGGAATTCAACTTGGGTTGGTCAGTGCTTTCCGGCGGGATCTGCAGAGGATGCGTGTTGTCTGTTCATAGTTTGTGGCAGGGATTTGCAGAGTGGAGCAGGAAAATACAAATGATAAAGAAGAAGCAGAAGTTTTCAGTGAGAGCCAGTTGAGTGGGGTTTTTTTCAGGGCTGACCTTCCTTTACCTTTAGCAGCTTTATTTTCAGCATTATGGCAAAGATGAAAGGAGAGGATTATACTCCTGAGGATGAAAGTCAGAGTCAGTGGGCTTTGAGAGCAGAAAGAAATAAGAGGAAAGGCCAAATGTCTCAAAACAATTTTGGTGATGATGTTGGAATTTACTCTTTTTGCCCCCCCAAAATTGCAACATTCCTCAAGTACCTATGAGAGAACTGGGGTCCATAAGCTCCAGGATGGAAACGTGTTGGAAGTAGTTTGGAGATTTCAGGGAAAGATGTGGCTTTTGGGGGAGAGGATTAGAGATGAGCAGTGAGAAAAGCCGATCAACCTCATTTGCTGTCGGCTGCAGATGATGGAATCGTGCAGGAAAGGGGTGAGTACAGCAGAGTGCCAAATTCCCATGGCTGAGGTTTGGGTTCCTGTGCAGTGAGTCTCAGGTAATGCTTTTAGTGCTTATTTAAACTGAAATTACTTTTATTTGCGGGCATAGGGAAGATGAGTGTTGGGTACAGAAATAAAAACGAACCCACAGCACAGCATTCATTTTGCATTTACGTTGTCAATCTTGAGTCTGCCTTCAATGCAGCTGGGGACAGGAGGGGAGAAGGGGAAGGGAAATATTCCATAAAACCTAATAAAGGCTGGTTTTAATTGCCTGCCCGTCTCAGGAAGGGAGAGAGGAAGAGGAGGGGAAATTATGTGTTTATTGCAATTGAAATTAGCTGCGTTATCACAGTACCTGTGCAAGCTCCAGTTTATTTGCTTTTTAGCACAGTTTTAGTCCTTTCTGAGCTGCCTGTACAGACCTTGTAAAAATCCTACAGAGATCTCAGTTCATTCGTTCAGTGCAAGTTCTGGACTAAGTAAGGGACTAAAGTAAGGGTATGGGGAAGACGCTGCAAAGTTTTGGATCTTTTCCTTGGAATGCTGGAGGAGGTTGGTGCATGCATATTCATTTGGGTAACTAACCATGCAGCCCCTGCTATCCTTTATTTTTTATTTTTCTGCCTCATTTTTATGAGTGAGGTTTTTATGCTGGTATGAGAGATTTATTCATCCCTGTGTAATGAAACTTTGTACATTCCATATGGCAGTGCTGCACCTAATATGAATTATATGGGACATGAGTCATCCATTCTCCTGCTACGGTGCTTTGATCAAACGTGACACTTGTTAAAAGAAGTGTCCAGCACTGAGGCACTTGGGCTGTTTTAATGCCAGCCTTCCCCACTCCTTGTGCCCTAAATAAAGGAAATAAAGGCATTTTGCATCTTCCAGGTGCGCTTTGGTCCGTCCCTCTTTTTGTGTGTCCTGTTGTTTTTTTGTTTTGGTAGGAGGGACAGCAGTGTGATAAAGGAGGAAATCAAAGCCTTCCTCGCCAACCGGAGAATTTCCCAAGCAGTTGTTGCACAGGTAACAGGTAAGAGCTCGGGGAGTCCTTTCCTCATTTTGGGAATCTCTGTGCCTAAACTGCCTGTCTGAGCACTGTGCAGATGTTGGAATATCACTTGGCTTTCTGCATTGCAGTGCAGATCTGTCAGCTTAGTCATGATAATGTATGCCTTTGATTTAAGACCCATTGTCCTGCACATCATGGAACTTCCCCAGTGAATCACTACTTCTTTTTTTTTTTTTCTTTTTTTTTTCTTCCTGTGGCTTGTGCTGGCAGATTTTATTTTACAGCATTATAATAAATCCTAAAGTTCTTATCTTAAAATGAGAACGGTTTTCCTTAATTCTTAAATTGTTTGTTGAGGGCGGCAGATAGATGCGTATCTGCATCTCTGGGTATGGAGAGAGAGACAGAATGTGTATTTATATATTAAAAAGTATATGAATAGTCAGGAGACACAGCCGTAGCTGGTACCACTGCAGCCAGGAGTTGGACTATGAGAGTTGGAAGTTTTGTCCATCCTTGGAGCCACGATTAATGAAAATCCGAAGGGAGGTTGAGGGATGAGCAGACCAGCTGGGATTTTACCTGGAAGGATCAGTGGTTCTGGGTGCCCTGAGCCTTGTCTCTCACATCCAGACAGGTGAGCTCCCTGCAGTGGAGCCACTTCTTCCCTGGGTGAGTTCCCAGAGCTTTACACAGAGGGTGACGAAGTCCTGCTGCTCCTCCATGGGGTGGGGTGTTGTTACTTCTCCCTTCCAGGCACACAGGCCCTGCCTGGAACAGCCTCAGAATCATTTTGGTTGGAAAAGCCCTCTAAGACCATTGAGTCTGACCACTCCCCCAGCACTGCCCAGACCACCACTGACCCATGTCCCAAGTGCCACATCCACACGGCTTTTAAATCCCTCCAGGGATGGGGATTCTACCACTGCCCTGGGCAGCTGTGCCAGGGCTGCACAGCCCTTTCCAGGAAGGAATTGTTCCCAATATCCAACCTGAACCTCCCCTGGCACAGCTTGAGGCTGTTTCATCCTGTCCCTTGTTTCCTGTCAGGGAGCTGGGCAGAGCCACAAGGTCCCCCCTGAGCCTCCTTTTCTCCAGGCTGAGCCCCTTTCCCAGCTCCCTCAGCCGCTCCTGGGGCTCCAGCCCCTTCCCCAGCTCTGTTCCCTTCTCTGGATTCACTCCAGCCCCTCTTTTGAGATGAAGACTTGATGATAAAATTCAGAAAGCTCAATCTCATGTTACACATTTAAGGTTTGTTAACTTTTTAATCCAAGCTTGGGTTAAAAATAAAGATAAAGATCTTGAAATAGATAATTTTTAAGGTTCCCTGATGTCTGGGAATGCCAAAGCAGTAGGAGGGAAGTTGTTCTTTAATGATACTTCCAGGATGTGAAATGTCATAGGAACCCACCTGTCTGGGAGCTCTGGGTTTGCAGACACGGCAGCAGTTGAGGTGGGCAAGCACAAACTGGTGCTTCAGCCACGGAGCCAGGAATTCCTTCCGTGTCTCCAGCTCTTCTGTGATCCTGGGCAAAATGACTTGTCTTTCCCTGGTTTCAGTTTCATCTGGAAAATCA
This sequence comes from Rhagologus leucostigma, assembly GCA_013397725.1. Taxonomy (NCBI): domain Eukaryota; kingdom Metazoa; phylum Chordata; class Aves; order Passeriformes; genus Rhagologus; species Rhagologus leucostigma. Next base: position 398,200 of record VZTD01002594.1, read on the forward strand.
AGAGATTAACGGTTTGTGTAAATGTAGGGGATGTTATTGGCCTTATCAGATGATAGCACTAGTACTTCAAAAATTAAGGTGTAAGTTGAGTTGCTTAAATTGTACCTGAACTCTAAAATTTTGGTAGTTGGTGGGTCCCTGTCCTACTTTTGTTCATTCCTTGCCTGAATATTGCCCTGGAAGAACCCATCTCTGAATTAACCTCTGTGTAGCACCCAGCAAGTCAGGCTGGCTTCCCCTGCGAGAGAAGTAATGCACAGAGGGGAACATTGCACAAAAAGAGTCTTTCCAAAAGGAGCTTATGTTTTTGTTTGGTCCATGGGTCTGCCACATGTGGAGTCATTGAATCAGAATTACCACACCAGATCCAAGTGTGTATCAGTGAAAGGAATGGATCTAATTTTAATTAACTGGGTGTCCTGGTGCACGTGTTTGATAACCCTGCGAGAGGCTGTAGCAAAGGCAAGACCAGTCTCTTCACACCTGATCCTTTCCCTCCTTCCATCCTGAGCCTGTTCTCTTGGGTTTCAGTCGGCATCAAGTTGGCATTTAGCCTTTGGGAGCTCTCATTGTTTCCTCCTGTGAGTGCGTGACACCAACCATCCACTTCAGACATGGCTGACTGAATTTCACACCCTTCCCACTCAAGCCTCCTGCGTAACGCGAGGGGGATCCGCAGCGTGCTCACAGAGGCGCCAGGGAAATACTGCAGGGTGTCACTTGAGGCAGTCAGTGGGACAGAACGAGGGCTGGGCTGAAGGCACTGTGATACTATCTTGTTTCCAAGCCAAATCCATGGGAAACCAGTAGATCCTGGCATCTTTGTCATCCTCCCTGTTCTTGGTGGGGGCTGATTAATTTTAAATAAACCCTCCGCCTTGTGTAAGCAGGTGTGTAGCACTTAGTGCCACTCCTAAGCACATAGTTACGGCTTATCTGAAAGGAACGGTAAATCTCAACGAGATGTTTGGAAGGACCAGACTAATGTTTGGGACCAGACTCCTGCTTTGGGAGTGGTGAGGAGTGACTGAAATAGCTCGGGACAGAGATCTGGAGCAGAGTGTCCCAGGGCCCTCCCTTCCAGAGCTGTCTCAGGCCTGATGAGTGCTGGCTGACTTGAGTGTTCTTCAGATGTCTCTAACTTCCCTTCCAGCCGGGGAAGAGACTCCCAAGGAATGCCTGGAAACCACTTCTTGTTCAGTAAAAAACCAATTTGTATAGGCAGAGGCTTTGCAGAATATATGGTCCCAAATGGCATCAGCTCAGGATTTACAGGCTTAGTCTTACTGATAAAGATTTTCTGTAAAAAGTTACTTATACAAGAGAAAAATAGAAAAATTAGCTTTTAGTCTTCATCCCTTCTGTCCTGGGAAGAGGCAAGAAAGAAATGAACAATTTATGGCTGTCTCTGTCCAGGAGAGTGGCTTGGCTTGGCTACCTCTGCTGGCAACTTTCCTCTCAACCTCTACCAATTCTCTGGTTCCTCAGTCCTTATGACCTTATTTATCCCCATTCTGTAACTTGTCATGTTCTGCTCTTGATCAGAAACCTCTACTGCAACTGTGACCCCTCGAAACCTCCTTTTGACCTTATTTTGCTAACTTCAAACTATACTTTCATTCAGAACCACATTTCTCCTTCTTCTCTTCCTAATTCTAACATTGCAAAGCACTCAGAGAATCCACATTGCTACACCAGCCACAGTCCTACAGAGCAGCTCTGCATCGGTAAACAGCTTTTCCTCTTGTTTTTCCTGCTGTAGCACAAGGGAAGTGATGGAGAGGGGAGGATGCAGGAGAGAGGAGCACAGAGCTGAAGGTGAAAGTCAGCTGTTGCAGTAGAAAAATTTTGAGGCTCTCTTAATCCTTGTAAAATTACCAGAGACTCTAAAAGTCATTTAGATAAAGAATCTGACAGGAAAAATTAAACCTGGAAGGCATTCTACAGGGCTGCCTGGTGTATGGAGAGGACAGGCCAGGTTGGAAAATAGTAACAGGGTATGAAATGGTGACTTGAAAATAAAGGAATGATTGATAAGAAGCAAAAACTTAGCATAACACTTACTAGTGCTGCTCCTAAAAACAGCAGCTGCTTTTTATAGAAACTTTTTTAATGGTGTCTGTAATAAGATAAACAAGAAGCACTTGGGTTGGGCTCTGTATAAATAATCTCCTACTGATAAGAAAAATGACAGTATAAACAGGAGCTAATAATAGTTCCTGCGGAATTTCCTATCTTGGTGTTTGGAGCTCCTTTTAACATCACTGCAGCCTGCTCAGGGCTGGGGGCTCAGCCCCACATGGGGCAGGCGAGCTGCCACATTTTTATCAAACATAATTTGAATTCATGTGCTGCAATTTACTTCGGTTGCCATGAGAATCGTACCTGGGCACCAGGTTATGGTCAGAAGGCAAAGGATGAGGAGAGCAATGTAAACTTTTCTCAGAGATGCTGTCTGAGCTTCCAAAGTTAGATGGAGGGTGGGGGAAGTGTTTTCAGGAACTGATGTCTTTCTGCTCTGTTCTACAGTAAAGGAGAGAGGGAGGAGAGTACAGGGATGAGCCCTCTGCAGATGGGCTAAAGTGATTTGATGGATGATGCCTCTGCAAGGTTTGGAAATATTACCTTTGCTGTTTTTTACACATAGGGAGTGAAGGAATAAAAAAACCCAACCCATTTTTCCTGAGGTTACAGAGCAGAAGTTTGAATTCAGGTTTCTCAATTCTCAGTAACATAAAAACCAAACCACTATTTTAAAAAGCCCAAACCCCATCAACGATAAAATACAGAAGTCATTTCTTTGGTTATTTTTAAGTACACATAGAGCTTTCCAGGGTGCAGTTCTGGTAACCTTCCCAATTATTCTGCTTGTACAACCCAGCCCTGTCCTACTGGCTCTGCCTTAATTGATAGGAGATCTCCAGGACTTGGCTTTAGATTATGCTAAACACACGTGCAGTGGAGGGCAGCCTTGGAGCACTGCTGGAACAAATAAAATCCCCAAAGGTTTGGAACCCACACACGGGGATGCCGAGCAAATGCCAATACACAGTGAAACTTAACTAGTTCCATTGTGAAGAGAATTCGGAAAATTACTGAATTACTGATCATCTGAAATGGCATGAAACTGCATTTTGAGAAACATTTTCCTTCTTGGTTTTTTTTTCTATACTCATGACAACACAGAGAAAGATTTGTTTTTCTATGATTTTGATCTTTGCAGGTTTTCTGTAAACAAGCTTTGCTAATCTCCTAAATTGATAGATGTCCTTTGCAAGCACTTGTTCTCTGAATCTGGGACTTTGCTTACAAAGTGAAGAATTAAAACACAGTCAGTTACTTTCTTCTCCAGGTCTGACGTATTCCAGGTGCTTCTGAAAACCTCTCCTGAAAGAAACATTAAAGAAATGCAAAGCAGAGCTGCTGAACAAATCTATCTGTGAAGGTGAAAACCAGTTCCCAAAGACTTGATGAAGAGCAGAGTTGAGGGTTATGAGCGGATTCGAGCTGCACATAGCAGTGGCCTTCTCTTGATGATGTATTTTGCCATTTATTTTATGTGTTTGGAGGAGAAACTCTCTCCTCGAATAAATTGTGTAGGAGGCAGTGGGGCTGGCCAGGGGAGTGAGCACAGACTGTCCCCTCTGTTTTGAATTATCACTGGCCAGTGTGACCTGCTGTGGGAAGGAGTGAGTGTGACACAAGGAGTCAACATCTGAACTGCAATAATGCTCTGTGGATACCGCTTTTCTTCAGTATTTTCTGTGAGAAAACGGGTGGTGTCCGTAACCAGGTGTGTTCCTGGCCCTGCTGATGCTGAGCTTGGTGCACCACAGCCCTCCTTGAGGTCCCTGCTTCAGCTGGAGAGTAAATTTCCTCAGCACAGCTGGATTTTCACTACTCCAGAGAACTTATTTCATTAATTCCTTCTGGCAGCAGGATGATTCCTTTTTTCCTGCCAGTGCAGTTCCCTAAGGCTGTGTGATGAGAGACAACGTGGCAGGAGGGTCCTGGTGGTCACTGTCCTGTGAGTCAGCTGTGTGAAACCCACTCGAGATGCAAGAAACTCTGACGTGACGATTTGGGGAGTGGGTTTTTTATATTGAAATGAGTGAAGGATGGGTTTGGATCGCACTGCACTGGGATCTGGGAGATCCTGGATGAATTCTTCTGAAAGACTTTGCAAGTGACCTTGGGTTGGGCAGGCTGCTGGGATATAGTTTTGGGGCCTCTAAACCTTGCTGAGGTGCAGATAAATTCTATGCCTTAAAAACATTTTGCAGAAGCAGCTTTATGAGCTGTGAGGACTCGCAGTGAGTCAGAGGCCCAGCTGTTGTGGTTAAATAAGCCACAAAAGGATCCCAAAGCAGATCCAGCTCTGTTTGGGAGAACTTTGATGCAGTTCAGGACGCTGGGACAGTGGCATAATTTGTGGAAAGAAGCTTTTTGTAATGAAGATGGTACAACACTGGCACAGGTTGGTCAGGAAGGTGGTGGCTGCCCCATCCCTGGAAACATTCAAGGTCAGGTTGCACAGGGCTCTGAACAACTTGATCCAGTTGAAGATGTCCCAGCTCATTGCAGGGGGGGTTGGACTAGATGACCTTTAAAGGTCTTTTCCAACTCAGATTTTTCTATGATTCCATGAAAGTGGACATGGCAAGACCCAGCTTGAGTCTTTTGGCTCTTGCTGCTGGGCCTTGCCTTGAGCACGTTGTCCGGAGTGGTCACGTCTGTGCCACGTGTGCCAATGTCAGGCAGCTTCTTGGGCAGAATTCGGATTTTCCACTCGTGGCAGACATTTAATCTCTTATGATTTTTATCTACCAGTGTTTTGTGTTTGTATCTTAGGTTGTTATCCAGACACTCAACGCACACTAATTCACTGCAATAAGTGTAAGTGGACCGTAGTAAACAAGTAAATGACTGGAGCTGTTACCCAGTGATTAATTAATGGGAGCAGGGCAGCCAAAAGCAGTGAGACACAAACCTTTGTGTCCCACAGCACAGGACGAGAAATGGCTTTTATAAATCACAATAATAGGTCAAGAGCTGCAAATTTTCAAAACTTGGTCTTTCCACTGGTGATCAGGCATGCAGATGGCAGGATTTCAACTAGGCTGGAGCCTTGTTTTGGGCCTGAGAGTGTTATCAGCTTACACTGCCTTCTTTTGGTATTAACTTGTGTGCTTCCACAGCTCCTTGATGTAAACTTGGCAGGGTCTCAGGGCTGTGTTTGGTTGAATAATTCCACTTCCCCAGTAGTATAAACTCAGTTTCAGATCCCACTGTGGGCCCTGGGGGTAGGCAGCTCTTGGCTGCCCCAGCTATTCCTGAACTCTGTGAGTTTGAGGGCAAGGCAATCTCTGGGAATGGGTTTTGGGAAAATCAGGGTCTGTTTTGTGGGCACAGCGCTGCTGAAGAGCAGTGAGCTGCTGTATCCGAAACAAAACACACCCATCCCTTTCCCCCAGGACAATTAAAACTTCATAGCCTCCAGAATTCTGTTTGAGGAAGAACAATTAAGAGTACTAACCCTATGATTTTAAAAATCTGGTTGGAGTAAACCCACCTGAATATGATACCTGAGAGTCAAGTTGAGACATTTTGAAGTTAACTTCAACACACAAAAAAAAGCATAATAAACCCCCACATTAGAAGTGGTAAAACTACAGGGGGCTGTTTTTCATGAGTTAAATATGATTACGAGAGCTTATAAAACCTTGATGCTTCTCTAGAGGGGGGAGGCAGTTTGGGTTCTGTGTGCAAACCAGCCTCTACCTGCCCGGGTGATATCACCAAACAGGTGGTGGCACAGGTGGTGTTGGCAGTATATTGGTACTTGGAGCACCTCCTAAAACTTCACTTCTCGGGGGAGTTTGGATGTTGTTAACCTGTTCTGATGGCTGAAGGGCCTTGTGGAAGGCACAGGGAGTTCTGAAGTGCTGCTTCAGTTACTCAGCAAACTTTGTGTTTTTTTATGTTTTCGGATGAACCCGTTGCTCACCTCCTCATGCACTTCTAAACGTCTTGTGTTATTCAGTTCCTCTGCTGATCACTTTTTCCCCTTCCTGCATTGATCTTTCATTCTCTGTTATGCTTTGGAAATAACTGTAGTAACTTCTAGGAATTTTTTTCCCTTTTACTGTTTTCTTAAAAGTCTAGGGAATGTTTTGTCCCTAATCATGCCTGAATACCTCGAGCTTGGCTCCTGCTTTGCTGACAGAGAGCTGCCCCTTCTGGTTTGTTTTCTGGCCCTTGTCACAGCTGCTGACAGTTGGTTTGCTCAATTTCTGGGTTGATTTGATCTATATCACATAAACTGTTTTCTGTGTTCATCTCTCTTCTTATTCAAGCATTGAGTGATGAGGATTTCCTAACAATCGTTATTGATATATAATTGTGGGGAAGGGACTTGTTCCCATTTCACAGATGAAGAAGTTTAGGAATCAGGGAAGTTGTGGACAGTTCAAGTCAGTGATAGCTTTGGCTTCCCAGTTGTTACCCTCTTTGCCTGGGGATTGATTGTGCACATTGCAGCGTGTGCCTTGAGTAAGGTTGAGCATAACCCCAGGGAGAAATTGAGGCAGTTTGGGATGGGGCAGGGGAGCTTCAACTCTGCTTTTCCTGGGATTGAAGCATCACAAGTCCCCGGGCTTTGTAAGACACCACCTTTTATCAGTAGATAAACCACTTCAAAATGTTTGGTAAAGAAGAACTTTTCTCTTTCTCTTTGTTTTGGTTCTGTTCTGGTTTTTACAGGTATCAGTCAGAGCCGGATCTCCCATTGGCTGTTGCAGCAGGGGTCGGACCTGAGTGAACAGAAGAAAAGGGCATTTTACAGATGGTACCAGCTTGAGAAGACAAATCCTGGTAAACAAATGCAGCCCAAACATCTCCTGCTGATTATTTATGGAATGGAAGCCTTTTGTCACTGTTGTTTATTAGCACTGATAATTCACTTCTAGCTCTGGGGTACTCCAGAGGATCTGCCTCTGACCAGGTTGATTTTTAGGAGGGTAGGAACAAATCTGCTTTTTGCTTTGCAGCAAATGGTGCAGAGCTGACTCATCCAGAGCTGCCTCATCCATGGCTGGCTGTCCAACTCCTCAGCCACAGATCCCTGCCCTGCCCTCCCACCACTCACTAAATCTGGGATCAGAAGCAGCCAGTGAAGTTGTAGTCAGTTAACGTGAAATATAAGCTGAGGCTCTTTGGAATGAACAAATAGAAACCATTAATAGTGGCTGAATGATATAAAGTTGCAGCAAAAAAACCCCACACAGTTTGCAGAGAGGATCTTCAGAAGGGTTTGGGTTGGATCTCAAGCTCATGGATGAGATGCTGATAGTTCCAGTGATAAGCTGGAGATGTGTCTTTCAAATCCCACCTGCTTCTCCAAATCTCAAAATAGATCTTGAATGCAAAAGAGAAGTAAAGCTCCTCATTATCTTTAACTAACCAGCAATCTTCAAAATCACAGTTGAATTAATTTCCTTGCATTGTTCTTCTCCACAGATTTTGTTTGACCACAGTTCTTATTTTTCCCTTTTAACAGTTTTATTGTAAAGATCAAAATATTTACGTTTAATTTCCCTTAAACAGTGGCTTGATTAAATTAACTGTGTAATTGTTTTAAGGAATTTAAAACTCAGCCTCTCTAATGTGAACTTGGCTTCAATACCCAGAATTCTATTAAGAAAAATTCCGGTGGAAACAGAGCCTCAAAACTTCTACTTTGTGTGTAAGCTGAAAATCCAGAGGCTCCAGCTGACAGTTGGCCTGAGAATAATTCAGATTTAAGTTGGGCGGGTTCAGAGGGAGAGCTGAGCCTGTTTTTTCTGTTAAGCATCTTAAGATGTTGATGCTTCTTTTTCTTAAAGTTGTTTTAAAGAACAAAAGTGCCAGGAAGCCTTGATTTTTGCACTGGCTGGAATTGCGATACTGAGGATCAACAGAATTCCTGGCTCAACCATCCATTACCAGCTCTTGGAAGGGCTCAGGTTTTACCCTGCGAAGTAACTCCCAGACATTTCCCTTTGGTGGAAGGTGTTGCCTCCAAAGTGCTGGAGAATGTAGAAGGGTTTTGGAAGGTGTGAAAACCACCAAAACCCTCTCCAGATAAAACCTGTTGTGTGGATTTTCCCCAGCCTTGCATCCTTTATTTCCTGTATCACATGGAGCTGTTTAGGAAATAGTATTTTGTGCTAATAACAGAACCCTGATTCGCCTTAGCTCTAAAATCTTTACTTCTTCCTCTTTACCTTCTTGTTTCCACATATCCATGAGCTCACATCTCGTTTGTCCTTTTGCTCTTGAGAGGTGTCTCAGGAAGGAAGACGTTCCACAGTGAAGGTTGGGGCTGAAATTGAAATGAATCGACGTTAACTCTGCTTTGCTTTAGACATGGAAAAACTTCTTGAAGAGTGGTTGTTTGAGTGTGACCTTTTTCCCAATAAGAGATCTTAAACAGCATTTTCAAGGAGTGTAAAAGGCAAATTGTTTCCTCTGCCTAAGCGAAGAGACTATTTGGATGCACTTAAATTCCTTTTAGGACCAAATAGCATTTGGTTTCTTTTTAGAGGCTGAGATAGAGGGAGGAACCTTCAGTTTTCCTGTTGCTGTCAGGAAAATCTACCTGAGGAAAATGGGCTTGTATTTATTTATTCATTGTAGGATAATCCAGTGCTTTGAATTGTTGCCATCTGTTCTATTGCAGGTCAGACCGGGTAGCCAGGAATAATGAACATGGGTATGAACAAGTGTGTAAAGGGAGGTACCAACCTTGTCCAGAGAATCCTGGATTTAAATCCCTGTTACAAAACCAATCTGGAGCTGAAGTTTTGGGTGCTACTGACAGTATCCTGTGATTAGTAGACAGAGTAGCTGTTCTGCTGTCCTCCTTAGAGCCAGAAAATGAGGAAATCAGTGGAGCTTTGTCCCTTGCTCCCACAGAAACTATGCCACCTCTGTACTCTCTGTAGGGTGTGAAAGATTGTCCTCCTTGGAAGAAACTTGAGAGATGAAATGACTGCCATGGGTTTTTTCCTAGTTGCTCGCTTACTAAGAAGAGGCATTTGGCTTTCTGTTCTCACATATCCCATCTTTTCCAAGTCCAGCTGCTGGGAGGGAAATCTCAATCCTGTGAGAGAGAGTCAGGTCTCTGTGCAGAAGGACCTGCAGGTTTGAGTTATCAGTGGGCAAAGTGAGGCCTTTGGGATCTATTGGTTCCCCAATTTCTATAATTCCTTATCTTGAAAAACTGGATCTTCAGAATAAATCCATTTTTTGTCTGAATTTGTGCAGTAATGGAAAGAAAACTTAAAACTGAAGCATTTTTGAAGGACTAGGACAGCAGATAGAATCAGTTTATAAACTGTGAAGGGGGAATAGTTTGTGTGGAAAGTTCTGGAGATCTCTTGGCAGACCTTCCCTTGGCTCCGCCAGTTTTTCTGTACAACTCGTAGAATTCACCTTTTATCTCCCTTTCCCATCTCCTGGATACGGGTGAGACCCTTCCCTGTGGGTGACATCCCTGCCTTGCCTTCAGGTCCTCACAGCAGGGCCTGTCTTTTACTGTGCTTATATCAGCAAATGATGACTTACAAATACATCAGAAGAGATGTTATCTTTCTTTTTTTAGATGTGCTATGTAATGCTTTAAATCATCCGCAAGCAGTGCTGCATCTGCCAACCAAAGGACTTGGTGCTGGGGAGCCTTAGGGCAGTTTTAGGGCATTGCTGCTGTTCACATGCTGGTCCTATATGGACGAGACTCAACAATTCCATCCCTTCCATTCTTTCCCAGCTGGCTTTGAGCTCCTGAATATGCTGTTTGTTATCTGCCTGGGTTTGATTGCTGGTTTGCATGGGCAGTTTCTGCATTTCTCCTGTCCTTGGTGGTGGGTGTTCAGACAGCACCAGACTGGAACGTTGCAAAGGAGACTGGAAGTCTCATGGAATAGGAAAAAAACACCCACTTGTCCTACTGTATGCAGTAATCTTGCTCCAAAAAATGTCTTAATCATCGTTTTCTTGGTAGGAGTGATGTCAGAGTTAATAGCAGTGCTGTGAATTCCACTGTACTACTGATTGTCAATTTTTCTGGAAGGAGTTGCCAGTTAGGGTGAAAGGCAGTTTTTTTGTTGGAGGGAAGAAGTCATTGCTAAATGCTGGTGTTAAAAAGGTCTTTAATCCAATTAATAGGGATGCTTTTCATTTAGATGGAGCTTTTTTCACACAGGCACCACTTGTCTGTCCTGCGTTTTGTGGAGGAGTGAGAGCATTTTGGCAATAGATAAATCCTACAGTGTTCTATTTGTTTCAGAGCCCATAGGTTTTAAATAAATAATAATTTTATTTTTTTTTAGATTGGTAATTGTTAGCCTGATTGGTTTCCCTGGCACTGGGTCTTGGGCAGTGTGGGAAGTTTGTTATGGGGTAACTTCAGCTTGTCTCTTGCCTCTGCGTAGTGCAAACTGAAGCTGGCACCTCAGAATGATGTGTTAAAGTTACAGATGGATACAGACTGCTTCCATTTAGGCTGGGTATTTATTTCTGCCAGGCTTCTCTAATAGGAAGGCAGCTGTGGTCACCTTGGAGAGAACCATGGGCTCTTCCTCCTTGAACAAAAGGGAGAATGAAAGGGAGTTATTATCAAGATGTAGCATCTCTTTTGTTATTTTCATAGCTGTTCTTGTTTAGCTGTGAAAGAAAAGCCAACCAAAAATGAGGGGCTGGCTGTCCCACGAGGTTTGCACTGGGAAGGGATGGTTGGTGATGTGATGTGCTGTTCCACAGAGCTGCAGAGCAAACGGTCCCTGCTCTGCTCCTTTTCAAGCCGTGGGCTCTGTAGGGAACCTTGTACTGCTGCTGATTTCAATCCAGCCCGGCTCGCTCTGACCGAGAGGTGTTTATTGTGTGATCCGGGGTCAGCCTGGCTAAAAATACAGTGAAGCATCTGTTCTTATCAGGGTAATGTACAGTAGGTACTTGCTGCAAATGAAAACTTGCCAGGAAACGGTTTCTTGGAGCTGGGAGATGCCTGAGGCTTTCTGTGACCATTCTGTGGCAGGGCCTGCCTGAGCCCTGGGGTGAGGAGCAGCAAGTGCATGGGATGCTCTCAGAGCAGCTCCCTTCCTTCAGGAGAGTGTGGCCACCTAAAAAACAGAGACTAGACAGGAATAAGGGAATAAAGGCAGGTATTTATTTGAAGGGCCTTTAAAGGTACACCCTGGGCAGGCCGAAGGCGGCACCCAAGATGGACCCCGAGTCATGAGTTCTTCACACTTTTGTGAGCTTGGTTCATTTGCATATCAGGGTTAATTCTCCAAGTAAAACTTCAGTTAATGATGTCATTTCCCCAAGCTCACCCCCCTTCTAAAGATGTTGGTTTACACATTTTTGGGCCTGGGACAGTCTGGGTATCCTTGGAGAGCAGGCTTGGAGAGGCTTTGTTATGTCTGTCTGGCATAAGAGAACAGCTAACAGGCCACAAGAAGCTTCAGAGTTACACGCTAAGCAGTACAGGATTTGAAAAGATGAAAAAGTTAAAACCTGAGGCGTCAGTGGTGCCTGGGATGTGCAGGCCTTGGCCAGGAGGAATTCTGAATGTGGAGAGAGCTGCATTCCAGCTGGAGAGCACCGCTCCTGCCTCCTCACCTCCAAACCCGCCCGCAGCATCCTCAGTCACACAAAAAATTCACAGAGAAAACCCAGTGCTGTAGGAAAAGGTGCTGAGCACTGGCAGGGAGTAAGAGATGTCTCCTTTAATTTCTGTGTGTGAAAGGAGTTCTTCCCAGGCGGTTCACCTCTACACCCCTCAGAGGTGTCTCGCTGTTTGATGCAGACACTGAAAACCTTGTACCGCATTTTCTCCACTCCGTCTGCTCAGGAGAGAGGTTTCACTTCTCCTTAGAAGCTGTTTGAGGGGTTTATAAAAAGAATCTGAACTGGTGACTAGGATGTAACTTGCTAAGTTATAAAGAAGTGGAGCTGGGTGGAGAGAAGATGGTGATGGAGCGTTGGAACAGCAGAAAAAACGGGAACCCCAGGTGCTCACTGAAGAGAAGGGGATGAGGAAAAGCTCCATAGGTTCCTTATCAAATGTGCATATCATAAATGGTAAATTTGGGTTCAAAGTCGTCTCGTTCCACCACCCAGCCATGGGCAGGGACACCTTCCACTAGCCCACGTTGATCCAAGCCCTGTCCACCCTGGCCTTGGACACTTCCAGGGATCCAGGGGCAGCCACAGCTTCTCTGGGCACCCTGTGCCAGCCCCTCCCCACCCTCACGGGGAACAATTCCTTCCCAATATCCCATCTATCCCTGCCCTGTGGCAGTGGGAAGCCATTCCCTGTGTCCTGTCCCTCCATCCCTTGTCCCAAGTCCCTCTCCAGCTCTCCTGGAGCCCCTTTAGGCCCTGGAAGGGCCTTTGGAGCATCCCATGTGCCCTTTTTTCCACGTGTTCATCCAAGCCCATTTTGGGCCTCTTTATGCATTCAGATCCTCCTCTCCTGCTGTGTGGGGGTACTTGTTTGTAATTCTCAGCATATTCCTCTCTTATCTGCTGCTGATATTGATGTTACCCCACAGAAAAGAGAAATGGGTAAATTGATCTAGGAAGGCTACTAAAACAAAAAAAGTGTATTACATTCAGTACGTGAACATAACCTGTAGCAGCTGCAGAAAATTTATGCTTTCAGTGCAGATTTTTTTTCAGCCTTTGTCTGAAAAATCTCGGGCAAATTTAATGGAAGGACTCTGCATCTCTTACCTTGATGTGAGGCATCACTGATACTCCTGTACTCCCCCTGTGCAATCAAATCTTCAGGTAGGGAAAGTATATTGCTGAGAGAATGCAGGGAAAGCTAATTTCTTTTCCTCTTCTCCCCTGCCTCTTTTTAAATTTTTAATTTTTTTTTTTTTTTTTAAGTTTTTGAAGTGTATTTAAAGCCTGGCAACTTGATAGCCACCCAGCCCCCGAAACTGTGCAAGTGGCAGAAAGACCAGATAAGGAGCTTTCCTTGAGATGGCCTCCCAGTAAATTGGCACTATAGGAAATATTTCATGTTTCAGTGGAACCAAGTAATCTGTGTGGGCTCGTTAGCTGGGAATTAGGAAGAGGCACCGTGCCTTGTGTGTGTGAGGCAGAGATTGTGGGCTTCACTTCCTACTGACTCCTCCTGGGTAACATTTGTCAATTATTTTGGGCTCCACTACCTCACACAGATGCAAGCCCCTGGCAGGAAGGAAAAGACTGCGTGTGCATTTCTGGAAAGGAACACGGCCAAGTGCCTAAATAGCTCATTTCTTGCTTTTTAGCTGTAGGAATTTGTTTATTGGTTAAACTTGTAGGTTCCCTTGACCCTTTCACTCTGTTGTGTATTGGAGGAGCAGTGTTGTTTCACTAGCACTGCTTTGATGATTAAATCCCAACCATTCTGATCAGGCCTGAGCACCCAAAGGGGTTTGCTGTCACAGCCCTGCTCTTGAGTGTTCCCAACACCACTGCTTCTCCTGGATCTGTCCAGGCTGGCTCAGTGTAGGAATTCCAGTGGAGCTCAGAATGATTGTGGGATATAGGTGGTGATTTATCTTCTCATACAACCTTTTTTCTAATTTTTTTTTTTTTTTTTTGCACACTAGAACAGCTCTCTCTTCCCTGCAGGGGAAGTCACTGAGCACAAAGCTGTCCTTCAGAACATACCCTGGTTTCTGTCCTTGTGTCCTATCCCAGGTTCCCATCCTCACCAAGGGATGTAGGAAAGATCGATCTCCCAGGGTGTCTTGATTTATCTTGATTTATTAACTGAGAGGCTGTTGGGGAAAGGATCAGGGGTAAGTTTCAAAGGGGCCTTTCCGAAGGCATCTTGCCAAATCCTGTCTCATGCTCGAGGCTTTCCAGCTCAGACTCACAGAAAGGAGAAAAACATCCATAGAAGGGGAGCAGGAGAGGAAGGCTGTGATGTTAATCTGCTTTCAGTGACTTTTTCAGGCACCCTGGCTCTCGTGAGCCCACGTTTGCCCAGGCCACAGGGTGTGTTTCTATTAGTGGAGCTGCTTCAAGTATTTCCTCAGCTCTTCGGACACACTGAAATACCTTTGGTATAAATTCCCATTTTGCTTCCTGAGACTGCTGTATAATTAAATAGAAACTGCTATTTCCCATTTTGTGACAGCTGAGGTGGCAGCACAACCCAGATAAATCCCCGCTGGGGCACATCTCACCCTTTCTGTGTGATCCTTTTCCTCTTGATGAAGACAGTGCAGATTTTCCTAAGTGCCCATCAGCTCCTGAGATTTCCATGGTCATCTCCTTCTGCCTTGGGGGTTGGGAAATGGGAATTTAGCTGGCTTTGTGTATCTTCAAGGTATCTTTGATGACGCTTTTTTTTTTCCAGTTTGAATGGTTTCATCACCTGTCTTGTCTTTTTTTTTCCACAAGCAGGAGTGAGAGGATGGGCCTGACTTTTAACCTCCTGGGAAACACAGTGTTTATTATCCTTAGGGGCTACACTAAGCATGAGACCCGCTCCCATCCCAATAGAAGAGCCAGAATGGAGACAGACGCCTCCCCCAGTCACAGCTACCTCTGGGACCTTCAGACTACGGCGAGGCAGTCGGTTCACGTGGAGAAAGGAGTGCCTGGCTGTTATGGAGAGGTATGTGGTGGCTCCTTGAGGGGGTTTGGAGATGGGAGTTCTAAAGCCGAGACAAGGGTTCTTCTCCCTGCTCTGGTGAAGCCCAGCGTCGTTTCCATGGATGTGTTGTAGCCTCGTGCAAGCCTGGAAGAATTTGATTTGGGATGATGGAGTAGGAGGAGCTGTTTTGCCTCTTGTGTTGTTTAAAAAGTTGTAATGCTGCTCTGGACAGGATCTCTTTATTTTTGTATCCCCCAGGACATCATGTCCTCAGCTCAGTCTGGGCGTGTTGGTGTTCAGCTCTCCTTTGCTTTTGCAGAAACTTTTCCACTTACCCTGATCCAGGCTCTCTCGGGGGGTCCTGCAAGCTCTTTACATTCTGCATTTCTCCTTTCCCACTTTCCTGCCTTGTCCTCCTGATGCCTCGTGGTGTTTTAAAGTGGATACCGGCATTTCGGCAGCGCTGTGATTGTTCGGGATGCAGAACTTTGCGTGACAAGCAGTAGATTCCTGGTCCAAAAAGGCTCTTAGAACCCTTTTACAGGAGCTGGGAGCAGCACAGAGCAAAGTGGATCTTTCAAATCCATATGTAGAGTGGCAGGTGATCATTAGAGCTCCCAGCTCTCCCCTCTGAGCCCAGGCAGGCTTTGCCTTTCCCTCTGCTTACAGGAATGTCTCTTTTGTGGATATCGTTGTACAAGAGAAAAAAGCTGGAGAACTTGGATGTAGTTTAGGGATGAATGCTTATTTCTGTCCAGGGCTAATTGGCTGGGAGGCGTTTTCTCCCCTCTGAGAGTGTGAGGAACCTCCTTTCCATGGAAGGACTGGATGGCTGTGTGTGCTGCCCTCCTCCCTGGTCTGCAGCCCCGGTGAGACCTCGGCCGATTTGTAGGATGTGCTTTTACCATTTCTTTAATGCTTCCCTTTCCTCTTGCTTGCACAGGGGTCTTGGGAACTGATAAGGAGCGGGAGAGCATCTTTTGCCTGAGCTAGGACTGAAATCCTGAGCTCCCTCAGGAACACAGGCTGGACACCCTTCTGTGTCTTTGCGGGACTGGAACCAGTAACTTGAGTGTTTGTTTCTCTATTCTGGCCTGGCGCTGCATTGATATTTTTGGCTTTGCCTGGATGTTTCCCCAAAGGAAATAATGTAAATGTTTGAAATCTGTTCTGCTTTGTTAGACCCAACTAATGCGAAGTCCTGTGATCTGATAGTGCTGGGGCCTGTGTTTGTCTAGTGTCCCCCTCCACAGGGGCAGAACAAGGGGCAGGACAGGACCTTTAGCACTTTGAAATGCTTGTCTGACTGTCCTGACTGTGTGTGCAGAAGGACAGAACCACCACAGCTCTGTGTGCCTTCAGGGCAGCACCATCTCCTGATCAGCCCTCTGTGTGTGAAATGCTTATTTGGAGTAGAATTAGAGCTCTTTGGGCATGGCTGGTTTTGGGCATGGCTGGTTTTGGGCATGGCTGGTTTTCTTCTCGGTTTCTGTCTGGCCCAAAGTGCAATAACTGCCATTGTTTTTAACTGGCCCAAAGTGCAATAACTGCCATTGCTGTTTGAACTCTGATTGTGCCTCAGACTCCTTTGCTGGGGAAACAGCAGAGAGAGAGCTGAGCAAGCCACCCTTTCCTCATCCACCTCTCTCCTCGAGCTAGGACACTCTAGAAGTTAAAAAACCTGTGGTGTTTCGGTACATCTGTTAGAAAGGTGTGAGATTTGGGTATTGAAAGAATCAAGTTGGTGTTGACACTGGAAATCATCCAGTTGTGAACGCAGATAGGTAATCACTCAATCTAATTTTTCATTAAATTCTTCTTCTTTGTTGTTCTTGGTTTTGTTCTCTGTGTCTTGTGCTCTGTAAGGTCTTTGCTGCCGGGGTTTTCCCTTATTTTGCTGCTGCCACATTGCCTTAATCCTGGCTTTTAATATGAATTTGCCAAGCCCTTGGCTAGGTCACTGGGGGTGCTGGGTTTCACAGACGTGTGGAGTACTGGGAAGCAAAGCTGAGGAGTTTTACTCGAGCCAAGAACACGGTAAAAGTGTTGTGCGACGATAAAACTACACCGTAAAGCAAGCTGGGAATATGGTTGTTTAACTGTTGTGCTTTAATAGGCCTAGTTGAGCTGTAAGGATGAGCTGTTTTATGTGACACGTTTTGAAAGAGTGGGAGAAAAACACTCTTCTGGGAGCCCTTGGAAAAAAATCACTAATTTCACTTCCAGGTCACTGGAGTTTTCCAGGCTTGTCCGTGATATGATTCATAACAATGTCAGGATGAAGGTAACCAGACCTCTCTGGCCTGAGCAGATCAGGTTCCCCTGGTGCCGCAGGGTCAGGAATAAGCGTTTGGCCACTAAGGTGGTGTTTGGCATTGCCTGTGGGCTGGTGCCGTTTGTCTGGTGATTTGCATTTTCCTCTGCAGGATTAAGTTTTGACTCTGAGTGGAGGCATCTCAGTTTAATGGACTGTTTTCCCTAAGGAAATGCAACTTTCAGAGCACTGTGTTTGTGTGTCCTGCAGCTCCTGGCTCTGATGTTGGTGCACGCAAGGATTGAGGCACCTGGTTTTGAGCTCCTGCTCTGGGAACCTCAGGAAATGCTCGCTCATTTGGGCTGGTACCTGTCCGGGAAGGAGAAACAGAGATCCAGGAGACAATTCCATCCCACTAACGCACTCAGAGGAGGGCTCTGTGCACCTTCTCTCTGGCTGCCTCCTGCAGTTAGAACTAACTTTGGTGGTTTAGTTTAATGCCTGAAGATAAAAGGGTGGAATCCAGGCCTTAGTGGAACCTCTGCAAAACTCCTCCTTCCCTCTGAAATGTTGCTGTGATGCTGTATAAACATTTTTTGGGTGAGGATGAGGGTACTGACTTGCTCCGTCACTTAATTGTGCTCCCTGCTTTTGCTTTTGTCTTGGATTCGGTTGGTAAAAATTAGAGTTGCTGAAAGTCCATGCGTCAAGCCAGCTGAGAGCACTTCAAGGGAAGAATCTGAATGTGATTGCAAAAATTAGAGGGATTTGCTGCTTAGGAGCGGGCTCTGCAATTGGAAATGCACAGCAGCGATCAGGATTTGATCCATGAACTGAATGAGAAGGGTGAGGGTTGAAGGGGTAGTTTCTCTTTTTTTAAAAGATATAAATCAACAAAAAACTCCAGTTCAGTTAATTATTATATTGGTACCAACCTGATGGAATGAAGATTAGAGTTAGGGCCATATCCTGAAATGTCTGATGTACAGGGTATGTGTATTAAAGGAACTAATTGGTTTATACTGGATTTCCAGGATGCTGCTTGTGGTTTCTGTAATTCAATTCTCCAGCCTTTACTGCTTTTTTGGAATCCTCCCAGGGTAGTTTATTAACCCCTGGTCTTAGATTTTTTGGGCAATAGATTCAGGTCTCTTTATCCCTTTATTTTTTATTTTTTTGGTGGATATCTCCCTGCATATTTATGCTCTGAAGATTAAGAGGAGCAGTAGTTCCAGAAAGTAAAGCTCTATATTTAACTGCAGACTAGGTGTGGTTCAGACCACTGCAGTGCTACTGATGCCAACCTTGACCTGTTCTCTTCTGGAGCCTCCTGCTCATGGAATATGCTGAGTTTTGAGTGTGTCAGTGTTGTTGTGTGGCTTTGCCCTCCTGTGGGAGCAGAGCTAAGACTGCAAGAACCCTTTCTGTGCAAACCCGAGGTTAGACTTGAAAGCCTCTCTCTGGTTCACTTTCGTGTTCTTTTTTGGTTACGTCTTGTCCCACAGATAATGTTGGGTTTTTTGTTTTTTGTTGTTTTTTGTTGTTTTTTTTTTTTTTTTTTTTTCTTTCTTTTCTCTGTTTTGCTTCTTCTTTTCAACCCCTCTCATTAGAAGTATGAAATTGAAAATTCCCTTAAGGCTTTCTCTTTTTTTAATGAAGCTGTGCTGTGTACTCAGTCTATTTTTTTTATTATCGTTTTTTCCCCCCCAGTGATTTATGCTTCTCCTCTAATCATATGTTGGAGTAGAGGTTTATCTTCTTTTTCAGGCAAAAAAATAACTAAGATTGGCAGCAGAATCAGGGACTTTATACCCATTTTAAGGTACTTTTCATGAGTGCCACTAAAGACTGAGGGGGGGAGTTTAATGTTGTTTTTTAAGTATATGCTTTATCCAGAGATTAAATTAAAATAACTGTAAATTCTGCCCTAAACAAAAATGAATAATTCATCAGGTGAACACCTTTCAGTTTGTCTAGGGAGCAGGGGCTTTGCTTTCTGGTTGAGGGTTATTTGGTTTGATTTTATGGCTCTGGGTTTTTATTTTAACACTTGTCTGTGTTCCTGAAGCTCCTTTCGTAAAGGTATATTTAAATTAAATGAGACTGAGACCGTGTAGATCCCCATCATCCCCATTTCATAGGTGGCAAAACGGAGTCAGGTGTTTCACTTGGCTTTATTCAGAAGAGAAATGGGTTTAGATTTCCCAAGATAGGGGGGTACAGTTTCGTGCTGTATCTGCGCTGAATTAACAGTTTGTCACCAGCTCATCCTTAGGTGTTACCCTGCCTCGCCACCCTTCTCAATTCCTCCTCCTCAGTTTCCCTGCTCCTGCCACCCTGCGCTGTGCCAGAGATGTTTCTTGTCTGATGGAAATAGCAGCCACTTCAGCCTGGTTCAGGAAAAATAAATCCTTTTTATTTCCCCCTGCGTTTTCCTGAATTGCTTCAGCTTGTTGTGCACTGAGGCTGTGCCAGGGCTGTCCTGGGGCAAAGGACAGGAATGTACAGCTGGCAGCACCAGGAAGGGGAGGTTTAACAAAAAGATGGTGATTTTCCATGGAGTTTTTTGGTCTGCTTGGTTTTGTTCTGATTTTGTTTGGCTTGAGTTGGATG
Organism: Rhagologus leucostigma; assembly: GCA_013397725.1. Lineage (NCBI taxonomy): Eukaryota > Metazoa > Chordata > Aves > Passeriformes > Rhagologus > Rhagologus leucostigma. The sequence goes on from VZTD01002594.1 coordinate 417,711, forward strand.
AGTGGTTTCTTCACAGGCATGGTTGTACTGACAGGTGTGGTGGCATCGTGGAAGAGGAATCCTCTGATTTTTGCAAGGAACAGGAATGCATTAGGTCCATGAGGATTAGAGGGATGGAGCACCTCTCCGTGAGGAAAGGCTGAGAGAATTGGGGGTGTTCACTTGGAGAAGGATCCAGGGAAACCTCAGAGCACCTTCCAGAGCCTAAAGGGGCTCCAGGAGAGCTGGAGAGGGACTTGGGACAAGGGATGGAGGGACAGGACACAGGGAATGGCTTCCCACTGCCAGAGGGCAGGGATAGATGGGATATTGGGAAGGAATTCCTGGCTGTGAGGGTGGTGGGGCCCTGGCACAGGGTGCCCAAAGAAGCTGTGGCTGCCCCTGGATCCCTGGCAGTGTCCAAGGCCAGGTTGGATGGGGTTTGGAGCAACCTGGGCTAGTGGAAGGTGTCGAAATTGTATCAGGATGATCTTTAAGGTCCCTNTGGTGGGGCCCTGGCACAGGGTGCCCAGAGCAGCTGTGGCTGCCCCTGGATCCCTGGAAGTGTCCAAGGCCAGCTTGGATGGGTTTGGAGCAACCTGGGCTAGTGGAAGGTGTCGAAATTGTATCAGGATGATCTTTAAGGTCCCTTCAAACTCAAGGCATTCCAGGATTCCATGGTTCCTGTGCCATCACTGCCAAACTCTGATTTGACCAGTTTCGTTTTTGTTCACCTTTCAAAGGGCACCCAAGCTGAGGAACGTCATCTCCGTGCCGAGGCCAGTCACGGCTGCATTCCCACCGTGGTGCTGGGAGGTTCAGCCTTGTTTCCCCTCCTGGAAGAGGCTCATCCCACCCCGATCCCGAGGCGGTGCCCTGGGCATGGCCCTGAGCATGGTCCTGGCCCCGAGCGAGATGAGGCCTGACGTGCCTTATTAGAAATCCTTCCGACTGTGAAAGCGCTTTTACTGCAGCTCTCCCGAGCGCCGGGGCTTCCACGGCTTCCCCGGGGAAAACGAGAGCTCTATTAGCTCCTGAAATTCAGTTAGGAAATTTTCTTAGTTAATTTCATCCCATTACTCTTAGTTACGTCTTCCAGCAGAACCTTAATACCGGCCCCATAGGGGATCTAAGTTTCCTGTGCAAGGCTTTGGAGGAGATTTGAGTTTGGGATTCATTGCGTTTCTCCCTTTCCAAGCTGACAACAGAGCAGGAAGTAACATCCTTTGGCCTCTTCCATTAGGCTGCTGCATTGTTAGAAACAGAACAGCAGCTTCTCATCAATATAACGATGGCCACGGGTTGGCTTGGGAATGCTGCTCGTCTTTCCTGGGTTTGCTGGGAGGTGAGGAGGGCTGGGAATTCTCTCTGCTGTCCCTGTGACCCTCAGGTGTCCTTGAACCTTTTGGTGACTCGCTGTTCTCAGCTGTAAAATACCCACTACCAGCTTGGGAGATGAGTCAAGCCAGGGGAAAAGTGCCAGAAGCCTCTAATTCTTGGGTTACCAAGGAATATTGGCATTAGGAAAAACTTCCTGGCTTCAGGAATGGCTCAGCACTAAGCAGGTTATCTACAGGAGCTACAGAACATTTCTCAGGAGCAAATTAGCTGAAATGTGTCAGGATGGTTCTGAGATACTTGATCTTAATGCAGAGAGAAAGAAAATCAGGTGATTTCTTTATGTTTTTTTCCAGCTCTTTCAATCCTGTCATAAGGTGTTTGTTAGTCAGCAACTTCCAGGGGGAGGTTCAACTTCATTAAGTCCTTTGAGACACAGGGAGCAGGTTTTTTTTAAGATCTTTGCTGTCTGTGCTCCTGAAATGCTTCGAGATCTGAGCGAAGACACTTCGCAGAGGCACCCAGCAAAGTTCACTTTACCATTCAGACCCACACAAGATCATCTGGTTGGGTGAAGGTTCAAGTGGTTTGGCTCAGGGTCAGTGCTCTGTGTCTTCATAAAATGCAAGAGCAGCCATTTTCTGCTTGGCACACAGGATCTGCCTTATTTTGCATCAGATCAAGCTCTGTTCCCTCTCAGACATGCATAATATACAAGCTTCCTATTCTAATCAGCTGTAAGCAAATCCCAGTTGTTTGGCAGATTGCAGGCAGTAAAATAGAATGCAAGGATGTCTGTCCAAAGCCTCACCAGACTCTGGTTTCTTCAAGGATCCAGCACCTCATGAGTTATTTTGCTTTCTAGAGAGCTCAGGTGCTTTTTGTATCTTTGTGTTCTCTCTCTCTCTCTCTCTCTTTTTAAAAAGAATTAAAAGATGATCTGTGGGAGGGGCAGCTCCTTGCAGCAGACTTCAGATAAAATTCTTGTATCTGCCAAGGTCAGAATAACTGAAATCAACGTTTAGAAAAAGCAGCTTTGTCAGTCTGATCTGTAACAGCTCTGGCTGGTGCAGGAAATCCACATTTTAGGTTTGGGAATTCTTCTCTAGTCCAGATACTCTGCTGCATTTCTCCAGCCCCAGCAGAGATCCTCAGTGTTCTGTCGCCCTGCTCATGAAGGTGAGAAGCAGGATCTCATCCCAGGTGATGATGGTGATGGTGTTCATCATTCTTTCTACCTGTCCTCTCCATCCTGTGCCTGGTTCACACCTGGCCGGCAGCCATGTGGCTGTGGACAAAAGCTCTTATCTCCTATCCTGTATTTTTAATCCTGCTGTTGCAGCTCTGGGCATTCTTATTATTCACATAAATATGTAATTCCTTCTAAATCCTGCTAAGGTCTTCAGGGTACTTCCGGAGAACTAATTATACCTAGTTTCATTTTATATGCTAAAAGGTGTTTAAAAAAGTCAAAGGTCCCTTTGGCATGAGTATCATGAGAAGGAATAAGGCAGAACATTGCGTTTATCCGGGATCATTCTCTGTATGGCTGCTATCAGTGTGCTCCTCGTTTATCTCCTCTCTGAACTTAACAGTCGCTCTCTTATCTCTTCTCAGACACCAGGGCTTCCCTTGTCTCTAATGATATTAATTGTCACTCTTCTCTGGACCTTTTCTGTTCTTACATTCAATTTTTGGTGACCTGGGGCAGGTGAGTGGGGACCCAGGCAGAGCTGATTTCTGTATTTCCAGGGTGAATATTCCCTTACACAAGCAGCTGAATCCGAGTCCTGTTGTTCTCTGACCTCCAGCCTAACATCTGGGTTTTTTTGCTGATCACTTTTGTGTATTGATTGAGAGTATCTCTTCTTAGAATAGTCTTTCCTGAAGAATTACAACTGATTTAGAGCCAGTCATGTACGTGAGGAGTTGGAATTTGTTCTTTTCCACGTGCAGTGCTTTGCTTAATGCAGAGATAACAAATGAAGTTCAACCGTGGGAGCGTTAACTGCTGTGAATTTCAAAAATATCAGCTTTATTTGTATCCAGTATAAATAATTCACCTTGCAGAACTCTATTTATTGTAACTGTTAGTGCCAGTCGTTTTAGGGCACAGCTTGTGTGAGTCAGGGGCTTGTGCTCAGTTCATGCACAGAACCTCTTGCTCTTCACAATCGTGTTGAGACCTCTAGATGCTGCCTGCTGTAAGGACAGTGTAAAAATACAGGTCTGGTGCTGTGATTTCTCTCCCTTCGAGCTTTCCTTGACTTGCCTCAGTCCCTCATGGTGGTGTTCTTCCTGTGACTGTCCTGTTTAAAGGACACAGAAGGAATTAGGAACAAAAAGCTGGTATTAATCAGCTAAAATGGCTATTTTCTCAGCTATTTTAACGTAGATTCAGGAGGCAGGGAAAGCCGTGACAGACTTGTCACACAAAACGTGAAGTGGCCCCTGGCACATTCAGGCTGCGTTTTATGACTGGGCTGTCCAGAACAGATCCAAGCTGAGGGGAGAGTTACCCCTCACAGCAGGATTCACCCAGCCTGTGTGTGATGTTACCCCTGGAACAAACCCACTGAAGGGAATTACAGAATTAACTTCCTGAGTGATCTGGAAAGCATTCAGGAGGAATTCAGAACCAGGCTGGCACCTTGTCACCTCTGGCTTTGCTGCAGCCAGAGCTTTGCTGCTCCTGTCACAAGGAGGGTCCGCGAGCACCATCCAGCCCAGAGCGGATTTTTTGGCTGGATTTTCCCATTCCTGCTTTCCAGAGCTGTGCAGAGTGTTCCTGCTGAGTCTCACTGCAGCTCAGCTCTGAGCAAAGTCCAACCCTACCTCAGCCAGAGGAAGTTCTCTGCCATCGAGTAACAGATGTGAGGTCTTTACACAAGTCATAAACAGAGTCATTGCGAGGAGAAGTGAGGGAGGAAAATTCCGAAGTCAGACTCTTAAGTTGTTGCATCATGTATTTATGGGCTCTTGGTCAGACTGTGGAGCACTTTAAACAGCCTAAGAGAGTGTTCCGTCAGAGAACCATATGGGCTTTAGCCACAAAACTCACTACCACATCCTAGATTCTTTTTTAATTCTTTTTTTTGGGTTGTTGTTTTTTTTTTTTTTTTGGATAGCACAGCTGACCTTTCTTATTTGTTTGATTTTCCTTTGGAACTCACGTAAGTTTTAATTTGTTTTGAATACTTTGCTGTGCGTGAGGAGCTCTGTCAACAGCATAGCAGATGAGCCTTTTATAATGCTCTTCTCTCTGGATTGGGAATAGCAGCAAACTCAAGCTATGTCAGGCTTGGCCTTTTTGGTGCTCTTGTTGCATTGTAGCTTTTGGTCACAGTGACTTCACAAAACCTGATCTTCCCAGCTGATGATCTTTTTGTGCCTGCGAAGTTGTTGTTGCCAAAGTGGGTGACCTTGGATGCTGCATTGTTAAATTTCTTTTTAGTTCTTGCCCTTAGGATTCTCTATTACGTTTTATGGTGCTTCAGTTCACTGTATTGATGTGGCTTCTGACTTTGGCCTCAGCAGATTCATCACCGTGTGCAGACTTTCTGTCAGGATCATTAATTGGTTTTGTTTTTAAGATGCTCCGAAGACAATACTTGAGGACTCTCCCTGATTGTTGTCTTCCATGCCATTAGTTGAATTTTTCAGCCCCTTCTTAGTTATGTGTTTCCTTTCTACCCTATCTCATAATTATACTCATCTTTGTCTTTTCCAAAATCATGAATAGTTTCCCATTTGTCACTCTATCAAATACTTTACTAAAGTCCAAAAATGACAAGAATAAGCAGTTTTTCTAGTCAACAATTCCTCATTTGTTTTTGGAGCATTATTACCAGCACTGTGGAAGCCATGCCTCCTAAAAGGATTGTCCTCAGGAAACTGGGCTGATCTGAGCGAGGGTGACAATGACATTTAAGGGGAAAGCACAAGGCAAAACCCGTGGCTCAAGGTTAGGGAGCACAACTCTTGGAGTAAGGAGCTGTGGGTTGATGTAATCTGCTTTCTTGGCTCTGTATCTTTTAACTTCGCTGTTCTTCTACCTGTAAATTCTTGTAATAATATTAAAGATTCAGATGAAAAAAGACAATTTTAGAATACTTTTAAAGGAGTTGATGATTTGGGTGTAGAAAGCGCTCTTGAAATACAAAACATGGTGGGTGTTGGTAAATGAAATAATCTTTTGAGTCTTTGGAGTTTATTATTTCCAAGATAACTGTTCACAATCCTGTAGGCAGAAAAAATATTGTAAAAAGTTGGATAATAAACTCAGCTATTTCCTCTCCCTGTGGGTGATGAATGGTCACTGAGCAATCTTTAGCAAATAAAGAAAAAGATGTTGCTGCTGCCAGATTTGAGAAATATTCTTCAAGGATCCAAAGTTTCCTGATAGCTTAAAACTTCCCTTAAATCTCCTTCTTTGCTGTGTTGTCTACGAAGAACCTCCTGGAGTTGGTCTTGGCCCTGTAGTAGTTAAATCCACTGGCACTGCTGGCCTGAATTCGTTCATTATTTCTAATTTTCCTTTGCCTCTGTCCATCTGTTTTGTTGTATTTAGGTTGCAAGGCACAGAATAGATTGATATTAAAAAATTAAATACCTTTTTCTGCTACCTGGCTGTCCAGCACTTGATGGGATGATAACAGTTCTGGCCCAGATCTTGGAGGTACCAGGCGCTGGGAAAAATAGATATATTGAACCCAAAGTCAGATTTCATCTTGACTTTAGGTGCTGGATATCCTGCAGGAATTGGCCTTGTCTATGGAGTCCTGTAGGACCCTTTCATTTAGTTGAATCAATTCTTATTTTCTGGAAGTGGAGCAGCAGTGGGGGCTCTGCTGAGCTGAACCGAGTCTGGTCCAAGACTGGAAACCGAAAACAAAAACTTGTGCATTTTTGAGGGCAAATGCTGGTGGTGATGTTGGGAGCTGTCAGTTTATACTGAGAATAATCCCAAATTTCATGAATGGTGTTACTCCTCTCCTGGAGGCTTGGGACAAAGGAAGGCTCCAGTATTCCCATCCAGAAGAACTAAAACCTTAACTGGGGCTGAAGTGAGGAGAACCTGAGGGACTTGGTGCTCACACTGACATTATTTACACACATCCCGGGCTGAACTTCCCACTAAAGCACAGTTTTGAGGCAGGGATAGGCTGTTCTAGGAACACCCAACCAGGTGAGCTGAAAAGCGAGCTCTGGCTCTGCTGAGTGGAATATTTTCTCCCAGAGAGCAGAGAGAGATGTTCTGCGTTGAGTAATGTAAAATCCAAGTTTTGCTATTTATTTATGTTGCCATATAAAGCCTTGGAATCCTCTGTTGCCTTGTGAGTGGTGTCTTTAATACCCTCAGTGCTGCTTAGAGTTTGTCTGGTTGGAATTGTGGGTCCCCAGCAGCAGAACAGCCCTTCCCAGTGGGTGGGCCAGGGCTGATTCCTGCAGGGCCTCATCCCTCCTTGGAGATGTTTCACCCGTGGGCTGACCCTGCCTTGGCTTTGCTTGTGAGGACCAGATAATCCAAAATACGACTGAAATAACTCTTGCCTTGCACCACATTAAAAAATGAAGATGAGATCTTTGTTTCACAGTTGTTTACAGAAAAGTTTTGTTTATCACTCGCTAAGTCCAGAGGATTTAATGCACGTAAATATCCCTGCAGCGTGGAGGTCTCAATTTAAATATTTCAAGTAAATAAAAGAGAACAAGGGATCCTATTATTCATGCTTAGATGCCTTGTTAGGAAGAGCTTTGAAGATGCTGTTTGCTCACACCGACCGCTTGTTGAAATATCGCAGAACAGTTCTTACTTTATCTAATGTCTCGATGTGTCGGTGACTTGCTGGCTTCCAAAAACGTCCACTTTTATTTTACGAACAATTTAGTGAACTCTGTTGACTTTGGGAGCCTGGTGGTGCCAGTAAGTTTAAGGATAAGTTCAAGGATATTCGAAATTTCAGCTGTTGTCTGCTGTCAGTGTCTTCAAGGTGCCTTAAGCAGGAGGTACCTGGATGTTTCTAATTGCTGCCAACTCCAAATCTTGCCATTCAGAAGAGGCCTGTTGTGTAATTTCAGAAATGCTCTTATCACCAAATCCAATTACGAGGAAGAGTAAATCGCCACCTCGGATGTCTTAACTATTCTTTTTTTAATTGTTAATTATCTCGACAGTAGGGTGCTAGAGATTAGGAGGCACAGATTATCTTTTGCAAGTACGAGGCTTTCAGAGCTATTATCAATTAATTCTGTTTCTAAACAAATTTTAGGATAATATTAATAGCTCGATAGGATTGTGGTCCTGGAGACCGCTGTCAAAATCTTGAGAAAGTGATGTTTAAAGAACGAAAACCTCGTTGTTCTATTAGCTTTGAAGGTCATCCAGCTTTATCCACTCCCGTGCAAGGTGTATTTTTGGCATTTTAATCTACGTGGCAGAGGAGATTCCTGCTAAGAAACATCAGTAAAACGATTCTCTCGGAGTTTAGACAGCGATTTGTAAAACCAGAATTGAGAGTCAGCTCTGTTGTGTGAGGCTTTTTAATGTGTACTGCCATGGCTCTGGAATTTATGTACACAAACACTTCCTGAGGTGTGAAGTAATTTCAGTTTTTCTGTGTCTGGTGCTCCGAGTGGTCTGGTACTGGTGAGATCTCTCCTCCAGATTTGCACTTGCAATGAAAAGAAATCCAAGAATGGAACATTTCTTAGAGGCTTAAAAACTGTGCTGTCCTTGGACAGAGTGTGGCAGTACCCGAGGCCTGAAAGCTCAAGTTGGGAATGAAAGAGATTTTTTTTTTTATGAGGATTTTTTGCAGTTTGTTTCCAAAGGTGATTTAAAGTTACGGTAGATTCTGCATTGGCTAAAGCCCCAATTTTTTATTTTGGGACTGGATATTTCAGCAGGTCAGACAGAAGATCTGGGCTTAATTCCAGAATTGCTGAGAGACCTCGTCGGTGCTGTAGAGGAGGTCAAGCTACTGTCCTGCAGAGGTTTCTTCATTCCTGTAAATCCATGGACCTGTGGAATCCACTGGCTAAATGATGGTGCTGTGGAGAAAACATCAGAGAGCTGTAGCCATCGTGTTTATCAGTGGTTTTTCTGGGTTAGGGATTTTTTCTTAGATTTTTTTTGCTGCTCTGGAGATCTGGTTGAGCTGATGCTCAGTTGAAGTTCATCTCCTCGCATCCAGAGAGCTGCACTTCCCATCCTTGCCTGGTTATGTTTTGCAGTCCTGGGGGAAGGAGTTCTCAGCTCCATCAGAATTTATCTGTGGAGGGCGTATCTTTGAGCTTTAATTTTGCTGTCAGAAATAAAAACAACTTTATATTGTGGGTTTAGTTGGCACCCATGTCGTTACTAGAGAATCTGTAGAAATCTCAGTAGATAAAACTGGTGGTGTCATCTGCTGACCTCACTGAGCATGGCATTAGTGATATTCTTGGCCAGTATTTACTGGGAAATAAACCAGTCATTACACTTTCTGATGAGATTATGCTCTGAATGTCACTTCCCTGACAGTCTGTCTCATGCCACGCCAAGATAAGATCTCAGGCACAGATGACAGACTAACTTCAGAAATATTTCCATTGATTTGACAGCCTGAATAATGGTTCTGCTAAAAGCCACAAAGACTGGGACAGTGACCTCTGGCTGCTGGGTGATACTGGGGTGATAAATGTACTAATGAGAGATAAATAGGTAACTACATTTGAGTGTTTTCTGTACCTTGTCAGTGGAAAGCAGAGGAACTCTTGGGAGGGAAACCAGATAGGGAGCTGAAACTGCAGGCATCTTATCAGAGCCAAAGGAGCAGCTTTCACCTCGTGTATTTTGAGACACCAGAGGGTTTGGCAGGGAGCTCCATCCCTGCGGACAGCACAAGCCTCTGTTCATCCTCAGGGGTGGGAGCTGGGCAGTTGTGCTTTTCCATCCGTCCCTGGGCTGGTGGCCGAGCCCGTGGCTCTGGCTTTGCTTTCAGCATCCCTTGGAGAGGATGTTTGGGAGCTGCTGTGGAAGGAGCTGGGCCCAGCTGCCTTTTCAGCCGTGTCCTCCCGCCTCCCTTGGCTGCACAACCGCTGCTCTTGGCACGGCTGGGGAGCTGGACCAGGGAGGCAGCCGGGCACAAAACATTCCTGCAGAAAGGGAATGAAGGAGAGGATGGGATCATTCCCTTTGGTCTGTGATTAAATTGTGTTAAGCTGGACTGCAGCCTGAGTTTCAGGGAAGATGAATCTCCCATTCCTGGAAATGTCCAAGGCCAGGCTGGACGGGGCTTCGAGCACCCTGGGATAGTGGAAGGTGTCCCTGCACATGGCAAGGGGTGGAATGAGATGATCCCCAGGGGCCTTGCACCCCAAGCCATTCTGTGACTCTCTGGTCTCCAGCAGAGGAGTTAGAGCCCCAACAAGAGCGCCAGGATGTTTCACTCACAGGTGAAGCTCCCACAGGGATGGAGGTGGGAACCCAGGGATGCAAACACAAAGAGAAGCGAGAGGGTGAGCTTGCAGCACGTCTGCTGTTCTTCAGTAAATATCCTTCTGTGTGTTCTTGCCTCCCATTAATTGCAAGGTAATTATCCTTCCTCCAGTGGGGGTGATCCCCACACCTGAGTGACCTCACCTGAGAGTGATTCTGCTGCAGCTGCACCAGGAATTGTTACCCTGCAGCACATCTGAGCCTCTCCACTCTGAACCCCTGCCACATTTGGAAGTTTTAACCATTAGGTCATGCTGTAAACTAAGAATTTTCCCAAGTTGGGGTCTTTTGATCAGTTTTGGGGGGCTTTATCTCTTTGCTTATCCAGCCCTCTGGAAAAGCACCGGCCGTGCCCGTCCTTCCGCTGCTCCGGGGTTGTCGTTTCAGACACTTCCCTGGCAGCTGCAAAGCTGATAGGAAGCAACAAAACTTCCACTGTGGATTATCAGGAACACTACTGAGGCATTGCTTAATGCATCTGATATCTCAGCCTCGAGAACAGAAGTTAAAAAAAAAAAAGATTGGCAGCTACTGCAGGAATTCAGAGAGGGGCACCTTGGTAAAGAGTCAGGGGGAGGCTTCTCCTTCCATTACAGAGCCCTGGGCTGAGATGGATTCCCTCTCCATCATTGTCCTAAGCACATTATCCCTGAAAGAAAAGAGGGTTTCTCTGAATCTGCAATTTTTCTAGGCTTCAGTGTTATTGAAATGAAACGGCTTCAAGGATATCTACATTCTTTACCATCATATGGATTCTCATCTCATGTAAATTATTTGGCCACTTTTCATTTTAATCCTCCACTGTCATTTTCTACAAAAGAGATCATTTGGTTTCTTCATGGAAGGTATTCAGCTGACAGGTGCCCTTTGTCTAGAAAGCACTGTGCCTTTGGAGGAGTTGCTTGTGCCTGCTCCTTTGCTTTTTTCCTTTCCTTTTAAGTTCATATTGCTTCATATTTTTCATCTGTAGCTTTCAGGAGCTTTTCAGACTGCGAACAGGCTGAGGTTTGTGGCTGTGAAGGGAATTTCAGACATCCTGCATTCTTTCCCTGTGTACCTGGCTGATAAGAAACAGAACTAGAGGCAGAATAATTAATTTACTGCAAGAAGAACTGTAGTCCAAAAAACACAGTGTTTTCACAACTTCTACATGAGCAAACAAAATGATCAGTGATGAAGTCTTGAATTTTTTTTTCCATGGCTTCCCTATCTAGAATACTCAATTATTCTCACCTACTTTCCAGAAATCACGGAATCATATAATCCTAAAACCACTAGGGGTGAAAAAGACCTTTAAGATCATCAAGTCCAGCCATCAACCAGCATCATGTTCACCACTAAACAATGTCCCCAAGTGCCACATGGTGGGAGGTTTTAAATGTTGTGCTTTGTGTCAGGGTATGTCAGCCACAAGACCTTGATGGGATGGGACTGAAATGTGATGTGTTCATAGAGTGTACAGGGAGTCAGGAGGCCGAGGAGGAAAATCAGCAGTTAGGGTTGGATATTTTGGGTTACCTGGAGCTGTGAGACCTTTTCCTTTCAGGATATGAGCTCTCGATAAAGCAGCTTGCACTCCTTCAAACACTAAAAGCACAATGTGGTCATGGAGAGGAACAGTATGGCCTCAGTGGTGGCCTTAAGCTGAAGTGGGGTAGATTTAGGTTGGATTTTGGGGAGAAATTCTTCCCTGTGAGGGTGGTGAGACCCTGGCAGAGGTTGCCCAGAGAAGCGGTGGCTGCCCCTGGATCCCTGGAAGTGTCCAAGGCCAGGTTGGAGCAAGCTGGGATAGTGGAAGGTGACTCTGCCCATGGCAGGATGTTGGAACTGAATGCTCTTAAGCTCCCTTCCCACCCAAAACATCCTGGGATTCAGTTACGAGGAGAAGATTCAGTTTTGGGGAGCACAGGTTGAGGGTTGGCCGAGTTTCTAGGGAGGTTGAATGTGTGGGGGAAGGAGAAGTCACTTCGTTAATGAGGATGAGGAATAATCCAGCAGGGGGAAGGAGAGGCAGATTCTAAAATTACAGTCAACTGCAGAAACAGAGTTTTAACTGCTCCACCAGTTCCCCTTCCAGCTGGTACCCACTTGGCTTTGTGATCCCCACAAAAATGTCACCTTGACCAGGACAGCTGCCTGACAACTCACTGAGATTTTTGATGCTTTTTTATAAATCAGAGATTTAGGATGAGAAGAATTTCAGATTTTCAAGTGAGAATCGCTTTTCTCCTATAAATATTTAGACATTTTACATGAAAAGATCAGAAATTCCTGTTTAAATTCAAAGAAAAGGTTTCAGAAATATGAAAAATATGTCAGCCAAATGAATTGTTTATAACTCAGTTGTAAAATGTTTAGAGATAAGAATTACTGGTTTGGCACTTTCTGAATCACAGAAATGATTGGAATACACAAAACTTCCTCATTTGCCAGAAGAGGTGTCTCATTCATTGTCCAGTTCTGGAAGTTTGCTCCATCACAGGGAGATTTCCTGAGAATTGTAAGTGTGAGCTGAAGTTTTGTTGTTGGTAGAAGATATTTTTGCTGTTTGTTTGTGCCAGCAAAAGCCTGGCTGTGGCTTGGTAAAGGGACAGTGTTGAGGTAGGTGACCAGAGAAGGGTCACTCGTGGCTCTCGTGTTGTCTTTGTTGCATTAATTGGTGTCTCAGTTTCTTGCGCCAACAAGAATGGGAAGTTCAAGGACACCCTGACTGATAATTGTATGTATTTTGTCGTTTCTTCCCTAAGTGTTCATTTTTGTACATGTGCTGCTGACCTGCATTGCTGGTGAGGACTGCGGGGCAGGCAATATGTTCATAGTAAATGGTAGTAAATAATAGAATGGCATTTTTCAGCTGTGATCCCTTGATGTTCCTTTATCTCAGGGTGCTTAAAAGAGGAAATGATTCTTGGCTCTGGGCAGAGGGCAGTGCTCTGTAGGTGGGAGAGCTCAAATATTGCCGTGGGGCTGTTGAACTGGGATCCTGAGCTTCTGCTTCCATCACTAACTACTGGAAAAAGCGTTTTCTGCTCTGTTTTCCAAGCTCCCCATTCCCCAGAATGCACCTTTGTACAGAACACGACCCCTTTGGACAGAAATTTGCAAGTTGAGATAGACATGCACATCACTTCAAAGGCTGAAATCGCAGAAAGAGGATAGAGATGGAAGAGGGGAGAATATACTTTGAAAATACCATGTCCAGAGGGCGTGGTGTTCATTCTAAATTCTCACAAAGCTGAGCGAAGACACCAGTCCTGTGTCAGGGAACTCCTCCTTTCATTACACAGTCACCTTAATTCCAGAAATTAGTTCACTCTAATAGCGGAAGCGTTGGCTGACACACTCCCAACTTTCCCAACTCTTTAACTAAAGTTTAAGGTAGAGGCTGCCCTTCATTTAGAGAAGATTGAGCTGTTCCTGTGGTTCCAAGCCAGCAGATCACCTGGAAGTGCATGAATGGTGCAACTCTCTGAGCTGATGTGTGATTTCTCTTACTCACTGAGTAGCAGCTGTGGCTGTAAATGACTCTGTGAACAGTGGAATGAAGTAGTGGCACCTAAAATTCAACCTGAGTAGGAAAAGTTTGGACAGAAACAGCTCCTGTATGGAACAGAATCCAGATTTCCATAGGAAGAAACTGGGGCAGATCCACTGGATGAGAAATAGAATAATGGAAAATAATAATTGCCTCAATATGCCTGAATCTCCTGCTACCAAATGATCTACAGTTAAGGAAATATCTGATTTTCAAATCCAGAGCAGCTGTCCAACAGCCGGACCTGCTGCTGATCAAAGTTGGTAAAAGAAATCCTAGAATTATATATGATGGATAATCTACAGGAAAAACAGTGGTAGTCCCTGCTTGTGGTGTGATTATCAGAGTCCATTGAAGTAAACAGGACGTTTTGGTGGTTTTAATGCAGATCTGATAAGCTCTGTGGAATGTAAATCAGTTCATTAAAATTTGCAAAGCGGTTCCATGGAGTAAAAGAGGAAACAGTTTTAACTTTTATAGGATGTTTACTGCATATAAAGTACAATAAAATCACAATTATTCCAGAAAAAATACTGTTAGAAACGTGCTGTACTCAATGTGTCATTCTGAGGAAGATTGAAAAATTCTAAATTGTGGTTTTAAAAAAAAAATAATCTGACTCTAGAAATCGTGCTGTGTAATTTCATAACATCTCCACGCCATATCTGTCTCTGCAGTACTTGTGGGGTTTTGCATAATATAGATATTAAAAGTACGTGTGGATGTGTGTATATTAACAAATATTTGTGAGCAGGGATCAAAATAAATGTTAAACAGCTCCTTCTACCTAAGCTGGGGGTGTGTTGGGGAAAAACAATAAATAAATGGTAATAAACAAAGTCAAAGGCGTGCGGTGTCTCGGACATGATGCTTCACTTGACAGTCTTAAATCTGATATCCATGGAATTGCCTACTTTTTTGGGTGTCCTAGTACAGTATTCCGGATGCTGAGATTATATTCGTTTATCTGAGGGATTTGGGAGGTTTCCTTCATTCCGTGTGGGCATAAGCGCAGGCTGGTGTTACTTTATCCATAAAATTCACTGTGTCTGTGGTACCTCTGGAAGAGTGATGCATAAATCAGCAGCTGACACCTTTCAGCGGAGCTGCTTTGGAGCCTTCATGCTCTGATTCCTTAAAAACTTTGCTTTTTGCCCCCTCTTTGCAGTTACTTCAATGAGAATCAATATCCCGACGAGGCAAAGAGAGAAGAAATTGCCAACGCCTGTAATGCAGTTATACAAAAACCAGGTGAGGAGCTGCTGGGGGGTCCTTCCCAAAAACAAAGAGGTTTCAGCATCTTGGGTTCTCAGACTGATATTTGCAGGACAATCACAGAATCATTTAGGTTGGAAAAGACTTCCAAGGTCATCAATCTTCGACTGATAAAGGGGGTTCTTGGAGGAGGAAGGAGCTCAGTTCTTGTGTTATTTTACAGCTTCCAGACAGGGATCTCAGAACCTGAGTGTTAATGGAGGACTCTATCTTTAGGTCAACAAGTTGCATTTTCCCTGTTTCTGGAGAAGTTATGCTTGGGAGAGGAGCATGAATATTCAGTGTAGTGTTAGTGGATGCACCTGCCTTTGCTTGGTTTTGCTAACCAAACATTTACACAGATTTCAGAACTTGTGTTTTGGGTATATTTAGATTTCATACAACCAGAGTAAAAATTAATGAGAAGGCAACTAAGGCGTGAGTCATGCACATGGAATCACAAAAATATTTAGGATGGAAAAGCCTCTGGGATCATCGAGTCCAATCACTCTCCCAGCACTGCCAAGGCCACCCATGTCCCCAAGAGCCACATCCACAGGGCTTTTAAATCCCTCCAGGAATGGGCACTCCAGCACTGCTCTGGGCAGCTGTGCCAGGGCTGGACAGCCCTTTCCATGAAGGAATTGTTCCCAGTATCCAACCTGAACCTCCCCTGGTGCAGCTTGAGGTCGTTTCCTCTCATCCTGTCCTGTGTTCCCTGGGAGAAGAGACGGATCCTCACCTGGGTTATCCTTTCAGGGAGTTGTGGAGAGCTGGGACTGTCACAGGATAAGACAGGATCAGACCGATTTAGGCTGGAGGTGACCTCTGGAGATCATCTGGTGAGGCAGGACCAGCTTAGATAAGATTCTTCACTTTTCAGTATCTCCAAAACTGGAGGTTTTCCCACCTCCAGGCCCCTGTTCCACGATGTTGAGCACTCTCATGGCAAAGTACTTTTTCCCTGATACCTGCTGAAAATTTCCTTGGAAAATCTATCAGGTAGAGGACCAGAGAGCCGAGGATTTGATTCCTGGCTGTGCTGCTGGTTTGCAGAGCACCTTGGAGCAAAGTGCTGCAAGGCCATGTCAAGGACCAATAAAATATTGTCAGTGGTGCTGATGCAAAGCATTAAGCAGCAGCCAAGCTATCAGTTTCCAGAGTTTTCTTTCTTTCACTTGTCTCATCTCTCCTAACTTATTTAAGTGTGCAGATTACTGCAATTACATGGGTGTTTTGTATGCTGAATAAATAAACTTTGAGAAGGAGTCAGAAGCAGGGGGGGCTCATCCCTGTGTAGCCTGCAGAGGTCTGAGGATGCAGGTATGAGGAGTATTTTATATAGGGCCAAGGGCAACTGAAGAGGTTTCCAGGATGTCCTTGGAAAACTGAAGCCTTCCAGTCTTCCCTCTTTTTACTGATGACCAGAAAAGGCATTGTTTTCTATAGCTGCCTTCTGGTTTTTGAGAATTTTTTTGCTGGTTTAAGTGTAAAAATCCAGTGATTTGGTTTCCAGCATCCACCCCCGTTGTCCCAAAAGATCCCAAGTGTCTTGGCACAGCTGGGAGGGTGTGATGGGTGCTGGGGGCTGAGAGAAAGGAAAGCAGCTTGCAGGGGATGCCACAGAACCTTTTCATTCATTTTCATGCTGAAGAAAATCATTGAACTGTACCCTCGTGACACGGTGAGAGAAGGAGGCCCAGGGATGGGGTTTGTGGCAGGGCTGGAATTTCAGTTTTTGGCACCTCAGTTTTGTGCTCGAACTGGAAAAGCACAGCCCTTCATTCTCCTATGGCTCTGGACTGAGTTGGTTGAAGCTGCAAAGAAATTCCTGTATTTCAGATTTTTAAAGAACAGAAGAAAGGAGATATTTGGCAATTAGTGCCACAGCACCTGGACACAGGACTTTGATCCACATAAAATTCACTTTTTTCTCAGTTATTTAAACTTGCCAGTGCTGTCTGCGTTTCAGGGGTTAATCCCATAGAATCCCAGAATTTTTTGGGTGAGCAGGGACCTCAAAGCTCATTTAGTTCCAACCCCAGGACGGGGACAGGGACGCCTTCCACTATCCCAGGTTGCTCCAAACCCCATCCAACCTGGCCTTGGACACTTCCAGGGATGTGGCAGCCACAGCTTCTCTGGAACCCAGTGAGTAACAACACTGTGCTGTTATTTTTCCCTCTGTTGCTTTACTAGGAAAAAAGTTATCGGATTTGGAGCGAGTTACCTCCCTTAAAGTGTACAACTGGTTTGCCAACAGGAGGAAGGAGATCAAGAGAAGAGCCAATATCGGTAATGTATCACAGAGCCTGCCTGCAAGGCTTGGGGTTTGCTCAGGAGAGGTGGCAGTTACGTAAGAATAAATTAGTGAAAACACCAGAGGTGCTGACAGCCTCAGGAGAAATGTGGAGGAATTATGAAAATGAGTCTCTTGCTGTTCCAGATTTTTGGTAAAATGCGTGTAATGTGTAGAATTCTGTCATCAGTGCAGGAAAAGTGATGCAGTTACAAAGTTTTACTGGAAGATCAGGTTTAAAAAAGCAAAATGAGAATTTTGTTGGTGGAAGGAGAGTTGTATTTCCTTCCTTTTGAGTATCCAAACTCAAATCTGAAATGAAACCTCAAAACTGTAAATAAAGGAGATAGAGATGTTGGCAGGTTCACAAAGTCAGTGTGGTGTTTATCCTGGTTATACCTCTGCCCCTGACAGCTTTCCAAGGCTTTGCCCAGGGACAAGTGGCTGGAAAAAAGCCATATTTTTCACTGATGATCAGGATAAAACAGAAATCACTTCAGTGTTAACCCTGAGGGTTCTTAGCTGGATCGTAAGGAAATCAAAAGTAGCTCTGAACTTGTAAGAACTTCTGATGTGGATAAGACATTCTAAGGAGAATAAACTCAACCTTAGTAGCTAGGATTCAACATCCATAAAAAATGATTGCCATTTTTATTTTTATGCCATTCAAAAAAAAAAAAATTGGATGCCCTTACTTAGATATTATGCAGAATTACTTTTGCAGCACACAGGTGAACAGACATCCATACCTGCTCATTTCCAATATTTTTAATTATTTCAAATGTTCCACTATTTTGCCTTATTTCTGAATAGGAAAACACCCTCTTTTTACATCATTTAACACATTAGTGAATTTTAACTAAATTTATTTTTCTACAAGTAAAAATTGCTTCTCAAAGGGGGAATAAAGCAAACTCAGTCCAAGGTGGGTGGAGGTTAGTGTTTGGGGAGGAGGTTTGGAAAGAGATTAAAAAGAACCAAAGAGAGCTTTAAATACATGGATCCTACTGGAAGATGGATTAGTGTGTTTTCAAATCCCTGAAGTGCTTTCAGAAATTTCTCCCATCTATTTTCAGACACTCCCCATCCTCTCAAGTCCTGCCAGTCCAAACTACGGGGGAAGATTTACAGGGAATGCTTTTGCCACTCCAGTACATTAGAAATTGCACTGATACCTGTTAGGACTGGCTGGAAAACAGGAATTTTTACTCACAGACCAGTCTGGTAGTTGGCGGGGAAGGGTTTCAGGCAAACCAATGTTTGTACCTGTGCTGCCTTCCCAAATATCGGAGAGTGAAGAGGAAGGGGCTAAGAACTAACTCTATTCTTTGTTATCCTAACTTCCTGAAAAAGGGACAAAAAAACCCAGTTCCTTTTAACTACTCCAATGCATCAGATAAATGAGGGATCCATTTGCTTTTTTCGAAGAAGCAGCAATCCTGGAGAGCCATGGAATAGATGTACAGAGTCCGGGAGGTCATTCCAACAGCGACGACGTGGATGGCAACGACTACTCGGAGCAGGTGAGCACTGGGGCCTCGTGGCCCAAAAAGGGAGAACTCAAACACATAAAAAGGCCCTTTTGCCTCTTGAAAACCCTGTTTTGTTTGGCTTTTGTGTCATTGTGATGGGGAAAGGGGGAAGAATCCAGTCACCCACATGGATTTGTTGCCTCCCAACAGGACACTTGGCAAGTACGCAACGGGGAGGAGGAGGGACGATGTTCCGAGGGAGGCAGAGAAGCAGAGAAGGTAGAAGAAGACAGGAGGATCTGCTCCAAACAAGCAAGTTACACCCTTCACACCACACACAATGTCTGAGACACCTCAGGAGATCCTCACCTCAGCCAGGGCCCCACCACACCCTCGCTCTCCTTCCCTGGCACTCTGAGTTACTCTCCCTCAGGAAGGGACAGGCAGGTCTTTCGCAGTCCTATGTATCAGGCACCAGCAGTTATCCCTGAAAAGCTGGGCACCTCTTGCACCTCTGATTTCATTCTAGCCAGGGCCACAGCTGCTGTGAGCTGCTGACCCGGCCCCAGACACGAGCAGGAGGGAGCCCTGCCCAGGGCACTTCAGAATTCCTTGTGCCAGCCTTTCCCAGCAAGATTCTGAGCACTGAGCACCCTCCTGGAAGGTCCTGAGCTCCCTCTGGCTGTTCTGTGGGAGAACCTTTCAGGAGCTTCTCAGGATCATCTCTCAGACACTGACAGACAAAGGGTGAAGGGTGGGGGGAAAGGATTTGATTAACTAAACTCTGACCTTTATTTGGCCTATTCCATATTGTTCTGCAACAATGTGCCGCTGTTTGGATTGTTTACATATTACCTGTCTTTTTTTTTTGTTGTTGTTGTTTTTGCATTTTAATTCTTGCCTGTTCTCTCTTTTTCTTGGTTATTTTTAACCCTTGACAGCAACTTCTTTTTTAAATTCTCTAGCAAAAGAATACCCCTTCCCGCACTCTGAGCCCTCACCTACCCTAAAGTTGGTGACCCTTCCTTCACACACCTTCCTGACAGGTATTGCATCCCCTTCCCAATTTTCCCAAATTTGTTGGCCAAATTTTCCCAAATTTGTTGGCCAAACCCCCCAGGGCTGTGTGTGCTTGGCACCGGTGACTGGACCAGTTCACTCACCTGGTTTTGAGAGATGTTTCTGTGCTGCAGCTGGGCTGGATCATTTTTCGCTGCCTCTTTCGGGAGAAGCAGGGAGTTCTCCCTTTCCATGAGTGGAATAGCAGCTGAGTGTCCTGGAATGAGTCCCTGGCACACTTGGCTCTGGCCCAGTACAGCAGATCCCTGGCAGAGGCATCCCCAGCTGCTCTGCTCCTCGTGGGTATTGAGACCCTTTTTGTAGGTCAGCACCAGCAGATTTGGTGGGACCAACTTTTCTGGCTCTCAGTGATGAGAAGCTGCTCTGTGGCTGCCATAAAATACTTGGAAACCACTGCCAAGCCCAGAAAATTCCCTGTCAGACAGATGCAGGACCGGAATACTGAGCTGGAGTGTGATACAGACTCCCAAACTATATTTTTCTTCTGTGCATTAACTAGTGTAGTTTGAAAAGAGAAATAAATTGGTTTTTAAAATTTAAAGATCTTTGTTTAGAGGCCTTAGAAATGACATTTCTCCATAATCTGGCTGGGCTCCTCTACGAGGTGTAATTAGTCATTAGCAGCAAAACAGATTAAATGGCAAGTTCTCCTGATGACCGTTTAACATCCCTTAGCTGTTAAACCCAGAAATTCTGTTTTCCACAGCAACACTTAAACTCTAAAAATAAACTTCAAATCACAAAGTTCATCCAAATACTAACAAAGTGCCTAAACCCCCCCAGATTTTAAGGCTCTGCATTTGTACCATGGTAAAGATTTCTGAGAGGCCCTAAAAGTGTTTGGCATCAAAGTATTTACCAGACCCTTGTTATAAATGAATGAATCCTTTTAAATAACCTCAGGATTTTACCAAAACTTGGCTTTTTTTTGGTCCTCCTCAACATTTGCTACCCATCATCTCAATTTTAAAATGCTCTTTGCAAATTTTAAATGTTCAATCACGCAAGTTCCTCAAAAAAGGCTGTTGGGAGAATGATAAATGTTTATCATTTCCTTTCTGTAAATAATAATAATTTAAAAATCTTGCAAGATCACAGGGGGATAACTATTAGTGCCCTGTTTCAAAGAGGGGAAAACAACATGATTTTTCCTGAAGTTCCGTATTTGATTTATGGTGGTCCCCTTCAGTCACTGGTTTTCTTAGCAGTCCAAGAGTTTTTCAGCATCTTTTTCCCTGTATCTGTGTGAATTCAGTGTTTTCACGGGTTACTGGCTTGGACCAAGGGTTAGGCTCAGTTTGTATCCTGGTTCTGGTCAATAGTAGCAGTTAAAGAAAAAGTACTTCTCTAATATATGTGGAATTATTTCGTGCTAGTAGCTTCCAGCTTCTGGAAGTCAGTGGTTTTGAGAGGCTTCCTGAGTTTCCATAATTTCTAGCAGACTAATTTTCCCTGGATTTGTCAAACCCTCCTGCCTTATAAAGCCATTTTTGCTTTTTTCTGAGGTAAAAATCAGTGAATCCTGAGCTGAACTGTGCTAAGTGAAGCTGTGCTTCCCACTGCTGCCTTGGAACACATTATCATCCCAGCGAGTGCCTTCGCTTATTAGATCATAAAAAACCATGGACAATTGTCCTCTTATTTTCCAATTATTTGTAATAAACATTTATCATATCAACCATCAGCCATCTCATCCCCAAACTGGAGGACTTGACTCTTGTTTAGCTTCTCCTCGTGAGGAAACCTCTTCCCTTGAGATGTTTCTTTCTCTGCCTTTTCGACTTCTGTTGTGGCATCAAATAGAATCAGAGAACCACAGAATGGTTTGGGGTGGAAGGGACCTTAAAGTTCATCTCGTTCCACCCCCTGCCCTGGCCGGGGATGCCCATGGGATGACCTAAATAGGGTGACCAGAACTCTTATTTTCCAACTATAAGCATGGACCTGTGCTGTGCCCGGTGATTCCCGTCTTAATTTGCTTTCCTGACTTACCTCGTGTATCACTTCCATCTTTATAATTCAGTATTTTCCTCCAGAGCTGAGTCCCCCGCCCCCTGCCTTGCTTACCTTTGTCTGCACAGGGAGGGAAGTCACTCCTAAACCCACGCTGTGAACCCGCTCCGTCCCCCCACAATCACTCGGCGCATTTGTTTTCTCCGCCGTGGTTTTGGACTTGTGGAATAACCCTGCTTCTCTCTGCTCCTTCCCACATGGTTCCCAGGATGACAGCACTAGCCATAGTGACCACCAAGACCCCATTTCCTTAGCCGTGGAGATGGCAGCAGTCAACCACACCATCCTGGCGCTGGCCCGGCAAGGAGCCAACGAGATCAAGACAGAGGCTCTCGACGACGACTGATGCCAAGAAAGGGGAGGGTCAAAGGAAGAAGTAACTTAGTTTTAGACGTAGCACCTTAGCAGACTTTCCTCGGTCCTTAATATGTGTTCTTACAGTATAACTTTGCAGTTTCTTGTACGTCAGTTAGCTGTTAGGGTCTTGTTCTGTGAAGATGGCATGGTGCCCTCAGCCTTTGCGTATACTCTCTCAGTATTAATTCCCAATAAATAATCAATCAACCAACCAACCTCCCTCTCCCGGCCCCCAGTGGCTAGAAAGATAAAAACAAAAAAACAAAAAAATCTTGCTGCTCTGTCTTAGCATTCAAAGTGCTTCCAGGTATTTTAGACAGCCCTCAATTACAAGTCTTAGGCTACACTTAAAATCTTGGATAACCTTAGAGATCGTGTTGAAACCGATAGTCCGTACGCTTTCCCTTCCCTGACACTGAAAGGATGCAAGCTGAGGTAGTGGCACAGGGTCGATGGACACCAGATCGGGAGTATCAACAGAGAGTAAAAAGAACACTTAGAAACCCCACTCCAGCATGGGAATAAATGATTTCCAGCTGCAATAAGCCGTGCCTCACTGGTCATACAGTGACTCCGTTTACTTTCGGGTGCTGTGCTGAGAATGTCCATTGGAAACACATTCCCACATTTCGGTTGATGCTCACATATTCAACACAGACATCCTCTATTCTCACAAGCTGCGTGGCTTAGTGGAGAAGTGCTGCCTTCTGCCTCTGGGACCATGGTTGAAGCCCAGCCTGGGATCAAATGAAAAATGAGCTGAATGTCTAATGGACAGCAGTCCACTTCTGAGAACCACTGCTCGTTCTTGGCATGGCTGGCAGTGCCTGCTCAGAAGAGGTCTAGACTCTTATCCATCTGTCATTAACAATTTCACCTTTAATTCCTCCTCTCTCACCTTTTCTGTCCCCACCCTCCTCCCCTCTCCACTTTGCCACTTTCGAAAGCAATGTTTTCCAGGAAGGTTGTTAAGGTCCTAAAATGGGTGAGTGGATTTTTACACGTCTGTGTAGGTCATGCCTACGTCCTGACTAGCCTGAAAGGTTACTGGAGAATTCGACATCTGACCTTTGCTAGATAACCATCAGAGCATAAATATTCTCCTAAATATGAACTTTTTTTGTTTGTTTAAAGGCAGGAGGATCTCTTACCTGAGAAATGGGGTGTGAATGTTTTGTGTTCTCTTTACTCTGTCTTTGTTAAGGTGTGAGAAAGCTCTACTGCTACGAGCAATTTAATTAATAATTGGAAGCCATACTGATAATGGATGTGGTAATATTTGTAAAGCAAACCTACTCTAAGTAGCAGGAACTAATGGAATTGTTTTCCTTGATCATATGTAGCACTTTTGTTACTTTTTTCTTAAAGATATTTATATTTGATAAGTCTTTTTTTTATCATTTGAGAATTCCAAATACCAAACAGCAAACTTGCATTGCAGAGTCACCCTGCGATCACCTTGTCATCTAGTATCTAAATGATGAACTGTGTGTGCATCTAAGAAAATTACATCTGCTAGCATTGTGTGGAAATAATCTCCTGGCATCCTGATAAAATGATATGTTGCTGCCGGTAAGAGGAAACATTTTGATGGAAACAGCACGGGAAGTGTTAGAGACGGGCAGGGCTGTGTTACATTAACAGAGAACAAATTAAAAACCTATGGACATTTTTGTATAGAGGTACATGTATAAAAGTCTGCATAGCGATTCCTCCACATTCCACTTAATCTTCCCCATTTGTGTGGGAATAGCTTGAAGAGAGGAAAACAGCTCGGTCTGAAGGATGAGTTTGCCTTTGGTCCTCTCCACTTTCGAGGTGGAGCGAAGGGAAGTTGCTGTTACCTCGTTCTCATCCCTTCCTCCCTCCTAGCTCTCAGAGAGCATCGTGACCCCTCCAGTGTGGCTCCTCAGCAGGTTTTGAGCCAGGCTGAGCCCTCCAGATCAGCTTCCCCTCTGTCCATCTGGAGCAAACTGCTCCCCCAAGTGCCGAGGAGATCCTGTGCTCTCAGAGGGCACCGCGGTGCCACCTCTTTGTCCCTTTGAAGATCTATAGGTAGGGCTTGGCCTCGGCTTCCACTTACGGATTTCATTGGAAAATTTATGTGATTTCCTTAGACGTGGATCACTGGAGCAGAATGAAGCCGTCTTTTTTGTTTCTGTTTTATTGCATTTCTTGAGTAGGCAAATTCATGAGTAGCGTCAGGGCAGACTCAGGAAAGGCCGGACTTGGATCAGCGACCACTGCACCACTGCAGTTATTTTCTTACTGCCTGTATGAATGTTTTGGTACTAAGGAGTGAAAGGATGGGGAGAGCTTTTATTTCTATTTTTGCACAGCAGAATGATCGAGCAAACTCGAGCCTTAGTGGAATTTTACCTACTTATTCATTCCACAGTCACACACTGAGCTGACAAGCAACATCCACGATTTATAGTAAGGAGATTTTAATAATCGATGACCTCTTTACGTTGGGCTTGCCACCACCATTTGTTCTGGCTGTTTCATTTTAAAAAGAACAGACTCAAACTGTTGGACAGCTGCAATTTTAAAAGAAATATTGCTTACTATGGTATCTATTAAAAAAAAAAAAAGGCATTGTTTGAGGCTTTGCCTTTTTAAAGCAATAGGGAAGAATAAAAATAGTATTAGAACTTCTGTATCCTGATTATAGGTTCATGTGATACAGGATCAAAGTAACACCACTGAAATTGTGTGTCTGTACCATCTAATGTTGAATAATCTGGTTTTAATTCTGTTTGTCACTGTCAGGAAGCTGCTGACATCCCACACCAGTATATTCTCTGAAGGTTAAACAGGTGAAAAACCCCTTGTGAGTGACTGGAGATGGGCAGATCCCCTAGGGCTGTAGCTTCCTGGTAAATACCAGTTTTCTGCCTTCCCACATCATCATCTTACCGGAGAAAATATCAAATATCTGGGGGATCAGCGCCTTGGTTCCATGGGGTCTGTGTTTGGGGTGTGTCTGTTCTGGCTTCTCTTTGGGCATCAAGAGGGACAAGGAACAAGCGGGACCTCAGAGGAGTGAGTGGGACTTCAGCTGTCCCCAGGGTGCTCCTGGCAAGCTGTTCCCTTCATGTGGGAGTTCAGAGTGAGCCATTTGCAGCTGGTCAATCCCTTTTTGGTTTGAGTTGTGGGTCCCTTCATGGGACAGATGCTGGTGTGATGGTACCGAGATGAGCGAATGTGATCTGCAGTAAGTGAAAGAGTTGGTGGAGGGCGTGTCCTGGAATTCAGCCTTTCTTCTGGGGGGTTTTCCACGGTGTGGGAGTCGTCTTTGTCTTTCTGTCTGTGGGTTTTCTTGGAAACGAAGCCTCGTTTTTGTAGCACTGCAGTGGAGTGGCAGTTTGTTGTAGCCAGGCTGGAGTCACTGCAGTTTGTTCTCTGTGCGTTCCCTTGAAGTGGCTCTGGTGGCAGATCCGAGCTATCTTTTTGTTCTGTGAACAGAGAAGAAGTTAATTTAAGAAGCTCGTCATCTGTGATGGTCACAGATTGCTTTTACCTTTGTAGAGTGAGTTCTGGCTGATATTTTGTCCCTCATAAAGTCCTTTTACTTGAGTTGTTGTCTCTGACCGTCTTCTTAAAACAACGATTTCTACCTCCACTTCTTTTCTGGATTGTTTTGGTGTTGGGTTTTTTTGAGTTCTCCCACCCTTTTTCCTGAAGTATGAGATCCCAAACATTTGCAAAAGCCTTATGAGTTGATAAAAATCAGCAGATTTGTGTTCTGTTGATCTTCTGCATACTCTGCAGACGCGCGTGTGGTTACAGTGAAATCTGTGCTGGATGTGAGTCTGCAGTGCACCCTTGCAGCAATTAAGGAATCTCATTGAGAGCCTTCAGGAGGTCATGGAAGGGGTTTAGTCCCCTCCGTCCATCATTTGTGGGACCATTGTGTGGGCAGGAGCGGGGAGATGGGAGGGTTGGAGCACATGGCGCGTGGTGGGAGATTGCAGGAGCTGGGTTTGTCCAGGCTGGCTCTGGGGACATCCCAGATTCTGGGTTTTAACTGTCTTAATAAATTTAAGTCAAGTTAAGTTAGTTTTAACTTGGGGGTCCAGCGCAGGGTCAGGAGTTGGACTTTAATGATCCTTGTGGGTCCCTTCCAACTCAGGATATTCTGTGATTCCAGAGAAGATGGAGCCAGGCTCTTCTCAGAGGTGCACAGCAAAAACCTGAGGGGCAGAGGGCTAAAGCTGCAATAAGGAAAATCCCAGATGAGTATCAATAGAAGTGTTTTCATGCTCAGTGGTAGAGCAGTGGCCCAGAAAGGCAGTGAAATTCCCATCCTTGGGGATACTCAAAATTCAAATGGACAGGGTTGGATTAGAGACCTCCAGAGGTCTGTCCTGGCCTAAATTATTCTCTGATTCCGTGCACACCTGCTCAGGTTGAGGTGTTCCCTGGTTCTGATTTGTACATGTTGACTTGTTTAAAGAAGTTCTCTTAATTTGTTGAGGTTTTTTTTCTGTTTTGCTGTTCACAAAAATTATCTTTTCTAGTCTACTAAAAGAGAGGAGCTTTATTTGCAGGGTCTGGCTCCAGGCTCCAATCAAGCCATAAGTTAGAGATTTCATTAATTATTTGCTCTGTTTACACAGTTCTTCAGGGATATTTGACTTATTCTGTTTGTTTCATTGCCTAACATCAGACTGGTAAGTTCTTCACGGTTTTGTAACATTTGTGATTTGTAGATCAGTTTTTGCCTTCATTTTTGAAGATTTATCTTTGTCTCGCTGCTGTGAGTGCAAGTGAAAAATTCCACATAGCTGAACCTATGTAAGGAAAAATTGGGGTTAACTCAAGCCCACTGGTGACTACTGTGATAAGATAGAAATTTTGGGTCAGTAAGTCACAAACTGGTGATTATTAGAAGCTGAAAGGGGAAAAGTCTGATTGTGCAAACTTGGATCCTCCTTTCCTCAAGTGTTTGCTGTTGGCCACTTCTAGGAAAAACAGTGTGGTAGTTGAAATAGATTTTATTTTCCATATCAACAAACCCACTAAAATTGGTTTAAGTGTTTTCCGAGCTCAAACTTGCTGCCGTGATGCAGGATGTTGGTTCCCTGTGTGTGATCCTAACTGGAATCCAAAGCTGGAATCACACTTCCCTTTGCGAATTACTAAATTCAGTATGAGACTCCGCCCATCATCCTGAGCTGTGGGTGTTCAGTTGGAGATAATTTCCAGCCCCTCCCCTGCTTTATCCCTACTCATTATAATTTTGAATAATGTTCCTCCTCCCACTCCAGCCTCCGTCACGGTGCAGCCCCCACTTCCCAGTGCTCATCAGCTTCTTTCAGACTCACTGTATAGTTACCAGCAAAGTTTAGGGGGTTTTGTCATCACTTAGCTCTTACTTTATCTGAGTTTTCCCACTCAAGTAGCTCTTGCACTCTTTGAAGTTATTTAACTTGATGATAATATTTTGATCAAAGTCTTAAGCTTGTAGGCAATAATCTTTGGTTTGGTGCAGCTTTTGGCATTTGGCAGCAATCTTTGTTGGCAGGATTGGTCTTAAAATTGTGTCGGTGACCTTAATGTATGTTCATTACCCGGATTTTGTGTGTTTGTAGCAGCAGTCAGGGGTTGGATCCTGATCCCAGCTACTTTAATGGAGTTTTGTGGAGTTTTCACTGTGATTCCTTGGAAGGGAAGGTTGATGGTCTGACCAAAAAAATACCTTGCAGTTCCCAAGAAGAGTTACGGGGAGGTTTCAACCTAAAACATTCCCCCTTGGGCTTTTGAGCAGCTGGGATATTTACTCAGGATATTGGATCAGTTTTTGGCCAAAAGGGATTTGGTACAGCCCTAAAACCTTCATTTCAGCCTCTCTTTGTGCTGTCAAATTTACGGGGTTTAAACTGTCTGACTAAAGATGTTGCACATTCATGAAAACCAGAGGCATTCTAGAGATGGCAGCTAAATTCCAAATTTAAAATACACTGAAATTATCTCTTTCCCTTTGTGAGAAATGTGTTACAACTAGAAGAGCGTGGTTGGGTGTTTTGAGGGCTGTCAGTAAGGTGACAGCGATTTGATGTTGGTTTTTGTCCAACAAACGTAAATCAAATCAAACCAGTGGAAGTTTATCTCAGTGGCAGCAGGGAGGCAGAGGGAGAAAACTTCAAACTCTTTACTGAAGGATTTGTCGCTATCCTTGGCCTTAGGTTTTGTCACTTAAAAATAGACTGGAATTGTTTTGTAGTTTATATCAGAGAATCATGGAATGGGTTGAGTGGGAAGGGATTTTAAAGAGTATCCAGTCCCACCCCTGCTATGGCCAGGGACACCTCCCACTAGCCCAGGTTGCTCCAAGCCCTGTCCAAGCTGGCCTTGGACACTTCCAGGGATGGGGCAGCCCCAACTGCCACGGAGCTGGAAGAGGATTTGCCGTTTGAAACACAGAGGAAAATTCACAAAACCTTTTAAATACCCCTTTGAATCAGGCTGATGCAGAAAAAGAAGCAGTGGGTTTGATGGCTGCAGCGTGGAGCTCTTTCCCATTCTTTCAGGAAGGTCTGGAGTGCTCCAGCCAACAGCTCAAGCAGGAGTGAACTGAAGCCATTGAGCTGGAGCGGGCTGGTGCTGGGCCTTTGATGTTTCTGTATGTGCAGAGCATCTCTCCCTCAGCTGCCTTGGCAGAAGCCTCCCCCTGCCATTTATTCCCTCTCTGCTCAATGGCAGCGGGTGTGTTCTGCTGATCAAAACATCCAGCACACTTGTGCTCAATCCTTTCAGGCCGCAGCCAGGGTAATTGGGATGGGCAGGATAAATGCACGGGAGTATGGCAGTCACAGTGACGGCAGCTCTTTTGAATGGCTGGGTGTCCCTGACGGGTAATTAGCGGCTTTAGAACGACCAGGATTGGCATGGCCGTGATTAAAAGGATTTCTGTCTTTTCTGTGATTGAAAACAGGAGATCTCCCGCCCCCTAATTCTCTTTAATACCAGTGTTATTAGTGACACTTGGAACACAGCTCCTCTGTAAACTTAAATAATGACCTCAATGAATGGTGACTTACAGCAGCAGGGACTGAACCGAGCTCAGTTTTCTATGCAAAGCTGCTCCTCCTGATTTTCTGTTCCCCGCTCCGCGTGCGTGTCACTCCCAGTGAGTTCGGGAGACAAAGAGGACGTTTGGTTGTGTGACAGCCTGGGGACAGATTGCCCAGGGCCTGGTTTAGCTCTTCTGGCTCACTGTGGAGTTGAGGAGGATGAGCCATGAACTCCACTGGACTCATCCCGAGTTTTCAGCTGTCTGCAGGTGGAGGGTTCCTTGGAGCAGGGAGTGTCCCTGGCTCTTGGGTGCCCCTCCAAATTCCAGTTCCTTGGAGCAGAGAGTGTCCCTGGCTCTTGGGTGCCCCTCCAAATTCCCATTCCCAGTGTCTATTTGGAAGCCTTATCAGCACTTGTTGCCATGTTCTCCTCCAGCTCTCTGCTCTTTTCAGTTAACACCATGTAGTGATAGGAACTAACTCCCCTTTTTCCTTAAAAAATCTCAAAATATCCCCCCACAGGAGAGTTGGCTGGACACCATCCTTGCTATTCACCCAGGATATCTGGTGGTGACCCAAAACATCATCATTTTCCCCTGATCTGTTGCTAGATTCTCGAAAAGCATCTGCCACAGGGAGTTCTGTGCCTTTTAAATCTGTTTTTGTGAGTATCTGTTGCGCACTGAGCACTGCAGAGCCTGTGTTTCGTTTCTGCCCTTAAGTTTCTTGACCAGATTTTTCCATAGTGCTGTTCTCCACTTACCACGCAGGTTTCCACATTTTTTTGGCATGTGAAGATGCTTAGAGGGACTCTGAGTCAAATTTAGTAAAACTTAACAGGTTCCTAACTCGCTAAAGAATTTAGGGACTTCCTTAGGCTCTTAAATCTTCCAGTTACTTTTCAGCTTCTTTGCACTGAAGTCTTTGTGAATCCCAGTTCAGAGCAGACCTGTGGCCGCGGGTACTTCAGTTCTTCCAGCACAGTTCCCACCACTCCACTCACAGTAGCAATGGGAACAACTTCTTTTTTAGAAAACACATTTTTAGATATTCACTTGCTGCTGTCACTGGCCTCAATTCAGCTTCCCGTCCTCCTCTCCCTTCTCCTTAACTAATTAAAGTCTTCCATGTTATGGCAAGATGGCATATGTAGCTTAAATAACCCACCTCTTTAATTAAGAGGTTGGATTCAGCCTTCTGAGATATATTTGACATCATTTGAGATTTAAAAATACATTTTACTTACACAGTTTATCCGTCAGATTGCTCAAGGAGGGCAAAGAGATAATGAAAGTAAATTATTAATTAATATTTCTCACCCAGTATATTCCATTAAGAATATTAAGCATTTATTCCATTCCTCAAAGCACGTTTGACTTTGGATATAATTTTCTTTTAAAGTCTGCCTGCTGATGAAGTTGCTGCTCTCTCTTTCTGACAGGGCTGTAGGGGCAGGATGGAAAACATCCTCCAGGAGCTAACCAGAGCCAGGAATTCCAAATATCAACTCACTGACCAGGTTTTCCATTTCATTTATGCATTGTGAGCAGATCTTTTTAAGCCCCAGATGCCACAGACTATCCCTGACACATCCAAGCAGT
This sequence comes from Rhagologus leucostigma, assembly GCA_013397725.1. NCBI lineage: Eukaryota > Metazoa > Chordata > Aves > Passeriformes > Rhagologus > Rhagologus leucostigma. The sequence continues at coordinate 448,140 of VZTD01002594.1, forward strand.
TCTTACCTTGACAGAAATTGATAAACTTATGGAATGAAAACAGCAGCAGGAGCATCTCCAGTTCCAGTGAATGGGATGGAACGGGATGAGTTTGGGTTTGGAATGGTGAAGGAATTCAGCATATTGCTGGGAAAGACCCTGGGGTATTGCCCAAAATCTGGAACCGCTCCCTGAAAAGGAGAAACACCTTGGGGTCTTTGTTGATGAGAGGATCGAAGTGGTTTAGGAGCCATTGCTGGGACTCGAGCCGTGCTTTTGTTCAATTTCTCACAGATGTGGTTCAGAGAATCCCAGAATGGTTTGGGTTGGAAGGGACATTAAATCCCATCCCATCCCACCCTCTGCCATGGGCAGGGACACCTCCCGCTATCCCAGGTTGTTCCAAGCCCCATCCAACCTGGCCTTGGACACTTCCAGGGATCCAGGGGCAGCCACAGCTTCTCTGGGAATTCTATCCCAGCCACGCCCTCACAGCCAACAATTCCTTCCCAGTATCCCATCTATCCCTGCCCTCTGGCAGTGGGAAGCCATTCCCTGTGTCCTGTCCCTCTGTCCCTTATCCAGAGTCCCTCTCCAGCTCTCCTGGAGCCCCTTTAGGCTCTGGAAGGTGCTGGAAGCTCTCCCTGCAGAGTTGCCTTTCAGTTTAATCGAACGTTCCTGCCTTGGCACGCAGGAAGAGTTCAATTCTAAGACTTTAATTCACCACTTCCTTCCTTCAGAGCCCTTACTTTGCCCAGCTCTTTCTTCCTTTAGAGCTTTTTAAGTCTCAGTCCTCTTTCTCCAGGTCCTTGGAGAAAATAAATGCTGTGGAGATGAGGGAATGTTTATAAATCCAGTGGATATACATGATAAAATTTGTAAAGAGTGATGCAGAATAGAGAGACACTTTCAATTAGGCTTTGGTTTGGGGTTTTCTTTTAATTTTTAAATTTTTTTTTATGAAGTAGATGGAATGGGGAGTTTGCATCAGGATTGTGGGAGGCCACCCAACATTCAGGGTCTCCTTGTAGGTGACAGACTGGTCCCTTCTGGCCTTAATTGTAAATCTGTGACTCCAAAGAGATAAAAAGTGTCTTTTACCTTTAGAACTTGTTCAGAATATTGAATAATTTATAGAGATTTGAGTTCTGGAGGGGTTCTCTGCAGCAAGAACTTTCCATCAGAGAACATGTCGTGCCTTATGTCTCTAACCCCAGTTCCAATTCCGTACAATAAAAACCTTTCACCATTACCCCAAAAATTCAGCATAAACAGAATTCGATCAGTCACAGCCATTTCTTGGGCTGCAGTGCCTCAGCTGCTGATTTTCACAAACACCATTGTCAGATGGCTTCAAAAAATCCCAGAGCCAGGACAAGCCCTCTGGCTGAACTGATGTCTCCTTATTTCCTCCATAGAGCCTGTATTCCTCGAAGGAATTCCTGTGGAGTGTCTGAGCTGTCCCTCCTCAACTGCTCTGAGCCATTTGCTTCCCTCTGAAGTGGATTCTTGGTACTGAATTGGTCACATTATTTTCCCAAATTTCAGAGCTTCCCACAGAAATAATTTCTTTTATCTTTCATGCAAGCTCCTGCACACCCTGATAATCCTATTTTACCTGGTTTGCCTGTTCTGAAGTGCTCTGACCTGAGCCTGTTGTCCCTGCAGCCTCCGAGTAAGGGATCTATATTGTATCCACCCTATAAAAAGCAATCCAGTGTAGGGCGGAAGCTTCCAGACTTTCTGCTCTGGCCTTTCCCAGCCCTCAGGCCCTTCTCCCTTCCCACCTTGCAGTTTGGATGATTAGAAAATGACAGAAATAGTAGGTTTTAAGTATAATTTTTTTATTATTGCTTGGACTGTCTTTTTTTTACTGGGAAGATTTGTTTACTGGGAGACATTCCCCTTTCCTCTGGCCTTTTAGATGGTGCTGTATCCATTACTTACTTGAAGTCTAAGTATATATACAATAAATAAGAACAATTTAATCCACTTTGGCCACTTAAAAAAAAGAATCAGGTCATAAATTCAGCCAGTTCACAGCAGGTTTTTCACTTGGACCATCCTGTGTGAAACGAGGTGGTTGGACCATGGGAGAGGGACAAGGTGGAAGCATTTTTTTCATGGAATCATGGAATGACTTGGGTGGGAAGGGACCTTAAAGCTCATCCAGCTCCTCCCCCTGCCATGTGCAGGGACACCTTCCCCTATCCCAGCTTGCTCCAAGCCCTGTCCAGCCTGGCCTTTTTTGCTCCAGTTTATTTTGCCTTGGTGTTGGAACCTTAATTGGAGCAGTGGATTTTCCTGGTTTGGGTGCCTGCTTTTAATGTGGGTGTTTGGGATGGGATGCCTGGATTTGCACAGCTTTCCCAGGAGTCTGCTGCTTCCCTTGGACGCTTCATTTATCCAGGGCTGGGGATCACTCAGTGCAGCCAGAGCAGCTTTTTGGTTTCATTCATAAGTTGGTTTAGGTTTGAAAATCATTGGAAAATCTTGAAGTCACTTTTCCAAATGAAAAATTCCAGTGAAAGCAGAGTTTGGAATTTGAGCTTCCCATCTTTCAGAGTTATCCACTGAATTTTCTCTCCTTTTTTTTTTTTTTTTTGGCTTCTGTGTGAATTTGGGTGTTGTCCTGAGCCTTGTGCTGACCTGAAGCTGGTCACTGGTTTCTGGTTGCTGTGGGGTCAGAGCCGTGTTCGGCCTTTCGGGAGGGACAGATTTCCCATTCCATCACCCAATACAAACCCAAAAGCAAACCCCTTTTTTCCTTGCTTTTGGCTCCAGGAATGTCTTTCTGAATCTCATCAAAGCCTCCCTGATCTTGCTGCCAGAGTTCTGGATGGTTCTGGGCAGCACATCTTCTCCCACCGGTGCTGCTGGTTGAGGCTGGGAGAGCCCCGTGTCCCTTTGGAAGCCAGGTCCTGTAGGACGACGCGATGTCACTGTGCCCCCGAGGCACAGGCTGTGCCCTTAAAGATAATCCAGGAATACCAGATTTAAACTCGGTTTAGTTCCACAGCAGTTCTGTTGAAGGGTGACGAGTCAAAGGCAGCTGTGGCCATGGGGAGCACTATTTTCTGACAAATTGCCTTGGCTGTCTTCCTCTTGGTCTTTGTGATCTTCCCAAGGCTGCCGAAAGCCCGGCAAGGGGAGATCCGTGCAGTACTTCTTTCATTTTAGGTTTTTTTCTTCGTGTCAATTTAAAAAGTGCCTAAGTGAGGAACAGGACTCCAGAGTGAGCTGGAGGAATAGGATTAGACCTCTTTTCCCTCTTAAGAAAAGAGCCCTCTCTGCATCCCTCCACACATCCCTCCAACGAGCCCAGAGCCCGGCAGAATCCGGCTGGAAGAAACTCCCCGTTCTTTCCTCGTGCTGCCCTCCTTGGTTCTCAGTCTTTTGGGGGGGATCTCATTTCTCAGCCAAACGTTTGCAATCTCTGATTTGGGGTGGATGGCAAAGAGGGGGGAAGCTTGGATAGAATTCAGTAGGAAACTGCCTCTTGGATTGCAGATACAGAGTGCTCTGTGTGATAAACATCCACCTCTGGAAAACCAGGTCTGGGTGGAAGAAGCTGATGTGCTTCTTTAATCCCCTCCTTTGGAACCACAGAATGGTTTGGGTTGGAAAGAACCTTAAAAATCATCCAGTTCCACCCCCTGCCACGGGCAGGGACACCTCCCACTATCCCAGGTTGCTCCAAGCCTTGTCCAACCCGGCCTGGAACATTTCCAGGGATGGGGCAGCCAAAACCTCTCTGGAATCCCAAAGGCAGTTTCTTGCTATATTCTTATTTATTTCTAGGTTTATCATAGCGACACCTGCTCAACATTTTGTCGAAATAATCCTAACTATTGGCAGGTAGTTTTAATTTTGTAAAGGTGAGAATTTTATGTGGGTTTGAAGAAAAAAGGTAACAGTGAGAGTTCAAAAAATTGATTAAAGGAGGATTTCTTCTGACCAGAGTGAAAGGAGGTAACAGAACACTGTGGAGGTGTTTTAGTACCACTTAAGGGTTCAGCAAATGAAAGCAATCTGTGTGTAGATGGTTTATTTTTCATTAGCAACAAAATGTTTTGACATCCGAGGTGGGAAAGCCTGGGAAAGGACTGTTGGCAAGCAAAGCTGTGAGGACATCTCTGCAGAGAGCAGAATCTCAGCCTCTGGGGAGTGGATGGGTGTTGATAGAAGCAGTGATCCTGTGGGAATCCATTGCTGGGGTCCTGATGGAAATCAGGACATTTCCTGATGGAAATCCGCCGTTCGTGGAGCCCGTGGCGCACACGGACCCTTGGCCCTGCTCCGAGATGCCTTTTGGAAGTGATGCTTTCCCTGAAAAGGGTCTGTCGCTGGCAGTGGATGTTGGTGACAGCAGATGGGTGCTGTAGTTGAGCGTTGCAAACCCACCAGTGAGGGGACGGTGGAACAGCCTCAGAGCCACACAAAACCTGAGCAAAACCCCAGCGAAGGCCGGGGAGGTTCCTCACGTCCAGATTTTGTGTGGCTCGACGTTGTCCCACCGTGACCTCGACTTGGGGGCGGGTGCCAGCCGTGCATCTCCTCTTTGGGCTGTGCTGGGATGGCTCTGGCTGCCTCCTGTCACTTCCCTGTCACCAGATCTATCCGTGACACCCAAGACGAGCCGTGTCCCATCTGTGCCCCGTCCGTTCCTCCGTCGGCATCTCCCACCCAGCTGCTGGTTTGCCCCAGCTGGGCCCTGTGTCTCATCTGCTGTAGGTGTCCTGCCTACCTCAAGAGGTAACCATGGGATCCTGGAGTGGTGTGGTCACCCTCTGGTCAGTTTTCCATGAGCACTAGCGCGCACACACACACACACACACACACACACACACACACACTGGAATGTATATTCTCCTCCCCCCAGCCCCCAAATAACCTCTTGACCTGATCCTTGCTGTAGCCACCACCAACTCCTCTTGCAAATTGGATGCTGCTTTAAATGTGAAAACAAATGTTCAAGAAGCTATAAAACCTGAATGAAAGCTAAAGCTGAATTTATAAAGCCTTGTTGCATATGAGCCAAAAGTGCAAAAAGCTCTATATAATGAACTAACCTGCCACTCATATAAATATAAATATATATAAATATATTAAAATCAGACTGTTCTACAAAATTGTGTATTTGTATTTTTGTGTACGTACAATTTTCTGCTAAGCAGAAGGAGGATGTAGTATAGGATGATGTGAGAAGAGATTTTGTTTAATCATATTTCTTTGTTACTTATTTTTGTTAACATCCAGATGCCTGTCTTTGTCTTATGTGTATGACACTGTTCGAAAGGTGCAGTATCCCTCTCCCGTCCGCGCGTCCGACCTCCTTCCTCCACGGGGAATGAGTCAGGTGATGCCCATTATCATCATCATCATCATCATATCACTATCATCATCATCATCAAACCTTTCAGATCCACCCTGGTCTTGATCTTAAGGGCTGCTCGTTCAGCTGAAAGACGAGATGTTTCATTTCCTGGGTGCGTTGTGCCGCTGCTCCTCATGAAGTTGAATATTCATGTGCTGGTTGACTCCTCTGCACTTAGTTGCTCCCTAAACTCGCGTCCGTGGTCTGCTGCTGCTCCTCAGCCTGACATTTTGGGGGGGAAAAAAATGGATTGGATAGGTTGGGAGGGAGGATGAGCAGATCCTCGTGGTGGGAAGTTGCTTGTGGAGGAGAAAGTGCCGGGGAAGTCCCAAGGGGTGAACCTGAGTCACACCCCCACGGGGGATGGAGGAAGCACCTCGTGTTCCCCACGCTGGCTGCACTTGGCGAGCTTGGAGTCAGGAAGGAGGGTTGGGAGGTGATGGGTTGGAACTCTCCCTGTGCCCACTCAGGAACATCCACCCCAGCACCCCTGGTGGCTTTGGGGCCCTTTGGCTCGTTGCTTAGAGAAAGTTGGAGCAGCCTTGAGAGGGGTCCATCTTACTCCAGATGCCCTTGCAGTGACGGCACTGAGTGTTGAGAAGAACATCCCGAACTCTTCTCCCAATCACTGCCTTTCTCTGCAAGGTGCTGATGGCTCCCTGCGAGGAGAAAATAGTGTAGGGAACCTGAGAACCCTCGGTGTGCCTGGGTAATCCTTATTTATCTATCACGGAGAGCTCCCCAGGGAAAGAACGGGCCAAAGGAAGCTGGATAGAACAGGATGTAGTGGAGTAACTGATGCAAAGCTTTGTGCAGGAGGTGATGGAGGTTCACCTTCAGTCCCACCCCAGACCCTTGAGGAAACTGGTCCGGCCTCCATCCGAAGTGCAGGTGAGGGTCAGTGTCCATCACACCTTCCCCTGGTGGCAGGTGCTGTGGAAACGAAACATCAGCCTCTCCCCTTGTGCCCCTTTTTTGTTCCCTTTTTAATTTAATCCCTGTCTTTGTTAGAGCCGACCCGCGGCCCAGGGAGAGCGATACTGCACCTTTCCACGTAGGGCTCATATTTATAACAATGTGTAATGACTGTAGCAAAAGTCCTTGTTTCTGTATGTGAATGGACAGAGAAACAAGTGCTCTATTGTATTGATTAAAATAGTTCAAATGAGTCCTGTATCATTGTATCTCCTATTCTGGATTAGTGCCTTTTGGACAGTAGACTGTTCTGTAATTAAAATGTAGTATAACTGCTTTTTTGTACAGTTTTGTTTTAATAAAACTTTTTTTTAATTTGTGTTTATTTTAGTATTGTACCTATTAGAAAATAAAAATGTATAACTCAACACCGACCCTTTTCTGCCATTGTCCTTTTTGTGCAGGTGTGAGTGACACACTTGAGTGTGAGACCTAAAATGTGTCCTGAGAACAAAATGAATGTAGAAAATGTTGATTTGTTTGGGGAGAACTGAATTCTTTGTGCACTCCCTTTTTGTAAGGACGGTCCCTGGAAGGGATGAAGGTGGTGGACACGATGATGGTGGATTTGAAGCAGTGGAATCACTTGGAATTTGAGCCATGGGCTGATTCCAGAGACCTTTTGGGGCTCTTTCCACTAAAAGGAGATGTTGAGAGGAGAATTTTCCCTTCCTGGGGTTGTGTTTGTCACAGGTCAAGGTATCGGTCATACAAAGATGTTGTGTCCTTGGTGCCCTTCCCTCTGGAAACCCCAGAAGCTCCTGGAGCCTCAGGAAGGGCCCTGTGAGTCCCATCCCAACAATAAAAGTCTCTTGCTCGAGTTGAAGGCCTGGAGGGAGCAGACTTTGGGCCCACCTGGTGATAAAAGAGATGTTGAATTATTGAGTACAGGGGTCATTTTGAGAAGCCCAAGGCAGGAGGGGCCTGTGGCTGCCCTTTGGTCCTGGCCTGGTTGGGCTGAGCAGCTTGGGGAGGTCCCAAAGAGGGTTTAGGAGATGGGTGGGGAAAAGCTTCCTCAGAATGGGAAGAAATTCCTGCAGGTGGTGTGGAAGGATGAGCTGGGTGGCAGAGAAGACACAAAGTCACAGGAATTATTTTTTTAGTGAAATGTCAGGATATGTAGCTGTGGTTGGGGGGATTTTGGTCAGGATGGACACCCCAAAACAAGGGGGAAGGCAACTCAGGAGGGCTGCAGATGTGGAACAGTGGGCTTTAGGGGTGGAAACACCTTTCAGACTCCTCCTTGTGCTTCTCAGACATCAGAGGGGGATAAAATTTAACCCTCCCCATCATCAGCTGCCAGAGCTGCTGTGTTCGCAGAGGGAATTTCCTGGAGGGAGGAGGCTGGGGATCATGGAATCCCAGAATGGTTTGGGGTGGAAGAGACCTCAAAGCTCATCCTGTTCCACCCCCTGCCATGGGCAGGGACACCTTCCACCATCCCAGGCTGCTCCAAGTTCCATCCAACCTGGCCTTGGACGGTTCCAGGGATGGGGCAAACACTTCCAGAGGTGTCTGTTGCCAACACCTGGGATGCTGGATGAAGCCCACTCCCTTCTTCACAGCTGAAAACCAGGAAAAGCTCCACTGGGAGATGCTGAAACGAAACAAGAGGAGCAAACCCACACTGGAAGCCTGCGTTTTGCAAAGAAGCTGCACTTCCAGGCCTTCGTGCCTGTTTTGGTGGGAAACCAGAGTGATCAGGGAAAAACCAAGAATTTATCACAGGTTGGTGTCCAAAGGTGAGCAAAACCCCGTGAGAAATGTGCCCTGCTCGTGGCACGGCAGCTCCTCTCGCCACTCAGGTGAAACCCAGGGGCTGCTGCCGCCCGTGGCAAAGTGTTGGAAGCCAAGCAAGGCCGATGGGAGCGGCATTAACTTGAAGGAAAACAGGGGGGGGGAAAAGGTGTTCTTTGTTAGTTTTGGGGTTTTTTAAAAATTATTTTCCTGCTCTTTTTGATCGGTGCCTTTTCAAGCCAGCTTTGGCTGGGGAACAGAACGTGGCAGCGCGGGGAAGGTGCCACAGCCACCTTCCGGGAAGAGCGAGGTTTGAACAAAGTGACGCTGCTTCAAACAGCTCCTGTGTTTCAGCCAAAGAGGGTTTTTTTTCTTTCAGAAGGTAAAACATAAAAGGGAAGTGGCTTTAAAGAAAAAAAAGCTGTTTTCGTGTGCTGATTGCAAGACAGCGCTGATAAAAATATCCTTTGCTCGCTGAGTTTCAGTGGGGATGGGGGGATCAACGCAGCGTTTGTTACTTTAAAAAAAAGCCAAGATGAACTAAAAACCACAAAATAATCCCAGTCAAACCCTGCCTGTTGTTTCCAACATGAAGCTGCATTTGGGAGAGAAACGGTGACAAAGAGAAAGGAAATTGTGACCCAGGCAGGGGGTTTCAAGGACATAATGAAATGTTGAGGGGGAATCTCATCACCCCGAGGCCTTTTCGGCTGGCAAGGTTGGTTGTGGCAGTTCCCTGAGGCACCGACCTCCCTACAGACCTGGAGCAAGGCAGAAAAGTCCGTGGGATCCTCATCCCACTGGGGATATTAGGAAAAAATTCTTCCCCAAAAAGGCAGCCAGGCACTGGCACAGCTGCCAAGGCAGTGCTGGAACCACCATCCCTGGAGGGATTTCAAAGCCACGTGGATGTGGCACTTGGGGACATTGGTCAGTGGTGGCCTTGGCAGTGCTGGGGAACTGCTGGACTCAATTTTGGGAGCTTTTCCAACCTAAACTATTTCCAATTCTAAACATTTTGGTGCCACTAACCGGAACAACAAAGCCCAGACGTGCCAGCTCTAGAGAAGACGTTTATTCAGGTCCTGCAGGCGGCATCACACGTATGATACAATATTACAGTCATTTAGTATGGTACAGAAATAATTAAAAACTTTACAGCTCATTACAAAGTCTCTTTGGATTTCAGCTCATTTAAAGTACAGGGAGCCCCTGCAGGGTCTGACCCTGGCAGGGACACACGAGCTGGGACCGGCTCCCAGGGAACCCAAGGGGATCAGGGTTTGGGAACGGTGGAGAGGGCAGAAACCAAAGATGGAGACAGGAGATAAAGGAACAAGACACTTGATCACGACCCCACTGGGAGTGCTGCGTAGTGTGACCAGTCCACACCGTTCCTCACCGCCTCATTCCCTAAAATCCAGGCACCCCGGGGCCACCCCGGCTGCTGGCCCTGGGATAAGGCACTGGGAAAACGAAATCTTGTGCAAAGAACTGGAGGAACCGGCGGAGGGACAGCAGGAGCATCAGCACGGACACGGCTCCGGCGGCTCCGCAGGGCACGGATGGGGCTGGACAACACCCAGGCCCCGCTCGGGTGGGGTTCCACCACTGTGGGGAGGAATGAAGGGGTTCTTCCTCTGCAGGAGAGCACAGGGGTGTTGAACATTCCACCCCAGCCACGGACAAAACCCTCTGCTTAAGGACCCGGGCGGTGTCACCACACAGAATTTGCTTCTGTTTGTTTTCCTCAACGAAACATCAGAGAACAGCAAAGAGCCAAAGCCTCGGGGTGAACAGGCCTGATTTTGGACACGGAGATCAAAACACCTCGAGAGCTGAACCTCACACAGGAAAAAGGCTTGGCTTGGCTTGGCTTGAGATGGCCCCATCAAGTCCCTCTGAGAAGCCTCCTCTTGGCTGGCTCGGCGTCAGGGACGCCCCGTGGGGAGGAGGAACCCCCAGCCCTGCGGACACAGGGGGGGACGGAGCCTTTCCAACCCACCAACACCGTTTTCCCAGAATCCGAGACCCACCCACAGTTCAGGGACGCAGCCAGCGGGACTGAACCCCCGAGAGACACCAGAGGTGAGACACTCGCTACAAATTACACTTTTCCTGCATTAAATATTCTCCTTCCCTGTATAAAGTGCATGAAAACCTTGGAAAAATATGCATAGCTATTCACACACCAGCCTCAGTGCTGGGCGGTTCCAGTTAAGAGCACCTCCTCTTTTAGGCTGAGTTTTTCTAATATTATCAATACAAAATATCTATTATTACCTCCATGATGGTTTTTCACCTCTTTTCTGGTTAGCTGGCTTAGCTGGGGCGAAGTAACAGACGGCTTTGAGTAACAGGATGTGCCACTCGCTGTGCCAAAAATTTGGAAAATACCTTTAGAAAAGACCTCACGTGCCCAGGAAAGCTGGGAGGGAGCAGGAGAGAGTCAGGGAACACCCTCATGGCCAAAATTTGTTTGGCTTTCTGGAGCTTGTGCTGCATCGGGGTGATTTTAGGGTGGAATCTGAGGAGAGGTTTTGTTTTCAAAGTCAAAGGAGATGGTGAAAACCAAGAGAGCCTTGAGCAAGGTCCTCCCTCCACAAAGGCACCGCGGGCTCCTCGTGCTCATCATTCCCACCGGATTCCTGGAATCATCCCAGCTCTATTGAAGAGATTTCCTTCCAGGACAACTTATCCCAGAGGAGGCAGCAGGTGTGGGCTGCTCAAACCACCCTTCACACCCCTCTCCGTGGTTCTACAACACATCTGAGGGCGGGAGGAGAGGGAATCCAGCCCGGAGCAGTCGGATCAGCCTCCAGCCACGTGTCCCACGTGTGCAAACACCAACCCACGGCCAGGGCTGGAGCACAAACAGGCCAGAGGAGTTTATAACCAGCAGCAGAAACAGGGAACCACCAACCCAGCTCCTTCTGCTCCTCCCCTTCTCTCCTGCAGCCTGGACACCTTTCCATGGGTCCCGTGCAAATCCTGGATTCCCAGACAGCGGTGCAAGAAAAGAGGCTTCAGAAGGACTTGGAGGTTCCCTCCCTTGAGGAGGTTCCTCATGAGCAAACACGGAGGAGTTTTAAAGACATCCCTAAATCCAAGTATCTGAAATGCTGAGACTAAAACCACACAACTCCGGGGAGGGGCTGTTTCACATCAGCTTCTTCCGGCAGCACACGGGAACAAAGTGCAATTAAAAACACGGTCAGGGTGGAGTTAAGGGAACCAACAAGGCAGTGTAAGAGGCATCAAATTAATTAGTGGGTGGTCTTTCATCAGGAAGACTCCTCAGACCCCAGAAAGAAGTGTTCTGTAGCATGGGTTGTGTCTCTAAAACCGGTTTTAATTTTAAAACCCGGGATTTCAGCAACCGAATTCGTTACTACCAAATTCCTCCCCCATCATGGCTCGGACGGACAGGAGCTCCGTGCAAAGGGAAAAGAGGGAAAACTGTACACTAAAAATATCTGTAAAAAGCTGCTCTGTACATTTTATATTAAGATTTCTTGAGGAAAATTTAGGAAACACTGAAACTACTTACACCAAGCTGGAAGGATACATGGACCCCTGGCAGCTCTACGCAGGCTGCATCGGAACCCAGCCCGCTTATTTCTGCTACAGATTAGTTTCTATTTTAATTTTATTCCTTCTGCATAAATGATATTAATTACAGTAAATCAGCATAATTATCTCCTTTGCTAAGCATCCCTATCTCCTTTGATGCCAATGGAGCTTTCCCTTGGACCTCGGAACCAGATGGTTTAAGGCACTTGGATACCCACGGGCAGCGACGGGAGAGATATTAAAGTTTAATCATTAATTCAGCATTCTAAAAAGTCCCCACGTAGCTAAAACATCGATGGCTCAGGCTGTCCAATCCCCCCGTGATGACTAAACAAGATAGAAACAGCTCAGGATAGAAAAATCTGTGGCTTTTCAGGATTTGACAGGAAAACAAGCGTCGGCCGATCCGTGCACGGACACACAGACAGGGGTACGTCCCCTGGGCCACAGGCAGCTAAAAACCAGCCACAAATAAAATCAAGTTTCATGAAAGCCAGCCCAAAGCTCCCTCTTTCCAAGAAAGAGGCTGGTTTTGGGGACGACAGAGGCACCTCCTCTTTGGATCGGCGCTGGGGATGGTGCTGGGAGAGCTCCTCTGCGCAGCGCCGGGCGGGGATGATTGTAAAGCGCAAACATTTCATGTTTTAAAAGAATAAATAAAAATAAATAGACTGGATTGATCCTGTTACGAGGACAGCGACCCCCTGCTTGGCAAAATCCCGAGTGTCTCCAAAGGCTGGGTGGGAACAGGGAAGCACTTCAGTGCTGACACCTCTGCAAAAATCCTCTCGGCCCACAGGGAGGAACCGAGGAGAAGGTCCTGCCACTCCGGGGCAAGTGAGAGAGGGGATCCTGTCATGGGGAGAGCAAACATTAAATGGATCAAAAATAGGACAGAGTTGGCCATGGGCTTTCTCCCATTCCCAACAAACCAGCTGGGAAGACCGTGCTGATTTCCACAGGAGAGTGGGATAACGGGGCAGTGATCCAAACAGGCACTGGCCCAGCCACATAACCCAAGGGCTGCTGCTTTTTCAAATCAAGGGACATTGAGGGTTCTTTATCTCCAAACAAAGTTCTACTTTCACTTCTCTGCCTGTCTGGAATCATTCCCACCTTGCCCTTTCATGGTGGATTATGTGATACTGACACAGCTCTTATGGAATTAGGACAGAGCTGTTATTCTGGGGAGGTTCTTCAGGAACTGCCCTGCACTCCAAGGGAAGCGCCGGTGCCTGGGGAGGATTTTGTGGCTGTCGGGAAGCTGTGCCATGGTTTGACCAATTTTCCTCTGGAAGGAGAAGAGAAGGAGCTCATTACACCCACCCACCGCCGCGCGCCGGCCCCGGCTGCCGTCGGTCACCCCCGGAAACGTCAGGACTTGGGACAGGAAACGAAGGATCCAGCACCACGACGAGGCCGAGAATTATCGTGTCAATCACCCAGAGCAGAGAGAACAAACCCTTCATTAGTGTTTGCCACCAGCTGGAAGTTGGGATGGTCGGTTTCGCTTCCCCAAGCCGCCGGCTCCCCCGGCCGCGTCCCAGGGCGTTTGCGGGGCTGGGGTCTCTCAGTTTGCCCAGGATTTCCTGTTCTCCGCATTTTTCTGGCTCTTCTCCAGTCGCAGCGTGGATCCTCCTTCCGACTTGGCCAGGGCTGTGAGGGAGGCCAGGTTGGAGGCCGACCCGGAGAAGTTCCCGCTCCTCCTGTTCTCCGCCCCGGCCGCTCCCTGCAGCCTCAGGCCGGTGCTCCGGCGCCGCGCCGGGCCCGAGGCCTTCCTGACCCTGCCCGGCTTCACCAGCAATCCATAGCCTGGGTTACACCTGAAATACTGCTTCCCTCCGATGGAGCCGTCGTTCTTACCTGGGACAAGAGAATCAGGGAATTATGGGACGGTTTGGGATGGGAGAGACATTAAATCCCAGCCCGTTCCAACCCCAATACCTTCCCAGGCTGCTCCAAGCCCCGTCCAGCCTGGCCTTGGACACTTCCAGGAATCCAGGGGCAGCCACAGCTTCTCTGGGCACCCTGTGCCAGGGCCTCACCACCCCCACAGGGAAGGATTTTTTCCTACAGAATGGGTTTTATTCTGTGCAAATTGGTGCTACTGCACCCAGAGAAGGAGGCAAGGAAAAAGTGCTGAGAGGGAGAACAACTCTTCCCTAAAAATACACCCTGGAGGTAAAATTTCCCTGCCAAATCCCAGCAAGGCCACTGCACGGAGAGTGGCTCTGAACGAGACACTCCACCTTGTCCTTCCTCCCCACTTGCTCTACAATTTCTCCCAAAGTGGTAAATAATCTGTTCCACTAGCAAGGTATCAAGAAGGAAGGAAAAACAGACATTTAAAAGAGCTTTTGGCCTTCTGAGCTGATGTTTGAAGTGGAGGATCGTCACCGTTTCCGTGTCATAAACCCTCCACAGAACAGGAAGGATAATTCCTCTGTGCTGGTGCTGTTGAGATCTTTCTATTTCTCCTTTTAGATCATTTAAAACTCTCAGGATCACTGTTCAGGGATTGCTCCCATCTGTAAAGGGAAGCTGGAAAGATCCAACAGCTCTTTAAATGACATAGTCACCACTTTGGCTTTTGGGGTGTTTCCTTCTCCCTTCCACCATCACCACGTTGGGTCCAAGGTACCCTCACGTGGCCAGGACTTGGATTTCCTTGTCCTTGGAGTTCTATCCCCATCTGCAGCATGACAAAGACACCACTTTGTGCCCACATTCCCCACATGAAGCTCCAGATGTGCCAGAAGCCAGATATGCTCCAACAAACTAGGGTCTTAATCCTCGTGGAAACGGAAGGAATGGGGGGAAATTCTGGCAACATCAGCAGCTGAGTCCTCAGCAGGCCAAAAATCTCCTGTCTTTTCCATGGAAGCTGCTGCTTACTGGGATGAGCAAACAGAATTAGCACTGGAGCAGCCTGACAGAGGGAAGGTGACCTTCCAAAACTGAAATGAATCTGTAAATATATATTTATTTTTTAAAATGAGGCACAAATCCAGGACTGAGGAACTACTACAGCTTGCAAAAGGATGAAGAGCTCCAGTTTGCTTTCCAGGATGGAAAACTCCAGAGAGTTTTCTGAAACCAGCTGGGAAGTCTCTGCCCAGTTCAGCTCTGATGAGCACACCACGCACAGGGAAGATGCGGGAGCTCTGGATCCTGGACAGTGTTCTGCTGGATGAACTGCTCCAACCCAGGGAAATGTGCAGCAGGGAGGAGCGTGGGCTCCCTGGGATGTGCTGATTCACCATCCAGCCTGGGAATGCTGCACTTGGCTAAAAGGATTGGAGCAAGGAACTTAACGTGCCCTGGGTAACCCAAATCCTCTCCCTGACTCTGTGCCTCTCCTGGATTTTCCACTGGCACTCCCTGCCTTCCCCCAGACCTGCCTGCTCCTGGAGAAGAAAGGGGTTGGGAAGTCTGGACTCCAGCAGGGATCAAAGCCCAGCCATCATCCTCCTTTCCTCTTGTGCTGGAGACACCCTACTCCCACATCAACAGCACAGGAACAGCAACAGCCTCCCCAGGAACTGCAACCCGGATTCCAAAAAATCATGGAAACCCTAAATCCTGGCAATTCCACAGCTGTACAGGTAAGAGTCAGGCAGGGATGACAAATGAGATGGTGAAAGAAACCTTAAATTATCTGTATGACCTGGTGGTCAGTGGATGATTATTTCCCACTGCTTTTCACACATACAGGGGTGTGTATGCATATGTATATATATGTAAATAAATACACTACATATACACACAAAGAAATATGCTTTTTGCAATTTTAAAGCTTACTTTAAAATAAAATCCTATTACCTCTTAATACCTATTAAGAGACTTTGCAGCTCATTTAGCCTAAATGTCCCTTTGAGCTAAATCCCACAACTCCTGTTGTGCTTTGAACACCCTTATCCCTCACAGCAGAAGCCCAGAAGAGAATCCTACGGACACAAGGCCTGTCTCCGGCAGCTACTGCTTACCCAACTGCATGGAAAAGGAATCCTGATTCCTGCTTCCAGCCTAAGAAGCCAAAGAAATGACTGGAAAGGGACAGGCAGGGGTCATAGAACGGTTTGGGATCTCGAAGGGGTTGGAAGTGAGAGCAGGTTTGGAAAAAGACGACAGCAGGGAAGACCTTTTACATGTCCCTTTTCAAAATGCCTCCAGCAGTGGGCAGTAAGCCCCCCAGTGGGTAATAAACCTCCCAAAAAGCAGCTTTAGGATGAGCTCTGCCAGCTGGGACACACCAGCTGCTTCCCACCTGATCCAGGGGATGTTTTACCTGAAGGCAAATCCAGCTCGACACCAACCCACGTTCCCTCCTGGAAGTCTGTGGGCCCGATGTA
Organism: Rhagologus leucostigma; assembly: GCA_013397725.1. Lineage (NCBI taxonomy): Eukaryota > Metazoa > Chordata > Aves > Passeriformes > Rhagologus > Rhagologus leucostigma. Next base: position 464,133 of record VZTD01002594.1, read on the forward strand.
TCTCACGGTGCCTGTCTTGTTTGTGCCAACTGTGACATATTCTCCCTCTTTCAGCCACTCGGGAACTTCATTGGCATCTTCAGAGTCGGAAACCACCTCCAGTTTTTCCTCTGCCGTCTCCGCCCCGCTGTGGTTCAGCCCACGGGCACTGGACATGCTCTTTTCTCCCTCCTGCTGCTCTTCTGTGCCCAGGGAACTCGTGGGATCTGCTCCCAGCATGCTGGTGAAGGATCTCAGCTCCGACGTCTTCACTTTCTGGATTTTGAAGGGGGAGGCTGCAGCGCTGGGCTGCTCGGGATGAGCCTGGGCTTTGGGAAACCCCAGTTCCAAAGCCCCAGAAGCCATTTCCTTTTTCCTGGCTTGTCCTGCTGACTCCACTGATTGTTTGGATATCGACTCCTTCGGAGTGGAGGTAGAGAGAAAGGGTTTTGCATCAGTGGCTGCAGAGGCATCGTTTCCCTGCTCGCTGGGATAAGGAGAAGTGCAAGACTTTCCGTTCAGTTCGGGGCCGTCCCTCGGTCTGGGGGGAGCACTTGGAAGGCTGAAGGTGAGGGGATTCTCCCTCTTTGTGCCCAGAGAGCTCTCAGAAGCCCTGTCCGAGTGTCCCTGCACGTCAGAAGGGACCTGAGCCACTGCAGGAGCTGGGGAGTCACTCCCTGCAGGTGTTGGACCTCCTGGCTGAGCCACAGCGTCGCTTCCTGCCGCCAGGGCCTCGGAGAGGGTGGCTGTGGAGACACTGTGGGAGAAGTACCCGCTGGAGGCTTCACTCAGGGGGCTTGGAGGTCCCTCCTGGCAGTCCTGGGCCTGGGTGTCCCCCGTGGGCTGCTGCAAAGGCACTTTGGGTGTCTTCTCCAGACTCCTGTCCACCTCGGGCGTCTGCGCCACAGTTTCCAGTGGCCGCTTCCCTGCCTCCTCTTGGTTCATCTGAAAGACGGGGGGAGAGGGAACGTGGGGCTCTGTTATCCAAAATATCTGGGCTAAAAGCACGGATACAACACCTCTGGGAAGCACCAAGGCTTCGAGCTTTATCTAAATCCCTGTGTAGCTGCAATCTCCAGAAGATGGACGCTGATCCCAAGCCAGCCCTGCCAGCCTGGGAGGATTGTCAGCTCACTCCTTGCATTAATAAGGGAAGTGTCAGCCCCAAGAAATACACTCCCCAATATTTACTGAGAAATTATTTATATTACAGGAATGGTCACTTGCTGTTTGAACAGCAGGATTTATACGGAATGGGAACCAGCCGTGATCCATAAGTCTCTCACAGTTATTTGGCTTAACTCTCTGGGTGGATAAATCATCCCCCTTGCACCTAAACTGTCATTTCTGTCCCCGTTTCCAAATGCCATTCCCACCTCGGCGCTGCCAGCACCTCGCACTTCCAGAGGATGAAATTAACTGCACCTCATGAGATTAACAGCCCATTTCAGTGATGTATTTCTTGGCTGTAAAGTTTACTAAATCTGATAGATCAATATCTTTTGCCAGCACATGTACTCTAAAAGATTAGGATGTCTCTAAATCTCTTTGGGAAGGAGGGAAGGAGGGGAGTGCTAATAGGAAGGGGGGGGAAAGAGGTTGGAGAAGGGCAGATTTGAACAAATCCCATCTCAGGTGAACGTTTTTGTTTATTATTCACAACTTTGTGATTTCTCCCATCTAGTGGTTGAGTGTCCCAAACTACAGGATTTTCAGCTTATTCCCAAAATGCCTTTTCCACTGGAAACATAAGCAGCATTTCAAGAAAGAGGGATTTGACTGGATTACAGGAATTTCAGAACCAAAGGTTTGCTGTTGCTAAGTGAAATGTAATAAAAAATTTTTAAAAAAAGGAAGTGGGTTTTTATTAAATATTCCCGCAGATTAAAGCCATAGTGCTCACTTTCCTATGGCAAGGGTGGTGTCCATGGGGGCTCAGGAGCTTTGCTCTTTCTCTGGATTTTCCCTTTGGATAACACACAATAAAAGCACAGTGGGAGGAAGCTGATGTGCTGCTCAGGAGACTGAAGTTCTGCTGGAAAGGGGGAGATCACAGGGTCTATCTTCTCTCCAGCTTAGCAAGAGTTTTTCCATGCTATCACGGCAAAATGGGGAATTCAGCTCCACACTTGGACTAACAGCCACATCCTGCTTACAGACACTGTCAGAGCCTAGAAATTCTCCTTTTAAAGCAGCAAACCAGCTAAATTTCTGCTAATTATCTGCTAATGCTTTCAAATATGAAAGTGTAACCAGGAATAGGAGAGGAGATTTCACCAGGACCTAAAACACCCAGCAGCACAGGCCGCATTTCACTGTCTCACAGCGAGGCAACAGCACAGGTGCAACAGGGTTTAAGCAGCTGATGCTTCGGCCACCTCTGGCAGAGGAATATAAAAATGGTATCCTCACGCCCTGGGATGTGCTCACCTGTTTTATCCTCGCAGCGCTGGCATCCAGACTGGCCGACTGAACCATAATTCGTGGGACAGCCTGGGGGGAGGGAAATGAAGAGAATCATCCAGTGAAAGGATTAAGTATTGTCAAACTGGTGAATGTTAAAGCTTTTATTCGAAACTTAGGGATCCTAAGCAAACCTTTGTCATGAACGGACGGAAAACTAAACTGGGCTTTCAGTACTTGAAATGGAGTTTGTCAAAAAAAAAAAGAGAGAGACTTTTTACACAGGCAGAGGGAAGAGTTTTAAACTAAAAAAGATTTAGGTTAGATATTAGGATGAAATGCTTCCCTATGAGGGTGGTGAGGCCCCGGCACAGGTTGCCCAGAGAAGCTGTGGCTGCTCCATCCCTGGAAGTGTTCAAAACCCACGTGGATGTGGCACCTGAGGACATGGACTGGTCGTGACCACGGGGGTGGTGCTGAGTTATCGCTGGACTTGATGATCTTAAAGGCCTTTTCCAACCTTAAGGATCCCATGATTTCATCTCCAGAAGTCTTTCTCCACCTCCAGTCCCTTAATTCAGTTTGGATCTGAGCATTATTGGCTGTAACTCAAAAAGCAAGGCAGAACCCAGGTCTGTGCATCCTCTTTTCCAGGAGGGCATTCCCCGTGCTGCTGCACGGGGCTGGATACGCAGGCACTGACAAGAAACGGCCCTCACGAGCTCCATATTCGGGTTTTTATGTTGCAGATTTGAAATAATCCCTCTCCTGAGACCAGAGCAGCACATTGTGACAGCTGATATAAATCCGAGGTTATGCTGTTGGCTTGGGCTGTCACACAGGAGGGGAAGGAACCACCAGATCAGTGGAGAACCTTGGGAAAGGGAAGCATGAGGAGAAGGAGAGAGGAGAAAAAGGCAGGAACATCTCTTTAGCTCTGTTAAATCATGTACTGCACGAGCAAGTTCAGATTTTCAGGGAAAGAGCTCCTTAAGGGAGACACATTACACAGATTAGGAGCTGTCTGCTTTTATTCTTTTTTTCTCCAAGGGACTCGAGAACTCCTCCTGTACAAACACCCAGGCAGAGCTCAGCTCCCAGACAAGTGACTCCCAGACCTCAACAACCTGTTCGAAGCACTGAAACCTTCCAGCTGAAGAGGAAGGAATCTTCTCTTGCCTCCCTTCTAAACCCAGCAAAGCAGGAATATGACTAAACTTACCCTTGAGAGGAATAAACACGGGAGAAAAGAACAGTTATTATTTATACAGAGATTGCCAGGCATTAAAAAAACCAAGGCAGTTCAAGGTAGAAAATAAAAAACCCCAACAGGGTCACAGTGGACCCAAGTAAGTTTTTTGAAGACATTAAAGCTCCAGTTCAATAAAAGGAAGAAGGAGAGGAGGGGTTTTTGCTTGTTCCTAAACCTGCTAAATGAAAGTTCACCACTGGAGTGGGGTTCAGGGCAAACTGGCTCTGTTTTGGATGCACGAGCTTGAGCATTTTGAGATCCTCGCTGGGACAGCACCTGGGGCTCCAGGAGGCAGATGGACCAGAATAAAGCAATGAAGAAACCCTGCAAATTTGGGGTTTTATAAAATTTCTCCAGCCTTATTATCCAGAAATAAGCACTCAGAATTGGAATAAGCGTTTACGGCTAATTCTCAGTTCCTTTGATTTCCTTTCTTCCCTTTAAAATAAATAAACAGATGAAAATGTTTGTTTGGGGTTTTTTATCTCTCCAAAATCTCCAGTCTTACAGCCTGCAAATCCACAAAAATCTAAAAATCTAGTTGGTATCACATAGCAAAAGAAAGAAAACCATTAGGCTTTAATCACTCCTCATCAAGTTCTCCTCCTGAAAGGATGACAGATCTCCAAACCAAGGTACTCTGCCAAGCAGAGTTTAGAAAACCACGGAGAAAAAAGCAATGATGAGAGGTGGCACTTGCCCAGCTTTGGTGCTGACAAGAAGCAGATGGGCAGGAACAGCCTCACTGGGGCAGCGAGGGCACCACACCAGATCTGTGGGATGAAATGCAGTCAAACTCCTTGTGGAGGGGGGCACTGAAAACGAAGTGTTGGGACTATGTGGGAACACATTGCTGGATGAAGAGTATTTCTGGATCCAGAGCCAAATTCTCTCATTAAATGTTTGTAGATAGTGACTGCTAAACTCGACGTATCTGTTTATCCACTGGCAAAACACGACCCTTTTTCAGTGATGATTTTTTGGCAGAATTTCTTCGACCAAGCTGACAAAACACGGAGTGAGGGAGAACATGAAAGCAATTCACTTTAAAGCATCTTTGATTGTCTTCTCCTGAGAGCTGCTGCTCTGTGCAGGGAGATGATGAGGATACAAAGAAGCTGGACACGCCCCAGGTGGGTGCACTCACATCCCAGAAATCCCCCGTGTGCTGGAATGACCCCACAGTTTGGGCAGCAGGGGAGGGGGGATTCTGCCCCTCTGAGACCCCACCTGCAGAGCTGGCCCAGCCCTGGGACCAACAGCAGAAGGACACGGAGCTGCTGGAGAGAGCCCAGAGGAGGTCACAGAGCTGCTCCGAGGGCTGGAGCCCCTCTGCTCTGGAGCCAGGCTGGGAGAGCTGGGGGTGTTCACCTGGACAAGAGAAGGCTCCAGGGAGAGCTCAGAGCCCCTTGCAGGGCCTAAAGGGGCTCCAGGAGAGCTGGAGAGGGACTTGGGACAAGGGCCTGGAGGGACAGGACACAGGGAATGGCTTCCCACTGCCAGAGGGCAGGGTTAGATGGGATATTGGGAAGGAATTGTTCCCTGTGAGGGTGGGGAGGCCCTGGCACAGGGTGCCCAGAGAAGCTGTGGCTGCCCCTGGATCCCTGGAAGTGTCCAAGGCCAGGTTGGATGGGGCTTGGAGCACCCTGGGACAGTGGAAGGTGTCCCTGCCCGTGGCAGGGGGTGGGACTGGATGAGCTTTAAGGTCCCTTCCAACCCAAACCATCCCAGGATTCCATGGTGATTCTGTGAATCTTTGATCTCTAGGAGAGCACATTTCCTGCTCACTGAGAGGTCACTCTGCACCATCCTCTGAGGTGACCAAAAGAGAGCCCAACCTGCCACGCTGGTGAGCTTGAAGAGGAAAAGCAATTTGTGTGTCTCTCCCCAATTACAGAGGCACCAACATTAATCCTGAATGAACATTTTTTCATCCCACAGATTCCACATATATATAATGGCCACCTCTTCGAAGAGCTCAGCAAAACACATTTGGTATTTCTGTGCCATTAAACACTTTGTAAAAAGCCTCTGGCAGCGGTGACTGATGAGTTCAGTGCAAAGCCTTTGATTTCGTGTCACTCGGATGAAAATCCCTCAGTATTAACGTCCAACATGCAGAAAGTTCAGTGGCATTTAAGAGAACAGATCGGGCCAGGGCAGCCAAGCATTGCCCTGTGAGCGCCAAGGTTGATACAATCCTAAAGGGGCGTTATCCCAAACCTCCACTGCTCTTTTCTTTGCTTTCCCCTCCCCAGACAGGAGTGACAGAGCCCAAGGACCCTCCCAGTGACAGTGTTATGGTCCCATCACCACTTAACAGCAGCTGCTGGGAACTTCTGCAGCAGGACATGACACCTGCTTCATTAAACAGAGATTAAATCACTTTGGAGCACTCAGGATAAAATACTTTCACAAGGCATGCACAGAAATGCAGGGAGAATTCCAAATTCCCTAGCACATAGCCCCAAAAAAATGAATCCATTTTTAAAAGGTAGCACCGCCCTCATCCCCAGCAAAATTCCTCTTCAAAATTATTTTAAATCGAGGGCAAAGTCATTAATCACTCAAATACAGAATCTCCTGCCTTCCACAAGGAGATCTGAAATCCAGTGCAAGTTAATTTGCTGGGGTTTTTTGGTGTTTGTTCATTTTCTCCTCTAAATATACTCTGCATATAAATATTAACCCAAACAACCCCCTCTTAATTCCACCTTCCCTGTGTGGAAGATTTCAGCCTGTAGTAACTTCAGAATTCCCCATTTCTAGTACAGTTTATACAATACTAACCACACCATTTTGTATGCAGCTAAATTACTTCATTTCTAGGTCCTGGCAGATTAAAAGAGTAATTCATACCCATTTTTAAGTTAGTTTATAAAGAAATTCGAGTGGTTTGAAACTTCCAAAGCCAGTTTTCCACACTCATTCTCATCAAAAACGATTTGTATTTGAGGATGACAGCGAAAACTGAGCTCAGAAAGAAATCAAAACACCAACAACTGAGTCACAAGGAGACACACGAGCTCTGCTGTGGAGCTCTGCTGATTGTAGCATCCAAATGATTTTTTACTTGAAACTCTGAAAAAAAAAAAAAGCCTTCAAGATGTTAGAGAAGGTTCTCTGAGGCCACATTATTTACATTTGATTAAGGAATGTCAGTTCCAGCAATTACACTGTGCACCAGGCCCATCCATGAAACTGTTATTTTTTAATGGACTGCCAGAAAAGGGGTTTTGTCTATTCAGAAAGCCTTTCATTAACTGCATTTCATTAGTTTTTAAGATTAATTTCTATGTCTGCATCAAAAGGTGGAAGGGAAAGAAGTGACAGCTGCCCTCTCCATGTGGCTACACCATAAAGCAAAAATGAATTATATGGCAATTCAAAGAGTTTATTGGAATTTCTTTTTTAAATAAATCTGTGACTCAAGATCTCTCTCTTAAGCCACATGCTAACAAAAGGACATCTGAGCATCCAAAAAGATTCCTGGATAGGAAGGCGACCAAAATCCACTCACCGAATTGGCCACGGGAATTTCCTTCTGCCACAGCAATGCCAAAAAAACAGAAACTGAAATTTAACATGTCCATTTTTAATGTCAGCACCCAGTGATGCCCTGAAATGTAATTGCACAGGCAGCTCCTGGAGAGCCACGGGGTCACAAGGGAAAAGAACAGGAATTCTCCTTGGTGCACCCTGGGAAAGCCTCAGCATGTGGATAAAAAAAGAGGAGTTTCAATTCCTACATAATATAATTAAGCAGAGAGAGATGAAACTCTGCTTCTCCATCCACCTGCATATTTTACACAAGGATTTTAAGCTTCTCCCCATCAGCAGCGAGGGGCAGAAAGCTCCAAATCTTGCACTCTGTGGTTCTCAGCTTTTTCAAGAATAGGCTGGGACAATAAAAAGCAATTCCAGCCATTGAGAAAGGTTTAAATTGTTGGCTTTTTTTTTTTTATTTACAGACTACTGGCAATAATTTAAAGGCACCAGATAAAGGAGAAAAGAGGCATTTTCTAACTTTAAAGTATATAAACAGCTTCATCAGAACCCAATCTTTTAGGTACATAAACAGCTTCATCGGAAGCCGTTCTGCGAGTTACATAAAGAATCCTATTATGCCAAATTAATTCAATCTAACTAATTAGAGAGCAGGAAGTTCTTTCAATTATTTTATGTGCTGTCTGAGAAACACACTTGAATACGAGAGCAGATTTCATTAATTGCGGTTCATTATTCTCCAGATTAGTTACTAAACTTGCAGCAGAAGGTCAAAGACAGCAATTTTGTTCACTGCCACCACCTTGACTGGGATGCCTCTGCTTTTTGGTTTTTTTCTGGAGCTCCAGCAACCACTCTAAACAAGGGAAGATCCCTTTGTGAAGATAATTTTGTGTGGGCTCGCTCACTTTAAGGTCAATGCCGCTCTAAGCAATGGGCAGGACTGAAACAAAAAGATGCTAAAATAATTTAAAAAGTGCGCTTTTATAATGTCTGATCAGAACTGATCTCCTTTTTCACCGGCACAGAACCATAGGTTTGGTACCACACCCACTTGGAATGGTCACGGTGAACTTCAACTGCAGACCTGGAAAAAGGTTCAGTCCTGCCCCTTTGGAAATTTGCTTTTCACGGAATCGTGGAATATCCTGAGCTGGAAGGGACCCACCAGAACCATCCAGTCCAACTCCTGGCCCTGCACAGACACCCCAACAGTCCCACCCTGGGCATCTCAGAGAGCGATGTCCAAACGCTCCTGGAGCTCTGGCAGCCTCGGGGCTGTGCCCATTCCCTGGGGAGCTGTTCCAGTGTCTGATCACCCTCTGGGGGAAGAACCTTTTCCCAAAATCCAACCTGAATCTCCCCATATCTCAGCTTCCATCCAGGAAAGGATGATTCAAATCCTTCCATCCTCTTTGTCATTTCTATTCCTGAACCTCGCTCTCCCAAATTGTTGTTTACAGCAACAAAACTCCAGCAGTTCCCAGTTAAGGCTCAGATTCCTTTGCAATTAAAGCCAAAAAGTCCTTTTTGGCTTCACCTCCCCCTCATACTTTTGGAGTTTACCGCCCACTTCTCCCACTGTGCACGTTCATTTATGTCCCCTGCCACTGTGCACCGGAATTTCATTCTCCCACAGACCTAAAGGTGCTGTTCTGCCTTCTCTGAGGCTCAGAAAGATCACTTTTGTGTTCCCTCTGTGGCAAAATTTCCTTCAGTTCCACAGGAATTCCTGGCTGCCTGCCTGGCTCTGGCAGGTGAGGGATGAGGTGCTAAAGCTGACGGCCTGGCAGTGACCCCCCGAGCCCCCCGTGTCCCTCAGCCATCCATCACCACCTCCAGCTCAATTCCTCTGCCCACATTTGCATCCTCAGGCCATCAGAAAGAAGCAGCACGGGAGATTATGGGATGGGATATTTACGATCTTCAAGCCAGACTTGCTGCAAAGGTACCTCTTTGTTTTTGTGCTGCACGGAAGAAGCTGGAGCTGATTCTGGAGCAATTCCTTCAGTTTTTTCTCTCTTTTCTATGCACCTTTCCTTAGGTTGGGATTAGGAAAAGCTTTTTTCCCCAAAAGGGTGGTCAGGCACTGAAACAGCTCCCCAGGCAATGGGCACGTTCCTAAGGCTGCCAGAGCTCCAGGAGTGTTTGGACAACGCTCTCGGGGATGCCCAGGGTGGGACTGTTGGGGTGTCTGTGCAGGGCCAGGGGTTGGATCAACGATCCCTGTGGGTCTCTCCAGCTCAGGATATTCCACGATTCCCTGGGATTGCTGACAGCAGTGAAGAAGCCCTGTTTCCCCACGGGCAGAGCTGCAAGGAATTTGTAAAACCTCTCAAACCAGGGAGGTGCATTTGCAATACAATTGATTCGTTCCATTGCAAAACCTGAAAGTAGAGAACGATTCCAGCATTTGATTTTACTACACAGATCCAGTGATCATGGAAAGCCTGGGTTGCTCTCCAGTGCAACCAAGCATTATAGCATCACATATTCCTCGTATTGTTTTAAAAAACAAAGCATTAATTGCATTTCCCCTCCTATTAAAAAGTCACTGAGATCATGACCTGGTTGACTTTCCATAGTAATGCATAACAGAAACTAAAACCTCATTAAAGAGATGTCTCTGTAGTTTAAAACTTGATTTCTAGACAAATCATCCACGACTGATCTTGAACAGGAAAGGAGTGGGAACAGGTGGTTAGACTAGAGGCAGGAAATTAGGCCTCGCTTCTCCTCTCAGCTCTCACTGATTCACTGAGGATTCAAGAAGGTGTGAAAGGCTCTCACTGCAATTGTAAGAGCACCTATTTGCATCTTTCCATACCCAAATACCTTTAAAGAAAGCCACCACCTTCATTTTAATTCTCTGCAGTTCACAGATGAGGAGGTTTGTACAATTCCAGCCTCAACACCAAGCAAAAGGCAACACGAAAATGTAAAATGAATCCCCAGTCACGCTAAAAATATTTTAAATCTGCCTCATTCTTATTCGTGCTACATGTTCCAGAAATGACTTTTAAAAATATTTAAGTGCCAGTGGATTTATTTTTGCTCTATTTATTTAATATTTTACTGTACTTCTACTATGCCAAAACAACTTCCTGTAGTCCTGGGATGTTCTTGTAAAAGCAAATTTAGTTGTAGCAAGCAACAGAACAAAATACCTGGATCCAACCAGCAAAAAAGAGTTGTTCAGGGATTTCAGGGTTTGTTTTGAGGAAGATACTCTTTAAAATGTTTGTCTGCATGGCAAGAGGTGAGAAAAATTCGGAGTTAACAATGAGCTTCCAGAACTCCAGGCAAGGGAAGAGGATGAGAGCAGAGTCAGCACAGACAGAACGGACTCCCAAAAACTTTCACGTGAGATCTGGCTCCAGATTTATCTTCACAGCAGTTTGTTAAACCTTCAAAATTTACTTTATAGGGAAATATTCCTTTATCAATAAACTACAGCCTCACAAATAAAGGAGATTATATTAATGGGATTCTCTAGTTCATCTGGTGTTTTTTTAGAAGATAGAAGGTTTTTTTTCAGTCAGCTTGACCTTGCATTCACTTCTGCTCAGAGCACAGAAGCCGCACCTGGAGCAGGTGGGAGCTCTGCAGCACAACATCCAAAAGAAAGAAAGGAAATCAAATGCTTCCCTGACACGTGGAATAGATAAAAACGAACAAAAGCAACTGCCCCAAGTAGAAAGGAAAAGATGGTAAAAGGCGAGGGGTGGGAGGGGATGGGATATGAAATAAGGAATTAAAAATAGAATTACATTTTCCTCCTGGCAATACACAAACAACACTAAGTGCCCCTCCATAAATTTCACCACTGTTGCTGCGAGTGGGAGGCCCATAAATCACACTGGGAGTGGAGCTGGCACCTGTAAAAAGCCAAGTGGGCTGAGTGTGTATCAGTAAGTTCCAGCAGCTCCGCTATCCCTGGACAGGATGGAGGGGAAATGGATCACGAGGCTCTGCTGTGCCTAAAAGCTCGGTTTGCTCTGCAACAACTTTTATAAAACAGCTCTTTGCCAGCAAGCCCAGAAGCACTCACCGATATTGAATTTCGTGGGTGATTTAATGCTTTACCTGCTGTGCAAGGGGAGAGCTCTGCCTGCCCTTTTTCTCATCTCTGACAGGGAAGAGGGACTTCAGCAGCTTTGGCATCTGAGGCACGAAGGACTTGACGGGATTCAGGTAGGAAGCAGCCAGGCTACCAATACCTGTTGGAAAAAAAAATATTAAAATATGAAAACAGTTATTCTTTGGGGACAGGGAAAAAAAAAACAAACAAACCAAAGCTGACCCAAAACCCTCTATAAAAAAATGTAAAAAACTGTCCTTTTTAGTCTAAGGTGACTTCTATGGTTGAAGAACTAGCCAAGTCAAAGCATTCTGTGAGAGCAGCTCAGCTTTTTGTGACACTCAGGAGCTGCAGTGACTTCATTCCACTTTTAGGGAGTTCCCTGAGCTGTAGGAGAGCCCTCACCTGGATCAGGAGAGTGGTTTTGCTGCCCAGAGCCCGGCAGGGAGGTACGAGACGGACTAATGCCTCTACTGGAGTTTGTGGCACCTTGGGACACATCTTGCTGACTCTCCCATCGACCCTAGACGGGAAAAAAAGTTGTGTTTTTCCAAGTTAGCACAACAGCAGGAGCACAGCAATCCTGACACACCCTGCACAGCCAAGCTCAGAGTGCCAGAGCTGAGGAAAGACCCTTCCCCAGAGGTGCTTTTAGTTGGCAGACCCAGCCCCGCAAAGACGAGCACCCTCAGCACAAAGGCACGGGAGAAGTTCATTTCTAGACCTCACAGCTGTCATACTCAGCTGTGCTGCTCTGTTTTGGAAGCTGAGTATCTTACAACCAGGTGAAAATAATATGGCGCTGTCTGCCCAAAATTCCTGAATATTTTGTGTATCTACTCAGGAGTAGTGGAAGCAGCGTCAGCAAAAACGGTGAGGGCAGAGCTCTGAACAAGACAAGAAATGCAAGACCTAAAGGTTGGATGTTCGTGCCTTGAGTCAGAGAAAGGAGGAGTTGATCAGATCAAGAGGAAGAGCTGTGGCACTGCAAGTTTTCTCACAGCCTGGGAGAGGGAAAGCTGGAATGTCCAAGCTGTGGACAGCAGGAGCCACAAAAAAGATTAGGACAGGTTAGGGTTTTGAAATTGTTAGTGAAGATGAAAAAAGATTATTTTCAGCCCTACAAGAGCCTGATGCAGATGAGGAAGAAACAGTGACAGAGAAAAGAGCAGCTCCTCTGCCTTCCCAAGATCCCAGGGTTCTCTGGCTGGGTTCTCCCATGGATCCCACACACCTTTCTGCACATGACGGTGATTTTTTTGCTTTTACAAAGGTCCACTGTGGTTTTGGAGCTTTCCTCTCAAACTCACAGCCAGAAACTGGCTCAGTGACAAAGCCTCTGGGCTAAGAGAGAGAATCCCCAGGCCACTGTTTCACATCAGCATGACTGTCAAGAATCTAGGTGGCAAAATCCACTTTTTTACTAATTCTATCATCTTGATAGGTAAAAACAAGAATTTACAGGTTTGTCTGCAATGATTACTCCAAGGGACTGGCCAGGGTGGGTCTCTGCTGCAAGTTCCATGTGGATGCAGGACAGGGTTTGGCTTTGCTTCACCAAACCGCGTGTGCACAGCTGGAAGGGAAACCAAAATTCCATGGGGTTGTCCTGAAAACTTCTGAGGGAGGCACGCATGCAATGCCTGCCAAAACAGTTCCTTCTCATTTACTTAATTTATAGGAGACCTGAAGGAAATCCAATACCCATTTATGAGTCTACGGGTCAAAAAAGTGCAGTCTCAGACTTGAAGAAGTCTCAGCGTCTTGTGGGAAAGTGTTGTCCTGTTCAGGTGGCAAAATGTTCTCAGGACGAGCTTGCGAAGCTTCACCTTTCCACAATCCAAGGCTGCAAGGACAGGATGGTGCAGCCAAACTGATACAAACTGAAGTTTGATCCAGTTTTTTTTTTTAAAGAGTTTTGCTATGGCTGGTGCAACATCTGGATTTTATCGTACACCTGCATTTTGCTTGTGTTTTAAAAGACAGAGCAGGAAGAGAAATACTTGCACAGTAAAACGGTGCAGTGAACTTACAAAAAAGGAGTTACACGGGATGGAAGGACCTGCTGCATCCCAGACCATAAGTTTCCTGTATTTTTTCCTGGAGGAAGAGGGGGAAAATGTGCCTTTTCAAGAAGCTTCCCACCGCTGGATGCAAGGAATTCGTCTGACCTTGGACGTACAAATGACAGGCAGCCGAACTAATCTTAACTGGAACTTGAAGTCATGAATGTTTCACAAATAATAAATAAGCCAGGATAGGAGGAATAGATTTCTCCAACGGGTTGAAGGTCACAGCGAGCAGCCCAGGGCAGGAATCATTTCCATTTGGATCTATAAGTCAGTCCCAGGGAAGCTCTCCTGCTCTGAATAGCAAGTAACCTGCACTTGGGCAGAGCAGGACCTGTCCTCAGCCCTCCTGCTCCAGGTACACACAAGTGCTGGGAAGTCAAATTTGGGATAACTGATGGATGCCTGAGGTCACTGAGGCAGCCATCCTGAATGTCAAGCTGATGGAGCCCAGGCTGGGACCAGCAGGGGTTTGTTTAGTCTGGTCTTTTTGAGGACTTTGGTGTTTAAGCCCCTCTTGAAAGCCTCCTGCTCTGCCCATGCCTTAAGCCTCCAATTCCAGCATTATCTTTGACCCGCAACTCATTTAGGGCTCACGCACGTCCAAGAGTCATGTCCGAGGCTGGAAAATTCCACAGAATGCTCCCATGAAACCATCTTTCCTATTCCTCATCCCCAAACTCCTTTTCTTTTTTGGCTTTTGTGTTTCTATGAGTGCAGGTTTCTCTCAGGTGGCCTTTCCACGTGCAGAGATTAATAAAAACCAGAAGACCCCAAGCAAACAGCACAAGACTCAAAATAGTCTTGAAATACTGTTTGGTTTTGTTGCCTCCTGGCCTGGTCTCCATCAGCCTGGTAGATGTTGGCACTGGATTAGGAAAAAGAGCTGTGGAAGGGTGGAAAGCCTCTGAAAACTTCATTTTTGGAGAACATAAAGCTTGATTAGTGATCCTTTTGGATCTCGGGAGAGTGATCCACTTAAAGACAAATGGGTCAAGGTGACACATCATGAGCCAGTCCTAAATACTTCTGGAGAGCACAGAGACAGAAGAAACACAAGGAATATTACAAATGTAAAGAATATTGTAGCGTGGTAGAATAGGGACTCAGCGCAGGTAAAGAGCAACTAAATCATTTTCTGAGTCATGATCTGTTGAGTCACAAGTGCCCTTCACTGACTGTTCCAAGAAAAAAATGATTTCAGGCAAATATCTTGACTTTCTAGCCCCGTTTGGGGAATGATGAAAAAATGCAATAGGTAAGAACCAGCAGAACACTTTCAGAACATTCATCCTGTACAGAAAGAATGGCAACATTTGGTGACTTTTCCCATAGGAAAAGCCCTTTTTTTTTTTTAGGACCTTTTGGAAATTTTGCTTCAGCCTTGATACTACGGATGGCTACATCTTCTAAATAATTTTAAGGATTTTGCCAGGCTAAATAAAATGAAGATCCTGAGAAGAGGAATGAGAAAAAGATTTGTGTGGTTGTTTGCTTAAGGCATGTCGGGCTTTTTAATTACCCTTACTTTGGAGAGAGTGCAAAGATCATCATTTTAGCCTGAAGGTCAGATTTGTGACCCTCAACTCTGAGACGACAACAAACCATCAAAATCAGGTTAATCGGGGCAACAGGTGGAGAAACATTTGGAAAAGAAAATACTGGAGGCAACTGGAAGTTGTGCAGAGGGAATTCACGAATGATTTTACTAAGCTGGATTGAAAGATAACCCATCTCAATCTCAATAAAATAAAAATAAAAAGAATTATTAACTATATTAACTCGATGAAGTTCCCAAGTTTCCCATCTGGACGTCACCCAGCACTCTCCCGTGCTACTTTGTGCATCCACCAACTGCAACACAACAAATTTTAAGTCCATTCTTATTATTATTTAAGTGCTGTGAATCTTTTCTCTCTCCAGAAGGGTGGTGAGAGAAAGAGAGGAAGCTTGTAAATCATTTGCCCAGAGGAGTCATCATTTCACGAATATATTTGCTCTCTGCCAAGTGACCACACAGAGGTCAAGTGATTTAATTTAACAAATCCAAAGTAGCCACCAGAAGAATTCACGTCCCTTGATGTGTTTTAATGCAGAGCTGTTTATAAAGTGCTTTATTTTTATAACACCTTCTCCTTCTTCTCCTCTGCCTTCCCTTCCTTCACACATCCTCCATGAAAAACCCCAGGGAATTTATTTCATGCACAAAACCTTTAGGGCAGGTAGGGATGATCACCACCTAAGTCATCCGGAGGCTTTTACCTGACAAATCTTTCCTTGAAGTTGACAGACCATTAAAATGCAGCCACTGGGTAAGAGAAATGAATAGTTCCTGTGTTTTATTATTTCAGCAGTTCAGAAAAGGCTGAGGGAAAGGTGACCACGTAGCACTGGAACACAAGCAAACAGCTGGGACACACAGCTGGGACAAAAGGCACTTGTTCTCATGAACGGCAGGATTATTCCAATTCGATCTACACGGCAGCAATTTGCTGAAAAAAACCTCTGGTTCCAGATAAACCTGAAGGTTGAATGACACCATCTTGTCTTACTTGGATTTTGAGCTACAAATACTGGACCTTTGGGAAAGGAAGGGCAACTGTCCAAGAGAAAATGGTTCTTGTCAGAGGTGTTTTAAGAGCAACTTGTGACATTTTTCATCAATGTGTGATTTAGTCTGATCTGTAAAACACCTAAGAGATGCCTTCCATTCATTGTGCCTCTGATTCATCCAGTTTAGTCGATTCAGTTTTTAAATTCAGTGTCCAACTGAATTTAATTAATTTAAATTTCCAACAAAAGCCCCCTTGAACATGAAAATTCATCCCCTGTATCTGAAATCAGCACTAAGACCCTCAATATCCCTGCATCACCTGCCGTGTGCTGACGTGCAAGGAGAAATCAAACTCATCTCACTCTCCCCTAACCACATCTGCAGTGATAACAGGAGTAAAAATTGCCTTTTTCTCATTTAAGCAAGCAGATAGAACCTAGAGGTGAGGCCACATGCAGCCCTGCCGACAACATGAAAGTCCATAAAACTCTTCTGAAGTAAATTCAGAAAACAGTTCCCTGCCTTCTCAGCCAGCTGGGAGGCTTCATCTCAGGAGTTATTATTAAAAATTCCCAATGGTGGATTAAGTATTTCCCAGGAATGCACAGCTCAGTGTGAGAGCCGTCCTGCTCCCTGGCATCTCTCTGTGCTGTCAGCACACGGCGATATTCTTTCAAGGTGGTTTTTTTTTCCAAAATGTGCCAATCCCACACCTCTGCTCCAGTCCTGGAGAAGGACTTTTCCAGCTCTTCAGGAGGATGGGACCACCCATCCATGCTTTTACTAACAAAGTCTGCAGGATGAATCCATGTCCCAATTCCGGAAACTTTCAAGCTGCCTGTTGTAGTTGCACTGAACCATCTTTAATTCTCATTCCAACTCACACAATATTCTTGTTTGCTTGTTTAATATCCCTTTTTTTTTTTTTTTTTAAACAGGAATGAGCCCTGGCTCTTCTGAGTGCTGGAGAATGGAGCAGCATCCACATTCCGAACTTTACCAGCACGGATGGTGCTTGACACAGAGGGATGAGACTCGGGAGCCCTTTCCACAAAGCTAAAAATCCACGGCAGAGGCAGCAGGAATGCAAGGAGCAACAGAGAGAGATAATCAGAGAGAGAGATAAAGTAATGGAATGAAAGTTAAGGAGAGGAATATTCTAGAATGTGCCAAGGGCTTCCATCAATATTCTGCACCCAGTTCAGGTGCTGTTACTGTCCTGTGACTGCTGTTTCCTGCGACACAATAAATCACTTGTTTGGGATTGGCTTATTATAATAAACAACACCCAATTCCTGGTAAAATAACAATAAAATAACAATCCATGACTGCTGGAGAAGACTTCCTTGCCACCAAATTTCTCATCAAGGGACAAAGACATCGAGCTTAGCCAAAACTCTGCCTATCAAGCCACTCTCAAGCCCTTTATGCTAAAATGGACAGGACTGATCTCACCACGGAGCTTTGTGACGTCCATGTGCTACAGGGACATTTAGGGATTCTTTAAGTATTTCACTGGGATTACAAAAGCTTTCCCTCGTCTTCCTATGGAAACTGGAACACTGAATGACAGAGTAGTTCGGGTTGGAAGAGCTTAAATTCCACCTAATTCCACCTCCCTGCCACGGGCAGGGACACTTCCACTGAGCCAGGCTGTGCCGAGCCTGGTCCAACCTGGCCTTGGAACCAGAGATCCATTCAAAACCAGAAATTCCCAGCTGGGGAGGCTGCACCCCCACGTCCTGAGGAACAAGTGCCTTGGATTGAAGCTCACTGCAAGCAAGGGAAGCAGCTCCACCACCTCAGCTCCACATTCCTGCAGCACAGAGTCTCCCTCAGCAACTACAACCACGGCCAAGAGCTGCAAAACCTCATGCAAACCACTGCCAGTAATTCCAGTTAACCAAAGCTTGGGAAAAGGGGTCATTCCTCTGAGAGCACTGACACAAAACTAAGGATAAGCACGTTTTCCATTGGCCCGCTATTATTTTAAAGTTATTTGTTCATAAAAATCAGGAGTTGCTCACACTGAGCTATAAAAGCCATAAAGCCTGAGCAAGATCTGGGAGAAAGTCCCAACGTTTCTCTCATCTCCAGGCTAATAATCCCTGACAGATATTTAGATATTTGCTTGCTTTCATGTCTGTTTTTTCAGCTGAGAGGGGGTTATTTCTCCTGAAATGACTTCACCCTGTCCAAAAATGTGCGAGAAATGGCACTAAACAGCTCCAGCTCTGTAAGAACCCCTCAGATGCACCCAAGGAGAGAAGTTCTCTGCTTTGTACCAGCTCACACTGCATTAATGACAGGATTTCAATGGAAAAACTCGTTTGCTCTGTGCTATGCAAATGAGGCACCACCAGCAGCATCTTCAAAGCAGGAAATAAAAGCATGTGAGTGAGCAAAATCAACTTTATAGTGAGATAAAATTATTATCCCACTCATTAGGTGGACCTAATGCATTACCTCTGCTGGGACCTTTGGGCTCTGAAATGTACAGTGAGAGAAATCATCGAGGGGAAGGGAGGAGAAAACCAGAAATCAGTAAGAATCCTAATCTTTAATTTTTGCTTTAAAAACCCCTTACGATATTGAAACACCCCACAGCTCTCTCCAAGGAGAAGTTGCTACAAACACTTTATCACCTGCACGTATTTTAGCATTCTCCCCATGGATCAGATGTAGCAGATTTAGCAACCAATGCTGGAGCACTACATCAAAATTCTATTATTCTGTGCGACTGCATTATGCATTAAAATGCCTTGTCACCACCAGATTCTCCCCCTCAAAATGACTCCACGCTTGCTGGGCAGAATATCTATCAGGAGGAGATCCTTCGGTTGATCTAGGATTTGGAAAATAAGCTTAAATTTAATTTTTCACCTTTTAAAGAAATGCTTTGGGTCTATACTGGTGTTTTTAAGGAGTGGAATGGGCTGGATTATCACCCACCATAAGTTTAGGACCACTGGGAGGTCGGAGACTTTCTCCACAGGCTTTTATTCTGTCTAGAGGTGGACCTGAACTAAAATAGGGACCCAAGCCTCTTCCTTTCTCCCAGAATTTTTCAATCCACCCAGGTGAAAAGCTTTGGAAAAGCTCTGAAGCTGCTCCTGTGCATCCCACAGGGGCTGGGACAAGACCTGGGAACTTCCCCAGAGAGGTCCAGAGCAGCACGTCCAAACCTATCCCTGTCCCAGGAGCAGCCCCAAGGATCCAGGAGCACGTGGGGGTGGCCCATTTTTCACAGACATTTCCCCTTTATGCTCCTAATCACTGGCAGAGTGGAGTCCCTTCCTTTTTTTTCCTACTGAAGTTTTCCCAGGAGATCTGCAGGTACTCACCCTGTTACTGCTCAGGTTATAAGGGGGGGCTAAATCCTGGCGGCTTGCAGAAAGCTGGAAGAGTTAAAAGAAGCAGAATTATTTCTTAACAAGAGCTTTAAAAAATTCCTAACTGTGCCTCTTGACTCATAAGGCTGAAAAGAGACAGTTTTGTGGTTAGAGCAGAACCAAAATCCAAGAAATAAAAGGTGAAATTTTAATTCTTGACTGAGGAGTAGCCAGAATTTGACATTAGTTTGATCACCAGTTCTATCAAATGATTTCTTTCCAAATTTTGGGTAGCAGAAGTCTCATTTTTCTTATGCGCAACACTGGTACAAAGCTTAAGCTCAGCAAATACTTGTAACTTGCTTTCAAATCTTCTGAAGAAAAAAGAGAAAAAAAATCTTCAGCTTGGAAAGTAAATGACAAATCTCCAGTGTTCAGGTAAAAAAAAATGCAAAGTTCTTTTTACGTTGCTTTTTCAGATAATCTGGATTTAGGGACTTGCCCGTGTGATGAAAGCTGGAATATGAGCAGATTTTGTCTGCACTTTGCGATTTCCACACTCAAAAATGAGCCCAGAGGGGTCAAAAAGAAGGAAATTCATTGCTCTATTCCATGACTCCAGCACCTGTGAATAAAGAGTGGAGCTGCTGGAGATGCCAGCAGGGAAAACTCACCCGATTCACGTTGGGGGAGCTCAGGCTCCTGCGGTAGAGTTTTCCTTTCCCCATCAGCTGCTCCTTTACAGCAACTTCCTGCCAGTCACAGAGAGCAAAACAAAGAAAGTAAGTGTATCTGGCAAGAATTAAAGCTCTGATCATCGCAGGATAGCTTTGTCTATACAAATAAAATGCTTTTAAGCTGCCTTGTGGCACAGGCTGCTGTCTGTAAAGTTCACGTGGCTAAAATGATGAATGGATAAATTTTAACATCTGGTATTTTGCTGATTGGCACATGTAGGATTCTGCAGCTAGTCCTGATTCTAGGAGATGACAGAGATGCAAAGACTAAGACTCTCTTTCCTAGCTGAGCTCCTATTTTAATCCTTTAAACTAATTATAAATGACAGGGAACTTGCTTTCAATATTTAAAGTGCATCACACTTCCCCGTGAATTTATAGTGGGCAGGCACAAGCTCCAGCTTGTTTTGCCTAACTTTTCTCTTTGTGCTTGCATAATTTATATCCAGGAGAACAATTTTCAATAAATGTTTTTCTCTCCTGTATTTTTCCTGGTAAACAGATCAAGTTATAGCACTTAAAATTAACCCAATCAATGTCTTTTTTTTTATTGGCAGGATGGCTTTGGTGAATTCGAAGTAGAATGTGGGCAAAATGACAAAAATTCTACTGGCAACTGCAGAAACTATTGCTAAAGCTTCAGAAAGCAAAAGTTAAGGCCACACAACTCCTTTTTCTGAACTAGAATTAGCAATGAACAGCCTCAAAACCAAACCAAGCACCCCAGAACTGTGCCCTGAACAAAGAACTCCAGCCCCATCCGCGCTGGAGCTGAGCGAGGACATGTCTGCTTCCCCGGACCTTTGCCACAGCCCACTTTGGGAGGCTGAGGTGTGCACTGGGGTGGTTTTTGGGGTTGTTTGGCAGTTTGTGTGCACTCAGGAGGATGTCTGGATTGCAGCCACTGTTCTCAGGGCATTCCCTGCTGCAGCCCTGGAGCCAGACCTGGCGCAGCCGGTCCAGGGTGAGGATGTTCTCCACGGCCAGGACGCTCCGCAGGTACTTCTCAATGTAGGCTTCAGAGTCAGCTGAAGCTGCGTCTTCCACGTTTGCTGCCATCCTGGCCAGTGCCTCCCGTTCCTCAGCCCCCTGAGCATCCTGGGGAGATGAAAAGAGATGGCAGCCTGTTAAAATAAACCCAAAATCTCCCACATCACTCCCAAAGAAAATGCGTTTTTAAACTACACGGCACCAGTTCAGCACTGGTTGTCCTTAAGCTCGGGGCAGATGAGAACCGTGGAATCATGGAATGGTTTGAGTTGGAAGGGACCTTAAAACTCATCTCATTCCACCCCCTGCCACATGCAGGAACACTTTCCACCATCCCAGGTTGCTCCAAGCCTTGTCCAACCTGGCCCTGGACACATCCAGGGATGGACAGTCCAGAACCTCTCTGGGCAATCACTGCCTCACCACCCTCAGAGGAAAGGATTTCTTCCTAATGTCTATTCTAAATTTCTTCCTAATACCCAATCTGAGATTCTGATCCAAATAAACACCTTGTGCCATGCAGCCTGCACGGGTGATCCCTACCACTGTCACAGACATCTGAAGCTGTACGTGGTTATTGTTTTGAGGCTTTTTGGGTTCTTTTTGAGAGTCTCACAGCGAGACATCGCCATTAATTAGCAAAAGGGCTGCATTCAGATATTTCATAATTAAAAAGTGCTCAAGCACATTTGGGGCATTATCTAACCTGAGAGGAAAACAAAATTTCAAGTGAGCTGCAGGAAGAAAAAAAACAGAACATTGCTTGAGAAGCATTTCAACACAGAGTGCAAAATGCAGCAGAACATGAAAGTGCCAGGCAGCAATCAGAGTTTTGGCTCTTCATGTGTTAATGTTTTCACAAGTGCTCTGATAGAGCATCTCCTTGGAAGGAAAGGATTAGCATCTAACTGGGAATATGCTCAGGAATCAAGAGTTGCATAAAGACGTTACCGAGAAAAAGCCACTTTGTTATTTTTTTCCACAGATTCTCAGGCGCCCCACAGCAGGCACTTCACCTGCCCGTTTATCCTCCCTCTTTTTCCCCTCGCTCTCTTCAAACTGCCTCTTCAAGGACCTGAGCAAATAGATGCTCACTCAACAAAATACGCAGTGACACTGATAAGACAGAGGTTGCTGCTAAGGCACAGCGTGTAGAGGAACGGGCTCCATCTTTTACAAACCACAGCTTATCCTGGAAGCAGCAAGAGCCAGCACGCTCCAAATGAGGGGGGAAAGCACAAAATTAGAGGCTCCTGGCCAATCTGAGACACTCTTGATTTCTTACTCACCTCTGGGATGTTTGAGACTATCTCAAAAGTGACGCCACAGCCAGGGATGGAACTTCGGGGGGACATTCTTCGCAGGAAACTCTGTGCAAAACCCTGTGGGGAGGAAACACAAGGAAAATGTGGATTAACAGATTCCAGCTGAAATAAATACAAGGAAAACATGGATTAACAGATTCCAGCTGAAATAAATACACTTCACAATGAAAGAAGCACAAACTCCAAAGTCTAACCAATAAATATGTAAGAGCCAAAGATTCTAACTCGCAGAAAATCATTTGCTTGCCTGTATTGTAGATACCGAGAAGGACTCACTCCCTTCCTTGCAAGGTGACTGTTTCACCAACATCAGCTGCTTTTAGAGGTGTTTTTTTTTTCCTGACAGAGCCCTAGGTGACTTGTCTTGAATATTGACAAGTACAGACATTAAATTCTTGACCAAAGAGATCGTTATGAAGAATGATTTAAGGGGCATGGTCATTGTTTATGCTGACTTGGCGCCTTGCAGGGTTAAGAACTGGACTGTTGAATTAATGCAGAGATGAGTCATTCAAAGATGCTGCTGAGACAAACTCCCAGGAAAGGTTACTGACAGGGGTTTTTAGAAAAACAGCAAGAAAGCCAAAGATTCTGTGCTGAATGAAAGTAAAAACCGGCATTGACTAAATCTGTAGAAAACAGAATTGATGAAGACTTCACACGATTGTGATTATCGGCATGTTCAATTTATCTGTTCAATACAGTCTCCCATTCCATGTGACAAAAATCTCATTGTTCTTCCCTTGCTGAGAAAAAGCTTCTGCCTGATGGAAGCACCAAGAACTGGGGTTCTACTCCCAGCACGGGGAGTTGCCTACAGGGTTTCTGGGTGTGACCACACCTCTTCTCTTTGCTCTTGCTTCGGATTTTAACTACGGATGTGCAATCAGAATAACAATCCAGGCTTTCTGCTTTGTCATTATCACTGCCAGGGGAGGCTGGGTTCTGAGACAATGCTGAACAAACTGCTTCCTCCCCCATCGTTCTCAGGATTTATATTATTTTCAGGGCATGATGCTGCAAATGGAATGACAACTTCACTGCCTGCCATTTATCAAACACCCCGCTCTCACCTACGCATTACTGTAAGAGCACCAACTGGAAAACACAAAGGACCAAGAGTGATTAACTCTGGTGAATTAACACAAGGGATCTCTCCTCCAGCTATTCCTAGCTGATTTCTAAATATCTGGAGGTGCAAACAGAAATGGTTAGCGGCAACGTGTGAACTCAACACAGGAGTAGGGAAACACGGAAGTTCCTTTATGCAAAATACAAACTCTGAGCTCACAAGAAATTAACTCCTCCCACTTTTCCCAGTGATAAAACACTTAGGAGTTAACAGAGAAATAACTAAACTTCTTGTATTTAGATGCCACGAAGCCTTAAAAAACAAGCTGTGTCATCGTCCACAATACAAGAGGTACCAGGAAAACCACTGGGCAGCTCAAAGCCTCGCTGGATGCCGCCGATAATGCGCCTCCATCCAGGCTGAGATGGAGGGAGAGACAAGGGAATCCGAGTCCTGGAGAGTGGGAAGGGCTGCAGGAGCTGTACCTGTCTGCCATAGACGTTGACACAGATGCGCTTGCGCAGCACCAGCTGCATCTCTGCAGGGTGGCTGAGCTGGACAGTGGCTCTGACAATCAGATAAACCCTCTCCTCTGCCGCCGTCCCCTTGCTGAGCTGGATGCAGTCGTGGACCGTGGAGTCCCACGAGGCTTCTGCTTTCACCTGCAAAAGGGGAAAAAAATAAAAATAAATGTATCCTCTAATAAGCATAATTAGGTGTATAATTAACTGCAATTAATTAAGCATAATTAGCAAAAATACATAATACATAAATTTTGAGAGTTGGCTTCTCCGTTTCGCTCCCCGTGAAGAAAAAATCCCAGCACTTTAGAAGAGGCCATTTAAAAATCAAGATCAGTTTGCCAAATGAAGACGTTGGGATTAAAAATGCCAACTTGCTCAAACTCTAGAACATTTCCTCTTGAAAAAAGAGCTTTGAATACCCAGGATCATTGCAAATAAGCTATAAAATATGCAGAAGTGCAGGACCATTTGGCCTAATTTATTTAGATAAACCAGAGAGCAACAGAGATTGCAGTGGAAATCTTCCATCACACCACAAAAATTCTCCTGTTTGTATCTGAGAAATAACTTTGCTGAAGCATTTCTAGCAATACAGAAAAAGCTGGAATTTTTCTTTTTGCATGTTAAAATAGAAGTACTACTGAAGATTTAAATGGTTTATCTTCAAGCCATAAGAAAAATGGCCTGGTAGCCAAATTCCCAGACTTTAAAAACAAATCAGGACAAAAAAAAAGAAAACCCTAACAGAACTACCAGGAATAAAGCTCCTCTAAAAATAGAAGAAGAAATAAATTTCAGAGAAAGGAGCAAAATTTTAAGGAATACATCAGAGATTCTAAACCTAACAGCAAAAGTTACAAACCAGCAGTTGTGAAGTTGTAGAACTACGAGTTATGTGGCAAAATGGAGGATAACGAGTGTGACAATGCAGAAGTAAAAATGTTAACGATTAAGACTGTTTGGTTTTTCAGCTGGGGCTTTTGTACTCTAATTTGCTCAGGGGTTTTGCTTTGTTAAACACAAACTGAATCCCAAGGTTTCAGAATGCTTGGATTTGGATGAAGAAAGATCCTTGAGTTTTACTATTTTCCAAATCATGGTTACGCTCCTAGTGAATATTCCTTGAAAACACAGTTGCTCACAGAAGAAACAAGCATTGTATCATTTCCATGACATATTTGATGCATTATTTTCACATGTGGATATATAAAAAGAACAAAAGACTAAAATTCTCTGGTCTGCAGCTTCTCTTACCTCACTGTCGTGATGCTTCACAATCTGCAGCTCAAAGAATTCTTCCTCCTCCTCTGCCACCAGAGTAGCATCCCAGCCTCCTGCCTCGGGGTCATCCAGGTTATCCTGGGAGCTGAAGTCATCAGCTACAAACAGGAGGGGATGTGGAAGGAGAGGAAACACAAAGTAATCACCCCTTTTAAAAAACATCCAACAAGTCATGAATTCATATTTTCAGCCCCAACTCCCCAGCTTGGCTACTTAGACTTCACCTACAAAATTAAAGCTCCTGCCTTGTTCCACTTCAAAAAAATCTCCCATTTCTATACAGAAAGTGTGCACAAAGATTTGGGGGCACAGATTCAAACCTGCCAAATAAAGGGCAGGAATCTCCCCCCACGGCAAACACCCCCTCCTTGCCCATGGGTGGATTTGCAGCACTGAGCTCACCTGGCATTAAGTGTGTGGTGGTGTTAAAACGAGCTGCTGGCTGAACAGGAGAAAACACACTACTTTTAGATCATGATTAAACAAACCCTTAATCTGGGTTTTGAGAAGCTCGACCTGTCCTGGCTGGAGTTATGAACTATTAACCAGCTCCTCTCTGAAGCCACTGGATCCATGGATGTGCTGTCCCAGGTGGACAAACCACCAGTGTCAGGAGACTGCAGCCCAGATCTCCTCACAACAGGCTGAGTGTCACCTCCCCTTCTCACCTCACACTTCTCATCCAAACGTTAACCCTCCTTTAAACATCCTAACAAGGATTCGTCCAACTGATTGCTCCCCGGACTGCTTTGCCACTTTCTTCATTCCAACTTCCCATCTTTGGCAGGAGCATGTGACAAACACATGGCTCAAACTGGACCTTGTATTGGGATGTACTGAAACAGGGGATTACTAAAACCTGTGCTCCTTCCATACATAACACTGATGATTTCGAAACATTAAGCAATATGTTTCAGGAAAAATGGGCACTTCTCTCCAATTAATCCACCTGCCATTTCAGGCATTTTTAATTTTATGAGCTTGCTTCAATTCTGTAGCATTCATTGGCTGGACAAAGTTTGTTTTCGAAGCACTCTGTCATCTTAAGAACCACTTACCATTCAAGTCAAGGAATATAACAGGAATGTGAGTTTCCATACCAGCCACAGGAGTCCTAAAATGCAAGACAGGGACAACGGCGGCATTTAAAGTAACAGAGATTTACCCAGCCCACGTCCCTGATGATCCAAACCCCCAGGACACTGCATTCAGTCTGCAATTTTTAGCCAGACCATTGATAACCTTGGCAAACCTCTTTATTTTAATTTACTGTTGCAGATTCCAAGAGACTCAGATAAATTAGTATTTCTTTTATACCAGCTCTCTTTGAATTATGATCTTCTTTGACCTCTGCTTTCAGAAATGTTTTCTCCCTCTTAAATGCTAATAGCAAAATTAAGTTTATTTACTCTGACACATACATTCGTGAAATGCAAACCCCTCTACTTTAGTGATGGCAGGGAAAACGGGGAAGACAGAACCACGAAAGTCAGTCTCAAACTTTTTAAACTAACACTGATGCTGCCTCTCCACACAGTTACTACTCTTTCTTACAAAACACATGTTCAAGAGCCAAAACTGATGAATTTATAGGGAACAAGAGCAGGTTGGAGTCGTATGTAATGTATAAAGTGCTTGAATCACACTGAACATTTCCTCTGGTGCAAATGTGTGCAAACCAGATTCTTCCTGGAGCAAGTTTCCTGCAGCTCCACTGTTTTCAAACCTAATGAAACACAATGATGTTTCAGTTGTTGCTTCCAACAAGACCTTGATCTTTTTTATGTTTTAGAAGCTCTGACAAACTTCAGCTTAAAACTCCATGACACTCAGTTCCATCAATAAATCCTGTTAGAGGTTTGCTCAGAGGAGATATTCAAGAAGTTGCAAGCAACTGAAGACGAGGTTTGAGGTGGAACAACCCTGAATTCTTATCTGCAGTTGTCGCTCACAGCTGACCCAGCACAGCAGCCTCACTCTAGTGCTCTCTACAATTTTTAATGTTCAGAAAATCACATGGAACACTTGCTGACTAAACAGAGTTTGTTCTCAAACCAGGAGCGCAACAGAATGCTCCTGGAGATGCAGTTTTATGGTGAGGGGGCAGCCTTTTAAGTGAATGAACTAGGTAGTTAACATATTAGCTAATTTTTTTAAATGGCGAGTGCAGTGGTAATAAATATTGATTCCTTTTTTCAGAAGGTTATAATTACACTCTGATCAATAACAGTATCGTTTACCAAACAGCATTTCTGGATTTCAGAGACACAACCTGATAAAATAATTTAAGCAAGAGGCCTAATTTTAACAACTTTGCTCATGCAGGGTACAGAGGCCAGATTGAGGAGAGAAAAAAAATGGCCACAGTCCAGAGCCAGGAACGGGCTGTGCATCATTTTTACATTCCTCCTATGGGAATGGATGTTCCTACCACTCTGCTGGAGCTCCAGGGATCCCACTGCCAGCAGAAGGAACCATCACAGCATTCCTTTCTTCCGTCAGGGTCAGCCTCATCTCCAAAAGCTGAGCCTCCCGATCCGCATCGTCTTCTGTTTTATCTGGAAGCAGGATGTCAGTCAGGACAGCAGAGCAGTTCTGAGTGCCTCTGGCACGTGGCAACGGTTTTATACCACCCGTGACAGAATAAACCCTGCTCTGCTCACAATTCAGCACACAAAGAAACACCCCAAAGCAACAAACAAGTCTAATTTCACCCCAAAAAATTACTGCTGAGTTCAGAGATTCAACTCTCCATTAACTTCTCTAATTTCGACAATATATTAAGATTAAAAGTGTGTGCACATCTCCCAACCTTTTACTATTATTACTTTTAACAGCATTTTCCTTACCAGGCTTCCCCACGAGTTTCTGCAGTTGCTGATCAAGGTACTCCTGGCGCTTTGTTAAGGCACAGAGCCACTTCCGACGGAGCCTCTCCAAGTCCCTGTCCTGAAAAGGGGGGGAAAAAAAAATCACATTAAATATTGCCTCAGGAAAGCCAGAGTTCCCTAACTGTGGCTTGCACAATTCTGCTCATCCTACACTCAAGCAGAAGATAGGGAAGACAGAGCAGAAACATCCAAACCCTTCAACTTTCCACATCTTACCTGAAGTATTTTTGCTTGCCACCTCTTTAGCTGCTTTTCTGTACTACCCATCTGAAAAAAACCTTCACTTTATACAGTTCTTTGTCCTCAAACTACTCCAAAACTCACTAACCACTGGAGCTGGAAACCCCAGTCCTCACCACTCCCCTCAGTGTTTAGCAGCCTCATGTCAGGAATCCATCCCCGTCCCACATCATCCCAGTGCCCCCAGTTATGGCATTTGAAAATGAACCTTTTAAAATAATTTTTCTCAAGTGCTCATGTGCTTTAAAAAACCCCCAAAACACCTCATTATCCTTAAGAACATTCAGTTCCTCCTTTAATGCTTTAATCTGAAAATTTCTGCATTTGTAAGAGAGAATTCAAAATTTTTACCTGATAACTGTCCATTTCATCCTCTTCTTCCTAGGCCAAAACACACAAAACCATGCCATTAATATATTTTTTTGATAGCAGGAAACACACTGAATGGAAAAGGTTTAACTAATTTAAGCAATATTAACAGTCTTACATAAAAGTCTGAGCTTAGCAATGGCATGGTCACAGAATTAAAACACACTGACACCCCAAAGCTTTGCTGCTATCATCTCATCTAAACACCAACCAGAACAATCCATAATTATAATGGATAAATTCACAGTAATGATACTATTAGAAGTCTTAATAATTGAAAGGAAATTGAATACAAGAAATAAATAGGAGAAACAGCTTAAAACCTGTTGATCCTGGACAGCAAAGAAAAATGCTCTGTTTTACCTCTAAGACTTAAGTGTGAATGTTCCAGCAAGTGTTGAAAAAAATCAAAGTCTGGTACAGAATCCCAGAATGGTTAAGGTTGGAAAAGACTTTTAAGATCATCAAGTCCAACCATCAACCAGCACCACCACCATGGTCAGCACTGAACCTCAAACCTGTTTTCTGAACACTTCCAGGGATGGGGACTCCAGCACTGCCTTGGGCAGCTGTGCCAGGGCTGGACAACCCTTTCCATGAAGGAATTGTTCCCAGTACCCAACCTGAATCTCCCCTGGCACAGCTCGAGGCCGTTCCCTCTCCTCCTGTCCCTGTTCCCTGGGAGCAGAGCCCGAACCCCCCTGGCTGCCCCCTCCTGTCAGGGAGTTGTGCAGAGCCACAAGGTTCCCCTGAGCCTCCTTTTCTCCAGGCTGAGCCCCTTTCCCAGCTCCCTCAGACCCTCCTGGTGCTCCAGCCCCTTCCCCAGCTCTGTCTCCTTCCCCGGACACGCTCCAGCCCCTCAGGGTCTCTCCTGTCAGGAGGGGCCCAGAGCTGCCCCCAAAACTGAGGTGTGTACAAAGGATTGGAGGTAATTTTGCAAAGGAGAAGAACTGTAAAAATCTACTGTAATTATTAGGGAATTAGAACAGCAGCCACACCAGGAGTGACAACAGAAACCTTCAACCTTTTATTCCCATTATTTCCTGATGGCAGACACCACCTTTAGTTCTCGACCTTCATCCCAAGCAGAGCCACTTGCAATGAGCACAACTGCCCCTCCTCACAGGGAATGGAAAAGGAATGAGGGCTCACATCCTCAAGGAGTTATTACTCAGCTAGTTAAGCAATAACGAGCCACCAGAGCCTACTTTTGTACCTTAATCACGAAAGCAAAAACTTAGCTAAGCTAAAATTAAAAAGCCATAGAGAAGAGGCATTTCCTCAGTTCAAGGTCTTTAGAAAATCTTTAACATTCCAGAGATACCTGATTTACTTGAAATAAGAGAAATGATAATAAGGGGACTAAAAATCCAGGTGCTCGTGTCCAAAGCCCACTGTAAGCAACAGGCCCCATAAAACCTGGTTTTCAATGGCCCTTTCCCATGGGGGTTATCGGTGTCAGGCACAACTGACTGGTCTCTGTCTCTCTCTCTCTCTCAAGTGGAGTTTAAGTCTTTCTTCTTGACAGAATGTTCTATCTTGGGGATTGCCAGCTCTGTGGGTAAGGCTGGACCTGGTCAGTGGATCAGGAATTCACTGGGGAAGAAATAGGGTGAGGCAGACAGGATGCTCCTTGTCCCTACAAAACAAGCTAAAAGGGGCACTTGTGGGTTGTAGGTCAAGGAAAAACTGCAAGAATCAATCATTCTGTCCTAGGAGAGAAACTTGCTCCATTCAGGAGTTTCCTGGCTTTATAGGAAGGAAATGTGGGCATCAGGGGCTGCTGCGATGCAAAGGCTGCAGGCAGAGTCAGCAGGAGCATAATGAGGAATAACAGGAATAATCTGCCAGGATGCTGCGGGAAAGGTGGAAAAAATCCCCCTTTTTGTACCCCTGACACACAATGGGAAAGGACTGCTCAGGTTAGGAGACAACAAAAACCCCAAGTACTTCAGAGCTCAAAGGAAAAGCCATCCTGATTAAGCAAAAAGAGGGGAGCAGACGTCACGAGGGGAACATTTTGGGACATCTACTTTTCCATTTAGCTGGCCTTGTCTCAAGCAGGGCAGCAAATCAAACGAGTTCAGAGACCTGTTCTGCTGCACCAGATTTTGGCTTTTCCAGCTCCAGGGAGTGACTGAATTTTCATTTATCTGTTGGGGGAAAAGTCAAAGTGCACCAGAAACTCGCAGGAGCACTGCAAGAAGATAATCCCTAAAAGGAGATGGGTACACGTGAGGTGCAGCGTGTGTGAGGTTGTCCAACAACTGGCCAGCATCTACTGTGGGCCACAACTGGTTCATGGAATTCTAACATCTGTAACTGGATGTTATCTGAATATATGTTCCACTGGTTTTTTTTAGTTTGAATTTTTAATTTGAGTACTTTTAGTTTATTTTTAATTTCAATACTTACTTAAAATTGCTTTCCATGCCTAATATTTGAAGTAAAATTTAGAGGTAAAACTCCTGATGGATTTTAGGAATGTCTGCATTTTCTTCTCTTCTTTGAGTGGTGTGTTAAGGCTGTGCTGCTTTCAAAGATAGGAAAAAAACCCCAACCAAAAAACCAAAAAAGACACAGAACATCTTTAAATTGTTACTTTTGCCAAGGAAAACGATTCCCTTTATGTTTTACAGCTCTTGGAAACAGCTGACAGTAAATATTCTGAGTTTTACCTGATAATTTTGTGACTTGGCGTGTTTTATTTGAACACAGCCAATGCCAACAGATAATATGGATTCCTCCATCAATGGTAAGGTCCCAGATTCCTGCACAGATTTCACTTCAACCTGGATTCGTCGAGATTGCCCCTGCCCAAAAGAACAATTTGAAATGCTTGTTTAAAAAAAAAAAAGAACATGAAGTGCTGAAAGTTTAATTCCAGGGAGACCTCTACTGGCAGCCACCGGCAAGGAATATTGTATTTTCACTTTGGGAAGAACAAAGTGGTGCAATCCCAATGACCCAGTGTTCAAGGGATTCCCCTCCTGTTGCAAGGATTTGTATTTACAGGATTTATGTATTTACAGAGAAAAATAAAAGTTCAGCGTTCAGCAACTCCCCAGTTTACTATTCTGGAGGGTTTTCAAACATACACTGAAAGGATTTTCATTTTAGTATTTCTGAAGGTGGAAAATAGGATCTCCTCCCCACCTACAGAAGAGGAGAGCAAATAGCTACTGGAACTTCAGTGAACTTTTCCTGACTCTGCCCTCCTTGGCTGAAAATTCTGACCCACTGATGGTATCAGTGCAGCAAAGCAACTGCTCTTCAGTAAAACTGTAGGGAAAAAAAAAGGGAAATATAAAAGAAGAAAATTAAAATAAAAATCAAAGGAGTTGGTGAGGTCAGAGGAGCAGCCTGTATCTAACTTTTACTGATTCCTCGTGTTCTTTGGGCAGTAGCTTATCAATAGCTCATCATTTAAAAATGTGAGCTGTTCAGTTAAGCATTAACAATTTAAAGCAGGTGGAATTCAAAGAGCAAAGGAGTGCTTGGCTGGAAGGATCAAATACAGGGGAACTCTGGACCTCCTTAAAAAATAATGAAGTTCAGTGGAGACCGATGTCCCTTCTGCCAGGTGCTGGCACAGGACAGGGCACAGGACAGAGAAAAAGGTCACAGGGAAGCCTTTTTCACCTTTAAGCTGAGTTTTGCTCTGTCTCCCACTGTACACCTGTTTTCCGCAACATCACATTTTGCACCTAAGCTTGGCACCTCCTTGGACACCTTGGCCATCCAGTGAAAAGCTTCCCACGTGCTTTTTGCACAGCTGGAACCCTGCCCGTGCCACCTCACCTGTCTGAGCTGGAAGATGCCTCCTGTGCTGACATCCTTGGCAGGGGTCACCTCGACTGGGCAGTACTCCCCGTTCTCATTCAGCTCCAGGATCTGAACCCACAGTTCCACTTTGCGGGTCACCTCACTCCACCTGCAAAACAAGTCAAATACTGGGTTGTTTCTTCTGTTTCATTGGGGTTTTTTTCCCCAAAGTAAAAGGAATTAAACCATTAAAAACACTGAGCTCAGACTGCAGACTGAAGCAGCAACAACCACTGCAATAAATGCACCATTTGTGAGCACACAGGTACCAGCTGTGCAGTGCTTCTAAATTTTCCTGACAGCTGTTTTAGTCAAACATCAGAAATAAGCCTTTTCCTGATTCCAATACAAACCCCAATTTCACATTTAAGCTCTGGTCTCAACTCCTGCCACAGAAGCCCAGTGTTGTCAGGGCAATCAGATTGAGATGGGAGATAGAAGAATGAAATATGACGTTGTCTCACAAGCTCTCAAGATTCAGAGTGCCTTCCTGACCTTCATCATCTCACTGCCTTCTCTCCAATTCTTCCCAGAGCTGAATAAGAAACAGCCATTTTCTGTAGAACTTCAAAATTAAAAAGGACAGAGGTGCTCACTGCTTGGCTATTAAACATAACTCACTGTTTTAGAGCATCCTTTTCCTCTTCGCCATATTTCCCTTTTATTTTAAATTTCCCTACATGCAGTTCAATGCTCAACATAAGCTTAAGCTGCAAGTAAAAAGAGAAGTAACTGCCAATAAATTAAGATGCAGATCTGCCTTCTAATTGGAGAGGCAAAACAACTCACATTTAAGAAAATGCTACTGTAAGATTACTTTGGGGACAACAAATGCTACCAGCAAACAAACAACACCCCCATTCAGTCTGAATTACCATATTGCTGCGTATTTATCCCAAATTGAGGTAATAAACAATAAAACTTTTCCACGGAAGCATTACAGGGATGGCATTGCATGGCCAGGAATGAACTGGAGTCATCAAGCAGCCTTCAGTTCAAAATCTGACTCCTTACTCCAAACCTGCTTCAAAACTGGGCACCTCAGACAGTGATTTTTCCCAAATTCTAAACCAAAGATGTATTTTCCATGTTTACCTGTCACGAAGGCTGCGTGTTTTGGCTTGAATTATTCCCAAATCCCACAGGGCTGGGTTCTTGCGGTCACCACTCTGCTTGTGCCCATAAACTTCAATGGCCAAAGCACCATCATAAAGATGTTCCATGAAGTCTTCAGAAATATTCACAGAAACCTCCTGGCAGGGACAAATCAGTTGATAACTGTGACTACACGACTCAGGCTGCGAGATTTTACTGCCTTGACTTTACTAAAAGGATTTAGTAAAACCCCCTCTGGTTCCCAAGACACAATCCAGGGGAAAGGAAGTGTTGCCTCAGTTTGTA
Source organism: Rhagologus leucostigma (assembly GCA_013397725.1). Lineage (NCBI taxonomy): Eukaryota > Metazoa > Chordata > Aves > Passeriformes > Rhagologus > Rhagologus leucostigma. Next base: position 497,965 of record VZTD01002594.1, read on the forward strand.
AAATCAGGAGGCAGGTCAAAGGTGTGGTGTGATTTTCTAAAGAGTAAAGTCTAATAAGGAGCTGAAAAATGACCACAGGCTGTTGCAAGCCCCGAGCCAGTGGCTCAGAAAAAAAATCAAAGCATACGCTGTAATGTTCAGAATCAGAAAATCAAAACTCATCAGAAGGTGCTACATCTATCTCACAAATGGTAAGAGGAATAAATTGCTCAGTGTAATGAGAAGGGATAGAACACGATGAGAAGTGGGGTGATTTGGCTGGGATTCACCCAAGCTGACTTTAGATGTCCCTATTAAAGATGCCTCTGCTCAGCTGCTCCAAAGCCAGTGGTAAAAAAAGAGTCTGTCCTAAATAGTCTGTTCTGACTTCTAACAACCCAACTTCAACATCTACAGCAGCCTCATGCCCCAGAATTGGGATATTTCTCTCCATTTCATCAGAGTTTAGAGTGATCAGCTCAGTTACTGACATCAAATATCCTCAGATAGAAATATCCCCCATCCACTGTGAGTTTTACTGTGGATAAAATCTAATAGAAAGTTTCACTGATGTTTTCCTTTATTAACCCCCTTCACTTTCAGTGATTTTTGTACAAATGAACAGTGTAGAAGAATCAAACTTAAATGGACTCTGAGGACGTTTAAGCTCTTATTAAAAAAAATATTAGCGTATCAGCATCATGAAATAAAAAATGGTATTATGAAATATTATAACGTATAAAAAGGCAATTAAAACTGCTACACAAGCCTAAACCTCCTTTTTTTTGCCTGCTTTACAGTTTAATTAATCAAACAGAAAAATAAATTACATTGCAGTGGTCGAAGACAACCATGCACCGTGGCTCCTTGCTGATGGAAGACTGGGAAGGATCCACCTCAGGCGCAACAATAACCGGCTCCACCTGATCCCAGAACGTGTATTTGCAGAACACAAAGTTGGACAGGTGCTGTGGCAAACCTGTAGCTTGAAGTATTTTAATCTAGAAAAGAGGTGAGAAACAAAGGAAAAGCACTTATTCATCAGGCATGGAATTAAAATGTCTCCTAGCAGGACAACGTTCCACTGCAAAGAATAACAAAAAAAAATGAGAGCAGCAAACCAAAAATTATTTAGAAAATAAAATTTCTGCACTGATACTCATTGGAGGCAGTATTCGGAGTGCAGCAGCTGAGCACAGTCACTAGATGTCACCAGGCTCATATGTCCTGGGAGTAACGTTTTGCTCATTTTTAATGTTGAAATGCACCAAACCAATTGCAACTGAAAAGGAATCCAATAAAAATCTCAAACTTCCAGTGGCTCCTTTATTCTCCAAAAATCCCTGGTTTAAGACACAACTTGTCCTTACTCTGTGATGCTGGATATAACCCAAAATCAGCCCAAAGAATGCAAAAACAGCCTGTCCCCTCATCAAATCAAGGCCAAATAGAAACAAAATGTTGTGAATTCTCATTCTGATCTAAACAAAGCCATCACATTCACCAAATATTTAATAAAATTCTATTCTCCATTTGTCAAATTAAGACCAAACGACTTAGACTTCTGCAGGAAAACCCTCAAGATTCGGCAGGAATATTTTTTGCCAAAATGCCCCATCCTGCTTGCAAGCAATGGAGCTCTATGGGACAGGATAAAAAGTGGGTGAAAAAAGGACAATCTCTTCCAAATTGTTCATATCGTCCAGAAGTCAGCAAGGCTGGAGACCACTCCCTCTAATGCTTTTTGCCTCCCTCTTTTCTTACCTGTAGCTTGTAGTTTTACAATGACACAGAACTGTTAGTAAATTCTTGCTACTAATTTTCTTTTTATCACTAACAGTAATAAACACACTGCACATATTTTACAAAATATTTAATATTTAGAGAATGAAATATTGAGAGAAAAAGAAATATTAAAAGAGAATGATTCACAGAACAATGGGAGTTTATCTGATTCTGTGACTCTTTTTGGAATAGATACTGCAGTGCCAATTCTAATACACAGATCTTCCCTGGCTTCCAAGAGTCCAATAAAGTTCCGGGGGTGAGCCTTTGGCATATAAATATAATTAATGAAAGGAACAAACCCCAAACAATTATCTTGTGTTACTTCAGCCATTCCAGAAACAAAACGAGGTTACAAAGAGACATCCAACGACCAGAAGCCAAAGATTTCTTTCCGACTCAGAATGGGAAAGAGAAAAGGTTGCTCAGAGGCTGGGATACATCTGGAACTCACCCTGCAGACAAGTTTTCTCTCCTGGATGTCATTTTCAGTTGAATAGTCAGGACTGTCCTCACCTCCCACCAGCCTGTCGTCAATTTCCCCACTCACTCGAACAACTTCGACGTGGAGACGACCTGAAACCTGGCAGGACAGGAGTCAGAATTATTTGTGTGCCAGAAAACAGTGACAGCTTCATCCCCTCCCAGTCTGTAAGCAGCCAACATTTTATTCCTTTTTGCTCTGCTCTTGCACTCTGTGTTTGTTGCACCACATGAAGAATGCTTCGGAGCAAGAATCAAAGAGCCTTTGTTGCAAAAACCATAAAGAAATCAGCCACCGGGGTGACGTGGGGAACAATCTCACCTTCAAACCAGTCTCTGGAGGGTCTGCAAAGTGCACACTTGATGCAGAGCATGGAGGATGTTGCCTGGTGTGCTCTGCTGCCTCTGAAGTTGTTCTTACAGAATATATTTAAGAACCTATTCTTGATGGCAGGCAGTGAAAGCAATGGAGCTATAGCTCATCCTGAGTACTTATTTTGGGCTATTTCCCTCAGAAAGGTGCTCAGGAAGCTTTCTCCTTTCACAATCACTGTCCTGGGATTCACAGCTGCCTGAAACCTCCAGTAAAGTATTATGGGACTTGCACAATTCCACATTTTTAGCAAAGAACTTGTGCACATGAAACTGGAAATTATCTACTCCGTCGTGGTAGTAAGATCCACAGGCTGCAATTAAACAGTTGAGTAAGGACAGATTACAAAGAATGACAAACCTCTCCCTTCTGATTGATGATTGGAACAGCATACTGAAGCTTCACATCATAGAACAGGCACTCAAGGAAAACATTGGCTACTCCAATAAGGCTGTGGTTTTCCTGCTCGTCGTAGAAGGGATCAGCTCTCCTGAAATAAGCTCTCATCACCTGCAAGCAAACCCAGAGTCACGTCAGGAAACCAAACCTTCCAGGAAACACTTTTTAAGCTGCACAACCAGTGAAAGAAAAAGGGACTCAAGCAAGAGGCCAGATTAGGTCACAAGAAGAATGGAAATGAATTTTACTTTGGATAACACCTGTCCTGAGCAAGTTCTCCTTAACTCTGCCAGACTCCTGATCATTAACTGCTGTTGTGTTACCTGCTGCTTCCTGTTGTGTGCTCCATTCCCTCACCAAACTACGCACGCAAGCAGGGATCAGAGTGACAAGATAAGGGTTAATGAAATGCTGAGGATCAATTCAGTACTAGGAAAAGCAAAGCCTCAGGAAAATTCAGCTCTTTGCATATTCCCTTCCCACCTCCACCCAACAATCCTCCCGAAAATGTAACCGGAATGTAATTACAGGAGTATTCTTTACTTACTGGATTGTCTTCCTCACAGTCTTTCCACTCCTGGTAAAGGTCCCTCATATCCACCAGTCGATTCTCCAGTTTTTCCAGTGACCAGATCTGTTTGCCTTTCCCTTTCCTCCTCACCTGGATAGCAGGCTCGCTGAGAATTGCACCTCTCTGCGAAACAATTAACGGGATACCAAGAAGGAATTCGTGTCACAGCAGTGAAAAAAAGAGTTTAAAACTAACGCAAACTTGAGAATACCTTTGGGAAAAGTCTGTTCAGTCTGTTCTTTTTTTTATTCTGGTTTGAGCAGCCAAATCCAAGCGTGACAGGCTCTGAGTTCAGCTGTCACAGTGTATTGGTGTTCATTTTAACTGGGAAGTCTAATCACAGCTACAGGCACTGGTTTCCCTAGATTTTCACCTTGCATAAGTGTTAGAAATGGGAACATTTAAGCATTTCACAAATATCCTCAAGTTACAGCAGGCCTGGAGTTCCAGCTAACATTACTACTGCCTGCAACTTTCAAGTAGCACAGACACTTAACCCCCTTTATCATCCTGTTTCTGGATGTGTCTTCCCCAGAAGACTGTGAGAAAAACTTCTAAAACAACTGATAAAAACTATATTCCTGGAATAAAATCCATCTACTGCACTAAGGACAGTCTAAGTACCATCAAAATACTGAGCTGGCTTCAAGGACAGAAATAACACCAGCTTAGGTAGCCAGCCTGAGACATGGAAGTCTGGGTTCAGCTCCCTCCTTCCAAAATTTATGAGATGCCTGGGAACAAAGAATCCAAACCCTCTCTGCTCCAGTTCCTCCCTCCACAATGGGGATGGCGGAAGTTTCACAGCTCGCTGGGATGATGCAAAGTCAAATGTCCACAAGGGGATGGTAAATACTTGAAATAGATGTTACCCAACCTGCAGAGACTTTGTCACTCTGCAACAGCAGCAAGCGTGAACTTCAACACCAGAGGAAAGGTCTTGCACCAAAACATGTACCTTTTATGGCACATGATAGGATTTTCATGGTATAAAATAAGATAAGGATGTAGCAGAGACATATTTAATGCACATTAGTGGAAAACTATCTTAACTATTACAGTCAGAGCAAAAGAAATCCAAACACTGAGGGACAAACTTACTAAACGACCACTTAATTCAGTCAGGGTGACTGTACCTTGCTGTTGGCATTAAGGCTTGAAGCTGGGATCTGGAGGGTCACTTTGTACTCTGTCCTCTTGTCCAGCTCCTCTCCGATGAAGTTGGCTTCCCTCACGTACAAATTGGCTTTAACGATCTGCTCTCGCAGCTTCCTCAGGCTATGGGTCAGCATTTCTTCTCTGAAAGAAGGGGATTAGGAAGGGAAGACAGGAAAAATAGTGAGGTTTATGTACTGAAAGCAAAACAAATGGATGAAGAGGCAACTGAGAGCTTGTGGGTGAGGACTGAAGGGAGGGAAGGGACAGGTGACATAATAGGGGTTGAGACAAATATTGGACAGATGAGCCCCTCCAGAGGCACCCAGGAGCAACCTCAAGTTCACAAGCCCTGGATCTCATGGGGGAATTCAACCACCTGCACTGGAACTTGTGCAAAGGTTTGGACACTGCCCTGCACAACATCCTTGGGTCCAGCTCCGGGGCTCCCAACAAAAGGAGGATGTGGAGAGACTCCAGAGGAAGCCACGGAGATGCTCCAAGGGCTGGAGCCCCTCTGCTCTGGAGCCAGGCTGGGAGAGCTGGGGGTGTTCACCTGGAGAAGAGAAGGATCCAGGGAGAGCTCAGAGCCCCTTCCAGGGCCTAAAGGGGCTCCAGGAGAGCTGGAGAGGGACTTGGGACAAGGCATGGAGGGACAGGACACTGGGAATGGCTTCCCACTGCCAGAGGGCAGGGATAGATGGGACATGGGGAAGGAATAGTTTCCTGTGAGGGTGGGGAGGCCCTGGCACAGGGTGCCCAGAGAAGCTGTGGCTGCCCCTGGATCCCTGGGAGTGTCCAAGGCCAGGTTGGACGGGGCTTGGAGCAGCCTGGGATAGTGGAAGGTGTCCCTGCCCATGGCAGGGAGTAGAACTGGAAGGGCTTTCAGGTCCCTTCCCACCAAAATAATTTTATCGTTTTTAACACAAAAATCAGCTGAACGAAGTTACATTTCAACTGGGGAAAAAAAACTATCTGCATGAATCTAGCAGTAGGAAAATCAGGATGCTGCTGGCTCTGGAGACTTCTCCACGCATCTGCTGAACAGGCAGCTATTGTGTGGCTCATTCCAGAGCTTTCCCACCACAGATGTGGATGTTCCATGTCACAGAGAAAGGTTTATTCAGACATCACCCACTTGCTCTCTGGCCTTCCTGGCAAGTGTGAGAGAGAGCGTCAAGGGTGCAGCGCAGGAGTCTGGTGCCACAAAACATCCCAGGCACACAGCTAACACCTTGTCAGACTCTCTGGAATATTTTTTACTTCCAAAGTTGCTTCTCCAGCCATATCTATTAGATTTGCATTTTTCATGACAATGTCTTCACCACACTCATTTATTCAGGGTTTCGTCTTCCTCCTGCAGCTGCTCTTTTTGGCAGCAGTAGTAGAAAAGATCATTTAGGGGCTGAAGTAAATAACCTCAGTGCCATCACTCAGGAAGAGGCAGAGTGGACACTGACCCCTCTGGTTATTAAATGGTTTTTGCAACGCTCTGGATTAAAATTCTTTGTATCATCCTCTTACTCCCTTTTTTTATTTGCACTCTTCTGGTCACCAGGACCTGCCCAGGTCAGACAGATGGATCTGAGTCAAGAGGAAAAACAACCTTGCAGCAGCTGAGTCATGCATGACCCATGAAAGAACAAATTCATATGGGAGCCTCAAAATTTCATCCAATCACCTCATCTCTAGCCAAATTTGCTGGTGAGCAGGACAGAGCTTCTCCTTAATAACAAAGCAGGAACTCATTACTTCTCATGTTTTCTACCATTTTAGGTCTGGTTATCCTGGAGGTGTTCAAGCCCAGGTTGGATGGGGTTTGGAGCAACCTGGGATAGTGTAAAGAGTCCTCCCCATGGCAGGGGGTGGAACTGGATGCTCTTTGAGGTCCCTTCCAACCCAACCTGTTCCATCATTCTGTGATTCTCAGACAAATATTTTGGCTCTGTCTCCCCAAGCCCCACCACGAGTCCTCGCAGAAATTCACCCCAATTGCAACGCAACCAAAATCTTGTGAAATTCACTGCAGAAATTCGACTGAACCCCCGCTGATGGTCACAGTGGGTTACCCACCTCTCCTCTGCCCACTGCCTGAGGCGCTGCTGGGCGCTGGGGGAGTGGAAGGAGAACCTGTCCATGCTGCGGAAATGCTGCTTCTCGGGCGAGAGCCGCCGCCGCAGCTGCTCCAGCTCGTGCTCGTACATCAGCCTCTGCCTCTCCAGAGCTGATCGCTTCTCCTCCTCGTGCTGCTGCTCCAGGCTTTGCAGGATTGACTGCATTGGGTCTAGGCAGAATTGGAAAATAAAGGAAGTACTACAGTGAAATCCATGCTGAGGAGTGGCCTGGATGCGTGGTGTGAGCACAGTTACCAGGTAAAAAGAGAAAGACTCTCTTTTTGTTGCAATGTGCATTTAAAAAGTGCTGCTGAATTCTGGAGCAAAACAAACATTTACAGGGCAGATGATTTAAGAGAATTAAGAAAAGGGAAAGCCCAAGCTGGAAAAAAAATAAAAAGTCCTCCTGTTTCCCAAAATAATGTCATTCTGGGACAGCTACATAAGTCCACAAAAACTCAAAAACATGGTTTCAGAGACAGAAATCACTGCAGTTAATGCCTGAGCGAGACATAACACAAGAAAAATAAACAGCCAAGTGAAAACACTTTGATTTGAGACTGCAGTTCCCCCAGCATTCCAGTTTTGGCTTTTCCCCCAGCAAGAACTGCCAAACCAAACAGTCTGCCATGGTTATTTTTCCCTCCTCAAGCACAAAAATGGCCGCGTTGAGTCATTCACAAGAAAAATTCTCCAAAAGGAAGTTATAAGGGAAAAAGTCTGTGGTTATTCTCATGTTTTGTACATATTCCCAATAATTTTTGTGGCTCCTTACCATTACTCCCAAGAGCCTTCATGGTGACTTCCATCTGGGCATACTCGTAGCTGAAGTTAATCTCACTGGACACTTCACTGGAATTGTCTCCATCTACATCCAGCTGCTCCACACTGTTACTGCACTTCATGGAGTTGTCCCGCTCTTCATCCTCATGCTCTGCCTTCTTTTTCTTCTTTGGCAAATTCAGCCTTTAATTAAGCGGAAAATTTGTAGAGAACTGCTAATTGCTCAGCTCTGAAACACGGGGTTGCTTTCAAATATTGTTAAAATTCAGTAGAGCCTCCAAATCAGAAGATTTTTTTTCCCTTTCAAATTTTACTGATCTCCTGTGGGTGTAATCTTCCTCAGGGCAAAAACAGGAGCAGAAGGTAAACTAACTAATCCATTCTACTTTCTCATAATTAAGCACCTGATACTCCCAGTAATACAGTTTAGATAATCATGACATTTTTTAATCATTCCACATCCAAATAATTTAGGAGCAATAATGAAACGATATCTCACTTTTTTTATGTGGGTTCTCCTTTTTTAAGCATGAAAGAAAGCAATGAAATTTTAGATTACCATTCAAATCCACTGATCTTTGAGGTTTTTCAGAGGGTTTCAAAGTACAGTCTCGCACAGAAAACATCTACCAGTGATCCTGTCTGATACAGGGAGGTCACAGATATGGCTGGGACTACAGGGAGCACAGTGACCTCGTAATAACATTTAGCATTAAAAACCAGTCCAACATCAGCACTGCTTTTATAATCCCCATCTTTCCTCCTTCCTGAAGCCAAAACAAAGTTGGTGCCAGTTCACAATTCCTTTAATAGCTTTTGTTACCTGAAGAAGTGGTTGTTTCCCCACAGGATTCTGTCTCCATGATGGAGCTGGATGGGACACACGACGGCAGAGCCATTTACAAATGTCCTGTGAAAAGGCAAAAAACTGAAGTAAAGGCATTTATAGAAAGCTTTTTTTTTTCCCCTCCCAATGTATAACTGTCATTACTGGAACAAGTAAAGGTAGGAGAAGAGATTTATGGCTTGCAAACAGGCAAAATATTCCCAGAAAATTCCCTGTTCTACCCAGTGCTGTTTCATACATGCCTCAAATGAAGCTTCTTTTGACCTCTTTAAGCTCAAGAAGTTCAGCTTATTTAGATAGATATTACTACAGCTGTGTCTGGGGAGTAAAATTAGAGCTTAAAAATGAGGAGCCTGAAAAAAAAGTCACCAGAAAAAAACCACTTTCACACTACTCTGAAATACAGACACAAACCAGAAATATTTGAATAAGGCAACAGATACCTTTGCTACATAAATAGCTTAAATACCCTAATTAAAACAATCAGAAACTACTTTTATTTCAGAGTCAGATTAAGTCTGAAAATAGGATCATGGGATAACTCAAATTTGAAGGGAATCTCAGGGTGCCACCCAGTCCAATCTGCTCTAAGCAGGATCAGCCACAAATCAGGGTAAACGTGAAAAGTTTGAATTTTGTGTATTAACAATAAATTACTGGAGATGCTGACACTGCATGCCATTTTGTGATCAATTTGAATACGCCAGCTGCTTCTCAAGTAGTGCTACTTAATTGAATAAAGCAACAAATGCTTCAGCAGCTCTTTGCATATCAACAGATTTCCCAGAAAATTAATTCAAATTTTGATAGAATTACATCTACACAGCTGCAAATCAGTGAGTATCTACTTGCTGAAAGCACATGCAATTTACTCATCCTTGCTTTGAAAATTTGGGCTACAAACACCCTCTCTGAGAGAAATCTCACTGGAATGAAACACGAGTTGACAGAGGGGCAGGTGACAATTAAAATGTAAAAGCAGCATACAAAAAGCAGAATTTTTCTTACTACGAAGTAGATGGAGAAGTTTATCATAAAATACTAGATAAAATGGTAACTATTAAACAGCTGGGGCTGCATTTTATTCCTTTACCTGGTATTTTTTTGAGGGGTCAGCATAACCTGGCCTTCTGGGGTGATGTCTATGATGCAGTGCTCAGGAAGAATTCCCATTCCACACAGCTGGATATCTTGAGAGTTGTCTGAGCCTATTAACGTGTGCTCCTGGGGAAAAATTAATTCAGATGTTAACAATGGACTGCAGAGGTTCACTGGGTCTAATTCACCCATTCTCCTTCTGGATGTGTTGTGTCATCTGGTCCCAAAATTTCACAGCTGTTCGATACTTCCCTTAGAGGGAAAAAGAGAAGCAAATCAATGCTTTGTCTTACAATAACAAGCAGGGAGAACTCAGGAAAGTTCACAGGCAACAGTTAAAACTGAAAATGAAGAGGTTTTTATAATTTAATGCAGGAATTCATTGCCTTGGGATGTTGTAGAAGAATGAAGGATTTCAAGGAGGAGTTTAGGAAGGTTCACAGTGGCAGATCCATGGTGATTATGGAGGCTCCACCGAGATCAGCAACAGCTCGGGAAATTCCTGGAGTACTCAAGGCATGGGGGATTTGGCAGATGAAGGATCACGCCACACGTAAAATTACTGAGGTTGGAAAAACCATTTTAAGACATCCAAACATCCCCCAGCGCCACCAAGGCCACCACTGCCCCATGTCCCCAAGTGCCACATCCACACGGCTTTTAAATCCTTCCAGGGATGGGGACTCCACCACTGCCAGGACTGGATCCCTCTTCTGGGACACAAATCTCTTTTTCAGGCATCTCCAAGCAGTTTTTGAGGAACAGATACGACAGTTTAGACAGGTCAATTCAGGCTGTTCTTCAGTACTTGAAGGACCTGGTCTCTCTGAGCATACACAGCTCAGAGAGAATGTGGGCAAATTCTCTGAGAAACAAGAGAGTTAAATCTCAGGATTTTAGGAAAAAACAGCTCCAAGTAATTTTATCAAAACAATTTCAAAGCACAGGGATTTTTACACCAAAATTCCCCAGCAGCAAGACAAATCTGAGTTATTAAAAAAATAACGAAGACTAATTGAAGGAGACAAAATCTACCCCGAGGAGTTTTCCCTAGAAAAGGAAAACAGTGCAGAACCACCTGAGACTTTCCCTGCTGGCACTGGTGGGCCAAGGCTTTGCCTTGCTCTTGTCCTTGTTCCCAGTGACCACTGGGAGAAGTGGGATCTGTCCCAGTATCTGTCAGGGATTTAGCAGCCGAGTCACACTCTGGACTTTTACGTGCAAGTTGTCTGGGAAAGAGTCAACCTCTCCCAAAACCTCAGCTCTTTTCTCCTTTTTAATGGTTTCTCTTAGCAGATACAACACGGAAAAAGTTCTTTCCCTTGTTTTTACTGAGATATCACAGAGCCACGATGGCTGATATAAAAGAGGATCACGTATTTCCTAAGACTGACTAAACTAAAACCATCTTCCAGCCTAATTGCTGATTTTGTGGCTGTTTTGTGGTTGTTAGAGAGTTTCTACCCCACTTCAAAGGGAAGAGAATGATTTAATGTGAAGCTCAAACCACCGACGTTCACTGCAAAATTTTTAGAACTTGCACTCCAAAATGTGACTTTAAAAAGGCTGTACCTCGTTTCTCCTCCATCCACAATTCGTAAAAACCACAATAAACTGTCCAAATATTTCAGCATGGACTCCAAAAGTCACATCGTGTGTTTGATGGTTAATATCAGGAGCAGGGACTGCACATCAGAAGTGCTGAGGCAGAACAGAACTTGTTTTTCACTCCTGGCAAGTTGCACCAAGAGGATTAAAAATGCATTTCATCAACTGAAGACAGCAGCCAGAATTTGGACTACACACGGAGAAGCTGACTACTGATATGCCCAACCTTCATATAAAACAATTTCATGGGTAAAAGCTTGTGGAAGTTGGCATAAAAAAACCCCAACCAACAAAAAACCTTCATCCCAGAACAGGAGACAGTTTCTCAAAAAGACCATGTCTAAATTTCTTTTAAAAAAACCCCAAAGAAAACCAAAATAAACAAAAACATCAAATCCCCAAACTTTTCCTGTGCTACAAAGAATTACATTTGAAATAAAATGGTTGTACTCATATAAATCTTAATCTTTTAGATACACAGTTTTTTAAAACTAAGTACACCTCCGACAAATTAATTAGAGGCCCACTTCTGACATTAAAGAAATTGTGAATACAAACATATATTTTTACCTTTAAATAGTACACCAGGAGTTCATTGAGAGCTGGATCTGCATTCAAATTAACCAGGAAGCACTTATTATCCCCAACTTTTATTCCGGAGGACTGCAGGGATATGCCAAGGCTTTCCAGCTGTTTCTGACGCTCCTGTAAGAGAGCAGCCATCAAAATTCAGCTGACTGACGCACAACCCTTCGGAAATCCATTCCCATCTGGCAAAAATGATGGATTGACACTTCTAGAACAGGAAACTCTTCCTTCTGCAATAGGTGAGGCACAAAAGCCTCAGTTCTACCAAGCTTTGATCAGGGATTTCTGTGATTTCTCCTGTCCTCGCCCCTCTGGTCTCAGAGGGCTCCGTGCTTTGGTCCCACACGTTCTCATATTCCCAGTGGGAAATGCAAGCAGCCGGGAGCAGCCTCCTGCAGCACTGCAGAGCTTCTCCATGACCTCACAGGAACAGCAAAACGCTACCACAAAGCCATCTCTGGAGCCCTTTATTCTCCCTTTCGAGCTAAAAAGCAACAAGTTAAGTTAAATCCCCGCCAAGCCAAGCTCCATGTCTATCCTTTGTTCCAGAGCAATCAAAATGACAAAAAACTGGCAACCTGCTATTTAAGTAATGCAAAGAACACTTCCTGCTGAACAAGAATAGCAGCGTTTTGGACGGCGTTTTGTTCTTGTCAAAAGACTTCACAGAAATGCCCAACAAAGCATTACTGTGCAAAAATGTACATCTCTCAAAGGGAAGTGTTTGGGTGAGACCAGAGCAGTGAAAGAGGAACATTAAACATTTCTGACTTAGGAACAGAAAGGGATTCTTCTACCAAAAAAACCCCCCACTAGGATAGAAAAGTTGAGGATTGTTCCCAGGATCAGAGAGAAACAGAAGGGCGACTCACTGTCCACAACAGCAAAAAAAAAGTATTAGAAATAAATATGGGAGAGTCCTCACAGGATTATTGGGGGAAGCAGAAACAGGAGAGGGTGGAACTCCTAAATTAAAAAACATACAAAAGACCTACAGCGCTTTCCCTGTGCTGCTGAGACTTTTAAAAATATCAAATTAAATCATGTAGGAATAATGCTGGAATGTTTATCTTTACCTATCAGCGTGCTTTATATTTAAAAACTGAGTGTGTCACAATATTCAGTATCATCCTCTGCTCAGCACTGGAGTTGCACCAGTTCTAATCAAGATTAAAATTGCAAAGAATAGCACAACTTGCTCTTGATTTTCTGTTCCCTGTCTCCCCACATGCTTACAAACCCAACATGATGTCCTTGTAAGGAAAAGTCATGTGTGAGTGAGAGAGAGAGAAAACAAAGAACAGAGGAGAAACTGCAGCGTGATGTCAAAGATCTCTCTTCCGATCACCAGTGCCAGGCTCTGAAGTTCACAAAAATCCTTATTATCTACAGAGATAAAGAACATGTTGCCCTAAGGAGAACTCAGCCCACAATGTGAATCTCACAGGATTAACTGAGAGAAAACGAGCCAGTTCCTGTTAATTTTTTCTCAAGACTTAATGTTAATTAACTTAAACATTGAAAAAAACATTAGAAGTATGTCAAATACTCATGGAAAATGTGAAAAATTCCCTGTTCATGTGGCTGGTGTTTAAGGCTTTGAACTCTTACTGGTGCCTCGTCGATGGTCCTTGCTCTTTATCAGGAATCATCCTTTCCTCAAGGATTTACAATCATCCCTCCATCCTACCTGTCTACCCTGACACAATTTGACAGACAGATGTTGGTGGATGTTGGCCAGAAATAAAACCACTCGATGAGCCATGAGAGAACTGTCTTTAGCCTTGGACCTGCCTAAATCTACAGTATTGGGTTTGCATGGCCAGGTTTTGGTAGTGACCTGTGTCCCTGTGGAGAGAGGAGCCCATGCTGGAGCAAGGTCCTGGCAGGACCTGTGTCCCTGTGGAGAGAGGAGCCCACTCTGGAGCAGGGTCCTGGCAGGACCTGTGTCCCTGCGGAGAGAGAAGCCCGCACCGGAGCAAGGTCCTGGCAGGATTCGTGACCCCGTGGGGGATCCACGTGGATCAGCCTGTGCCTGAAGGACTGACCCTGTGGAAAAGGACCCACACTGGAGCAGTTCCTGAAGAACTGCAGTCCATGGAAGGGATCCATTTTGAGAAAGTCTGTGGAGGCCTGGCTCCCATAGGAGGGGAGCTGGAGCAGGGGAAGAGTGAGGAGTCCTTCCCCTGAGGAGGAAAAAGCAGCAAAGACGTGTGGAGGACAGACCACAGCCCCCTTTCCCTATCCCCCTGTCCCATGTGCGGGTAGGAGATGGAAAACTTGGAGTGAAGCTGAGCCTGGGAAGAAAGGAGAAGTGAGGGGAAGGTGTTTTAAGATTTAGTTTTTATTTCTCATTACCCTACTCTGATCTGATTGGTAACAAAGTAAACTCATTTTTCCAACTCAAATCAGTTTTGCTCATGACAATAATTGGTGACTGATCTCTCCCCGTCCTTATCTTGACCCAGGAACCTTTTGTAACATCCCTCCCCTGTCCAGGTGAGGAGGGGAGTGACAGAGTAGCTTCCACTGGCTTCCAGGCAGTCCTGAAACAGCCTGTGCTGCACAGATATTCCTTAACCCTCCTCTGGAAAAAAAAATAATCCCTTTTTCAAGGCTCATGAAACTCCCAGCTCTGAAACATCCTACCAGGCTGGGAATTTAGAGACAGAGAGGAAGGGAGCTAAAGCAGCAACATGCAAACATTCAAGGCACATTTAGTCTGGAGAATTGAGCCCATTACTCCAGTTCTTCAACCTCCTCACACACTCAGTGCCTAGAAACTATTGTGTAGCGTAAGAGCAGGATTTTTGTGCTATTATTATTTTTTATTTTACTATTTTTCACCCTTATACACAGGGAGGAATTGCACTGAAAGGCAGGAAGCCCTCGCAGTCACAGGCAGCACTTCTTACAATGGATCTTTAAAACCAAAGTCAACACAGTCTATTCTGATTGTGGCATCTACAAGAGGGCTTTGTACCAGAGGCTCCGTTCTCCCCTTATTTATTACACACTATTCATCACCTCCCAACAGCCCTCCCCCTTCAAAGCTCCCCCTGCAAATATATACATCAGCATTTGTGTGGGAAGAACCAGGAGTGTCATGCAGTAACTGTGGTGACCTGCATCATTTTTCCAAAGTAATCATCTCCAGTTATGGTCTGAGACCCTAAATATCAGTTTAGGAGGCATTAAAACACTCAGAGATCCTCAACAGCTCTGTTTTTTATCCTTCTGAATGCCCTTTGCCTGGTGCATTGAGGCACTCAGTTCATAACCTTGCACTGACTGCTCTCAATGCTCCCCTCCCTCACCACAAACAATTTTACTGCCTGAAGAATATAAAAATCCCTGTAATCCTCTCATCTGTGGATTATTATTTTTTTTTAAATAACTTCCCCATTTGCATACAGTGACAATTTACTATTGTCACTGGAGTGGTAATCTGGGAGGCACCCATCTATCACAGGAATTAAGTGAAGCTTTTCAAAGGGGCACCAAGCTTGACCTACTTACCCACAAATGTGGGGAGAGACTCAGACAACCTCTATGAACTGACAGACAAAGAAAACAAACCTATTTTTCATAAAAAATGGGGGCAGGGAGGAGGAAAGAAAGCAGCAAACCTGAGCTATCTCCTCAGTTTTCCGTAATTTTTCTTCCCAGGTCACGGTCATCTCCTGAATCAACTTCTCAGATTCCTCCAACCGTTCTTTTAATTCTGGTGATTTCATAGCCTGCAGGAATAAAAGCAAATGAAACAAGAAAAGCTTGTTGTGCTTTGTGTTTTTTCCCTTTGCAGCCACACAGATGGGGGAATAAAAGCAACATGACTCATTCTGCAAGGCACACTTAGCAGTAAGTAAAGGGGTCTTTAAAACATAACTGCACGTAAAAGCAGAATCCACCAAAAAATTTTTAATTAGTTTCAATTAATCAGTTACAGATGTTAACGTGGAGTTTATGTGCTTCAACACAAACCAATTACATGATACTGGCAGATTTGCACAAAGATACTCACGCACAAATGAATCTTATTTCTACATCCCAAGTGACTCATATCAAAACCAGTTTTGTTTTTAAAGATCCTGCTGCTCTGGCCATGTCCCCTCAGCTGTTAAACCCTCAAAATGACATCTCACATCTCAGTAAGCTGCCACGCCACCAAAATATTTTTATTGTTCGTTTTTAAATGGCCTGATGTGTGCAGTATTTTTTCTGTAGGAAAAATGCAGGTCTCCTGGTTATGCACCTCTGCATTTCTGCACGCAGTTTACAGAGTGATTATCAAAGCAAGCTTTACAATGTGCTCCCGGACACTGAAATTCCATTTTCTTGCTAATTTGCCACGGCTCTAATTTTGTCTTGTGAAATACCCAAAGGCCCATGTTCCAAACAAGGACTAACTTAAGAATAAGACGATATCCCCCACAGCCACTCATCAGACACCCCCAAAACTGACAGGGTATCAGCATCCCCCCATCCCCGGAAGTATCCAAGGCCAGGCTGGATGGGGTTTGGAGCACCCTGGGATAGTGGAAGGTGTCCCATGGCAGGCGTTGGTCTAGAAGAGCTGTAAAGGGTCCCTTCCAACTCAAAATATTCTATGATTTTTAAACTTCCATCTCCATACTGGCATTTCCTCATCTACTAACCCTGATCAAAAAGCCTGTGGACTTCCTTATGTCATTATTTCATTACTGCTAACGAGGAAAATGGGTTTGGCTGGTTGGCATTTATGCAATTCCAATTAAACAACGGGAGCATCGTTCTCCATCAGACATTCCCTTACCACAAACCCCAAACTCCTCATAGGAATCCAGATCAAAGAGTGGCCTCATTACACTGCAGTTCCTTCAAGAAAACCAGCAAGCACCAGGGTTGGAAAATCCTATTTTAAGACAGGAGTTTCCTCTGCCTCAAGACACAACAGTCTAGGAACTCTCAGCTGATGTGTCATGTGTGGGCTTTTTCTGCTTTAAATACCTAAATACGGGGTAAAAGGGAGAAGGACTTTGGACAAGGGTCTGGAGAAACAAGGGGGAATGGCTTCCCACTGCCAGAGGGCAGGGATAGATGGGATATTGGGAAGGAATTGCTCCCTGTGAGGGTGGGGAGGCCCTGGCACAGGGTGCCCAGAGAAGCTGTGGCTGCCCCTGGATCCCTGGAAGTGTCCAAGGCCAGGCTGGATGGGGTTTGGAGCAACCTGGGCTAGTGGGAGTTGTCCCTGCCCATGGCAGGGGGTGGGACTGGATGAGATTTAAGGTCCCTTCCAACCCAAAACCACTCCGTAATTCTATGAATTCCACACAGGAAGGAAAGTGAAGCCAAGGCAATTTCCCAAACAAAAATTCAGAATGCCACAAAAAACACGGTCAGTGCAAAGGGGTGGACACTACAAAACAGGGCAGAATGATGAAGCCCAGATACTCTCAAGGTTTCATTTGTCCATTTCTTTGGACAATTAGGGAAACATTTTCACACATTTCAGCTGTACAATGACCTGAGTAATTCTCCTCATTCCCTGCAACGCCCAAATAAACCCCGAAGAAACAGGCCCAGCCTGATCCCAGACCCATAGGCTGCTTCTCTGCTGGAAGCAGGTGAATTCCCAGCTCAGGAAAGATAAGCTGGTGGCCTTGGCACAGACAAAAATTAAAACATACTAATTTCGACCAAAAAAAAAAAATCAAAATGCATGGATTATAATAGAAAAGGGGAAAAGAGGATAATTCCGTACTCTCTGAGGGGAAAGTCAACTGTCAAGTTCTGTTCTGGCTGTTTGGGAGAGAAAAGGACACTGACACCAAAAGGTAAAAAAAAAAAAAACCCAACCCACAACTTGGCAACTACTATATCTGGAAATGAGCTTTGAAAACGTAACCTGTCATAATGAGCCAGGGCTTTTGTTCACTTCAGGAAGTTATTTATGCACATTTCTGTAAGAACAATTAGATGGGCAGCGAATGTAATGAACTGAAAGGAGCACAAGGCTCTGAATGTGGGGTTTGACCTTTACTGTGCAGCCTCTTAACAGCAAATTGCTCTGGTTTTTCCCTGCTCTTTGTCAATGCCACTGGGATGACAACTAGGGTGGGATTTTAATACTTGGGAAAGGAAATATTTATTATTTCATCCTTAGGAAACACTACTTCATTACTTTGGACAGCTGCCATTATTTTGGGAATAATGCTAAAAAATGAAACAAATGGGGATTACTGGCAGCTCTCAGAGTACTGTTAAGTCTGAGGTTGATATTTTAGAGCAATTTTTAGATATTTAATATTATGATATTTAACTTGAGATACCTTAAAGGAACCAATAAACACAGTGGATGCTTAGAATATTAGGCAGCTCGAATGAGAAGAGTCCAAAACCCAGAAGTCATTTGCAGTATCACAGCCAGCATTCCCTGCATACCTCGTGATGCAAATGCTGTAATCATAATTTTTCTGAGCTGCAAGCCAGAGGGATTACATCACCATCGCTTTGGCCCTTTGGGAACAGAAGCTAGAATTACACTGATTCTTGGCCTTCATCTAACATTTAGACCACATTTCTCTTGAAATTTCTCCAGGGAAGCAATCACAGAATAGGTTGGAAAAGACCTAGGAGATCATCGAATCCATCCTATGACCCAACACCACCTTATCAACTAGACCATGGCACTGAGTGCCACACCCAGTCTTTTTTTAAACACCTCCAGGGACAGTGACTCCACCACCTCCCTGGGCAGCCTCTTCCAATGCTCACTCACTCTTTCTGTGAAGAATTTTTTCCTAATGTCCATCCTAAATCTCCCCTGGTGCAGCTTAAGGCTGCGTCCTCTCGTCCTGTCACTGGTTGTCTGGGAGAAGAGACCGACCCCACCTGGCTACAACCTCCCTTCGGGGAGTTGTAGAGAGATATTGCCTAGTGCCTGTAAGAGAGTCAACAGCTGCAAACAGGCACGAAAACTTTATTTAACTGATGTCACATCTCACAGGCTGTGGCCACGCTGAATTCTTAAAATATACCAGCAGAGCTCTACCTAGAAACCACCCAGTCTTAACTGGAACTATCCATGTCTCCCGGGCCTCTGCATCACAGAGTAAAACCAAGAATGCCCAACAAGGTGTTCAGTACCTCACTGAATGCCCGTATTCCAAGATGGACACACAGGAAAATGGAAAAAAAATATATAAAGGGAGATGGAAGCATCGTTCCCTCACGGAATTCCTTTTGGAGAGCCGGCCGAGACCAGGGGGTTCGTGGGATTCACAAGGCTCCCAGTTTGTACCTCAGCCTTGGTGAGCTGCTCCCGCAGCTTCTCCACCTCCTCGCGGAGCTCGCGGATGATGCGGGCGTTGGGGTCCTCGTTGACCACGGCGTGGTTGACGATGTTCTTGGCCCTGTCCGCGTAGCGCAGCGTCGACAGCGTCTCGTCGTAGTTGTCGGCCGCCGGGCTCACCGTGGCCACCATGGCCGTCTTGCTGTTGCCCCCGAGGCTGTCCTGGAAGGTTGGAGGGTCTTTAGAATCAACGTTTTCATTTTGGTTTGCTGGCGGTTCAACATTAAGAGTTTAAGCAGTGCGAGTCAAGAAAAAGTTGTGATTTTCAATGCTCGTTTTCGAAAGCTCGTTTGGGAAATGTCATTCTTGGCTTTTGACATTCTTGGCTTTTTTAGTTTCAACGGGAATGAAAAAAAGGCCTTTTTTTGGGCTTTACAGGGCCTGGTAAGGGCTTCAAAGGTTTCTTTCTGTGTTTTCTGCTTAGGTTTACAAACCAGAAATGTAAACACTTCAGCACTGAACTTCTCAGACACTTCTGAGGGAACTCAGGGAAAACAGTGATGAACTCAAATTATCTCATTTTAAAGACTGGAAGAGAGATGTTGTCAATAAATACTTGAGTTACTAAAAGAACTCCTCATAAACAATATAGCTGATTTTATTCCTATAAACATTCCATAATGGGGCCCTTCCCTTCCCCCCACTGACACAGCTCGCAAATCTAAATTGAGTCACGTAAGAAATTACCCTCCTGGAATTTGGTTGACAGAGAAGAAGGGCATGAAACAAGGAAGGAAGGAAACAAGGAAAGATTCAATCTTTTTATTGATCGTAAGATTATGGTTTACAATTTTGGCCAGATATAGATCTATAAAGATAAAATATTCTGGTTTGAATTTTTGCAGAACTTTTTTTTTTCTCTTTGGCAGTTTGGTGTCTTTTGTTGGCTTGGAATTTTGGGGTGGGGATTTTTTGGTTTGTTTGTTTTTTACCCAATATTCCTTTCTGAGACGAACCACGCTCTTAATTTTCATCTTCAATAACCCATGAAATGTAGGTCAGGCATTGCCATTAGAACAATCTGACTGCATTAGCTGCTTGTCAAACCATTTCAATTCCAAAGCACGCGTGGAGCTTTCCCCAGCAATCATTAAAATGCCCCTTTAAGTATTTCCCCAAGACTCTCTTTTTGGCTGCGTGATGCCTAAACCAGTTTGACAGCAGTCAGGCTGTTGGCAGCACTTGGCTGTCTCTGGTCATGCAAAAGGGCATGGAAGTCATATGAAATGTAAATATATATATATTTATAGTGTTCACCACAGTCAGCACATGCAGGTAAGTGTATTTATAGAGAAATCAGCTGCAAAGAGCAACCTTCTGACTGATCTCCCCGTGGCTTCTCTCATCCAAGGATTAGCCAATGTTTACACCAAATTAATCCATGGCTTGGGAGGGTCCACTCTGTACCACAGAAATTGTTTTTAACTGAAAACTTTAAGACCAACAGGAGCACACGAATCATTCCATGGGATTTCCTGGCCAAAAATCAGAAATTACACCCTGCAACTGCAGTCCCTGTTGGGCACAGAAAGATGAAGTTTGGCAGGGAACTGGCCAGGTACTCCCCTTTCAAATCCAACCTTAGCAGTCTGCACTTTGGGAATGTCCTTTGTTGCACTAATTAGCTCCAAAACAGGATTAATTTATTATATGAATTGCAGCTCTGCTGTAGAGGCAGCTGAGAACGCTGTAACAGTGATACACCAGAACCCACAACACACCCATTAGAAACTGGGCAAAGACCCTCTTGTAGCAATTCAAGCCCAGTGCCAGGCTGGCTGATAAAGTCTGATGTATAAAACCCTTGTGCTGATTTCACTGTTTTCTTTAAAGATAAGCAAGAAAGGTGCACAAATAGCAAATCAGCCTCTCATTAGTGAAGAGAGTCTGTAAATGACCCTGCCAAGGCTGGGCTTGCAAGTGTTAGAGAGACAGAATGGAAATCAATCAGTTATTTCTAAGAATAAACTAGCTCTTTCTCCTCTAGCAGCAAGATTACTGTGAAAACAACTCAAAATGTAGAGCTCAGAAATGATATTTTTAACAGCTGCCATCAGGCTTCTGATTAACGTGGGAAAACAAGATGTTTGTGCCAATACAATTTGATTAAATCAAGTGGTTACAGAACTGACAAAGCTATTTTGCTCCCTCCACATAACCTGATGCCACTGCTCAAGCAATGATATTTGACACCTGGTACTTCTGTCTGAAGATGTTCAAAAAAATTAAGCAAAAAGTGTCAGATCTTGAGGTCTCCTGAACTGATTTCTCAGATTTGTGGAGAGACACTGTACGACAGATATTCCTGCAGTTAGAACACATTTAGTCTGCTTTGGTATCATAATTAAAAGTTGACAGCCAGGGAGCAAGACAGCCCACCATTTCACTGCTTCTCCAAACAGGCCTCTTTAAATGAATAAATCCCTCCTTTGATCTCTAATTAAAAAAAAAAATGTTTAAATTTTCCCCCTTTCAAAATAAAGCTTCAATGAGAGCTTGTTTGTAAAAAATCCCCAAAGCCCCCAACCCTTTTGTTGGCACTTAACGTGGCTGGATGTTGGACACAAAGAGGGTTTGCCTGAAAGGAGGCAGAACAAAAGTGGGCTCCCACTCCTGCGCCGCGTCCGGCCGGCGGCACCGTGGCCACAATGCCTCAGACAGGTGCTGAACAGGAATCGCAGTCTGCTCCCTGGATTTGTTTAGGAACGGAGCAGCATAACTAATTCCAACACGGCTGGAAATTCATGAGGGAGGTTTCCACCCCGCTGCAGCCACATCAGGAACCCCGAGCGCACCGGGGCGAAGTGGAGCTGTGCAGTGGCTTTGTTGCCATCTTTGCAGAGAGCTAAAAAACTCATTTGTTTCTTATGAATTAAGAGTAAAAACTTAGTGTAAATATAGCAAGGCAAAAACACTGAAAAAGTCTCAGTGCAAGAACACTGTGCTACGGTGTCTTGCTTTACTCAGACACTCTTTGTGTTGTGCCATTTGGATTTTTTATGTGGCTATTTGATGTCCATATCTGTTAGGGCTAAAAGGTTCATTAAAAGGCAGCACTGAGAAAAATGAAGGTTTGAGTGTCAAGAGGTTACACGAGTAGGGATTTTATTCTACTTAAGCACTGTATTCAACTTCATTTTCAAATCTCTGCAAGGAAAACTTTTTTTATCACCACACTCCTGCATAACCTGCAAGTCACTTTGCCTTCTTCTTTCCACATGTGCAGTTCAATCCCAGGGATGTGAAATTCAAACAGCACCTGAAAACATTGCTAAGAAAGGGTGGAGAAGCCAAGACAACAAAATGTAGCCAGAGGACCTTCAAAAGCAAGAGGACAAAGAAAGGTTGGTGATGCCAAAAATCAAGTTCTTCCCAGATTATTTCTTTCTACCAATAAATCCTTAGCTGCTCCTGGATAACAACTAAACAGAGCACAAGGGGAAAAAAAATAGAAATTTCTTTTAAATAAATCTCCTATTTAACAATTTGCTTTTTTTTCATTTAGACTGTACAGATCTTCATCCAAGTACCATCATGATACGCTCCTTTTCCCCCCAGAATAAGACCAAATAAGAGTCCTGCGCAGTTCAGGAAATGATTTAACTGCTTATTTCACATGAGCACCATCTCTGAAGCCTCCTGACCTGTTCCTCAGACTGTAACTGGGATAATGCTCTGCAATTATACTCTGCTGACAAAAGTAGAATATCTTAACAATTAAATTAGACAATTAGGAAAAGGTAATAGCCTTAATCAACATCTTCAGAGCTAAGCATGGCAGTAGGTAGAACCCAGCTGCATGCAGAAATAACCCAAATTAAATTAGCCCCAAGGTTGTGTGTGAAGCTGTGCTTACACTGACCCATAAACTACACTGCTTTTAATTTTAATTTTGAAGTCCCCTAATCCTTAGGCCACTGCAGGTCAGCAGAAGACAGGGAACATATTTAGTCTGCAGAGATACCCATGGCTCACATCCAGCTCATTTTCCAAAGACAATTATGGTTAACATTAAACCCAAAAAATGAGGCAGAAAGCACAGAATTTTGGTTTCATCCAGTGAGACTCTTCTCCCCCTTTCCTCTCTTTAATTTCACTTTAAAAAAAGGAGATTGAAAAAAAAACTTACTTTAAGTAACCAAGTGAGCACAGAATCACGATATGGAACAAATTTGTTCTTGTTCTTGCCAGCAGCCTGATCTGCCAGAGCAGAAATAACCAGCCCCAGAGTTGTGAGGGATCTGCCCAGAGAACACAAGCATTTATTAACAAGGGTAAATATTCATAAGTCAAATGCATATTTAGACAGTGAAATTTCTCTCCAAAAACATGCTCAGAGGAAAAAATTCCTAGTATAATTTTGATCATTCTTTCTTCACAAAAGCTCCACTCCTTTTTTTTTCCAGTATGTTTTCAGTCTTAATAATCAGGTCTTCACAATGAAACTCATGTCAGTTGCAGGAACACAAATGTTTTCTAAAAAGATGGAGATGTCATTCCCATATCTAAGAGTATTGCATGTCAGAAAGAGAAACAGAGAGAAGAAAAGGAGAAAATTGACTACAAGAGCTTCATCCTGTTTTACAAGCAGGCTGTATTTAGCAGGAAATGGTGATGAAAAAAGGAAAAGAAATAATCTCAAAGTCTTACTTGTTAATGTTGCTTCCTTCTTTCAGCCTGTCTCCTGCAGCACCAGTTTTAGTTGCCCTTTCACTACCTGCCAAGTCCACCAGGCTCAGCTTGCCCACCTTCTCACCTGAAGTCTGGGGAAGGAAGCAGAGAACAGCCACTGTTAAATCACTTAAATCGAGTTACACTGTTTGATGCATTTTACAACAGGAATCAAACTTCATTTTTGGTGTAGACTCTTGTTCCAAGCCCTTTGAGAATCGCTGGATTTGAACAGTGTCCTGTGCTAACCACTACCTGCTGCTTCAGAAACAACAGTGAAGTCACGGATGATGCGAAGTCAAGTACTCTGGTATCTTCAAATATCTCAGAAATCTCCAGAGGAGACGTGCACAAGGCACAGTAATGATGTGCTGAACCATGAAAAATTTTACTCCAAAGGAGTCACAAGCAGAGACATAGGGTTCACAACCCTGTCCTGAGAACAGTCTCCTAAAATCCTCAGATTTTATACCAGGTCTCTCCCGGTTTTCAGACATTAAGAATGAACCTGATGAGAAGAATGTTATAATTTACATAAATTACCACAACTGCAAAGTCTCCTTTATCCTTACCAGCCTCCTGGAACACGATCCCAGCTATGCGAGTATTTAAACCTGTAACGCGGGTTTTGTTACAAATCCCTTTTTTAATCTCATTTCACCCAAAACGACATTCTGAAACACTCCACGAATTCCCTACGTCAATTTGAAACTGAAGAGCCAAACGTCCTCGAGAACAGCTCGCTCACATCGTGTTCTCCTGCAGCACCTGCACCTTCAGCACCTCAGCATCCCAGTGCAAAGCGCTGCGTTCCCGCAAATGAACCGGATAATTAGAATCAATCAGCTTTCAAAAATGTCACCCTAAACCTCTCAAAATACGGTGTGATGGTGAAATGAGCCATTTCCAGGACTGAAAGGACCAGCAGATGGGAGAACAGGGAAATCTGTTCCAGGAGTTCACGCTGGGGTCACTGGAAGATGCAGACAAGACGGACAGTCACAAGGACCACTCCGCATCCAGGCTGAGCAGGACCACACAAAAACCAGGTATGAAAAGCACCCAGAAGAGCCCCAGCAAAACTGGAATGACAAACTACGGGAAAATTAAAAAATTCAGCACAGTATGAGGCTGATTTGAAGTGCAAAGGGGAAAAAAATTCCAAATAAGGAACAAGGAAAATTGTGTGGATAAGAAGATTGGTGGAAACTGAGAAATTAGGAGGAAAAAAAGCACAAATGCTCATTATACTTTCCAATATATTCAGTATTTAGCCTCAGATTTGCTCTGTGGACACTCAAAATTTCTCCAAGGCTTTGAAAATATTAAAGAATTGCCCAAGCACAGAATCGATCAACAAAGTTTAAAGATACTTATTTCAATTCAAGTTTATCACCATTTTTTGTGAGGGACTAAATAATATTGACATAATGTATTTCATGCATCCCTCCAAGGCATATTTATGTATAAGGAAACATAAATTAAAATATTTGCAGATTTACATGCTTTTTAGATATTTAATATATACACATAAAAGTATTAATGGCATACAATACAAAATATTTAACATTAGTATTTTTTTCAATTTAGAAAGCTGATAATTTATACAAATTTGCATTAAATAACCACTGGAAGGGGATCACCAGAGGTACACTCAGGTGTATTTCTATTTTTCACCTATTTTATCTTCAGCCTGTACTACAAAATTCTGCTTCCAAAGAAGGGTTTCTTTTCGTATGAAATACATTAAAGCAAAGGAAACATCCCAGCCTGATATTTGGACCTTGCAGCTGGATTTTCTTACCCCTGATTGCACATCATAGAGGGTGTGGGTGAGGATGATCTTGAAGACTGCGTGGGACCGACTGCTCTCCTCGTTCATGTTGGTGGCAGCCACTGTCCGAGATTTGTTGCCCTCAGACATCAGGGACTCGATGTCCTAAATACAATTTTCACAGCCATGAGCATATCCGCATTAACATCCTTTTCAATTACCTCCAAAAATCATCTGATTTTGGTCAAATACAGAATTTTCTCACTAAGCTTCCTGTTTGTTTATTCAGAAAAACGTGAGGAAAAAATAAAAGCGATCCCTCCCCGCCTTTAAAGCCCAGAAACTCCACAGTGTCACGACTTCACCCACTCCTCAACCTAGATATTAAATTATCAACAAAAATAATGCACCTGGCTGCACACAGCAACACTCAAAAGCAGAGAAAGAAGTGAGGAAACAGCAATTCATGTTTGAATCCTGTCACATTTTAGCCTCAGTTGTCATGGTCTCAGAATCTGGAACACTGATGGAAGGCTCAGAGGTTTGTAAAACAGAACCACCCTGAACAGGTCATCATATTCCTCCAAATTTTAAGAGCTTATTAAGTGCTTTGATCTGTTGTGACGCTTGAGAAAGGTGCAGCTCCCCTGCTTTGGGATTTCACAGCAATTCTGTAAAATAGTTAAAACCTCGGAGTCTTGGGCTAAACTTCTATTTCTCTACCTGGGTGATGCTAAAACAACTCGAAAAAACAGTCAAACAAAGGACCACCACAGACCACTAACTCCAAATTCTGGATTACACAAAGCTGCTGGGCAACATGGAAAGGCAAAGCATGAAATGTGTCCTGTCTTGGCAGAAACCACCAAGGACTGGTGGATGAACACCTGGAGAAACTGCAGCAGGGGGATCGCACTGTTTCCATGTTGTGGTTAAGCTGACAGAACTCCATCCCATATTTATCCATTCCCCCCACAGTAAGTTAATGTTCCTTAAAAACCAGGGCATTTTGTGAATGCACATATAAACATTGACTACCCTGCAATAGTTTCATGTGATGCTCCCAAGTATTTGCTTTGTAAACAACCATCAGTTCATAATTCCAGCGTGTGCTACTGGGAAGGGAAAATACTGACCAGAGCACGACAGGCAAAAAGTGACACAGTGGGGCACTGAGAGCGTGGCTCTGCCTAATCCTGGGCCTGTAATTAATCACAGAACACCTTCCCATGACAGTGTGCACTCATCTTAAGGCTGGGAGGAAATCTGTTCCATTCAACAGCTGAATTACTTCCAGAACTACTGAGCAGCACAGGATGAAGGGAGCTCCTGCTCTTAGCCCTGTTCTCCCCAGGGATCACAATACAACAATCTACAGCTCTCTTGCTCTAAGATCAGTGATTAGGAGCATTTTAATAATTCTGTCCAGCTTAAGGGACAGCACCTGGTGTTTAGGATGTCAAGACAAGCCTTTCATAAAGTTGATCCTTACCTTGTAGCTAGCAACAGCTAGTTTGGATAGGCCATCTACGTAAGGGCCATAAACACTGTGTTCTCTAACCTTTAATGACTGACGGCTTCTGGTTGGGGGAAAAAAAAGGGATTTATAAGCACATGACTGACTTAAGACAACATTTACACAAAGTCCGTTTCTCCCTGACACATCTCGAACAGGATGGTCTCACAAACACCCACTGAAGCACAGAGCAAGGGCCAGAATGCAAACAAAAAAAGCTTTATAACACATAAAAAGCTGACAAAGACAGTGCTGTCACTTCACAGAAGGTAAATTTACTCCAAGCTTTTAGTCTTGCTACTTTATTTTGATTTATAATGAGGAGATGCTGGGATCAGGAGGCAGCAAAAGCCATCCCAGGCAAATGCTTTAGATGGGATCCATTAAGGCAAACTGGTCATGGAAAGGAAGAGTGTAGGACAAATGCTACAGTGCCACTGACACACAAATTCCGTACCCTTTGGGGTCAAGGAGATCTCTGACTTTCTCATTGTAAATCTCCATGTAGGACACTTCCACTTTGAAACTCTGCTCTTCATTTTCTTCTTTCTGTGCTCTTTCAAAGAGTCCACTGCAAAGCCTAGGGATTAATCCGGGCTGGTCAGCAGTACCCATCATTGTGTAGGATTTTCCAGACCCTGTGTGAGGGAAGCTGTGATTAGGGTACATGCAGCAAAGGTTCCTGCTGTGCAGAATCTTGGTAGGAAATAGAAGAGGTTAAATTTTTTTTTTGCACTTCAGTGAAAGATATTTGTTCAGTTTTTTACTTAAAGTAACCTAAACACCACTGAGCTAAAGACTATTTTAATTAAAAGGAAAAGGAAAACAAGAAATTTCGTTCAGAGTGCTGGAGAACTTTCAGGTAGATACAGCCTTACTGCAGATGACAAGCCACTAACACCCACAAGGAGAAAACTCTTCGTATTACTCTTTAAATATTACATTAAAATGACAATTCAAGATTATTTTAACTGCAGAGGCTGAAAATCTGAGCAGAGGCAGAAAACCTGAGCGATGCTCCGAGCTCAAGGACGATCACGGTCACGCCAAAGATCATAATCTGAAGTGTGAGAAGTAAGGGTAGCCAGCAGCAACAAAATCTTACTTCTCATCCTGCCCACCTCATATCTGATGTTACAAAAGAGGAAAACATTTCTTATCTACGTTAGAAGGCATTTCTCCTGCAACAATGTCACAAGAGCCGTGGAAAGAGCCTCCAGCCAGAACACACCACCTCTGCAGGGAACACTTCTCCCTTACTCCGGGACTCACCCGTTTGCCCATAGGCAAAGATACAAGCGTTGTAGCCTTCAAAGGCATTCTGAAGAATATTCTCTCCAAGGCACTTGAAAACAACATCTTGACCTAGAAAACAGAGCACACAAGCCAACACTGTAACACAGCAAGAGCTTTTTGTCCCTTGATTTGGATTCTTCGACAATGAGGTGAAAGCTGTGAGGGTTTTCCTGCGGTTGCTTCCTACATCACATCCAGCGTTTGCTCCCCGGAAAGGAGCAGACGATGTGCTCCAGATCCATGCTGCTGTAAAAACCAGGGGCTGGGGTTATCATGGATATACCTGGATGTGCTTAAAGCAACATCCTACCAAGGTTCATACTCAGAAGTATTATCAGCAGAGGATCTACGGCCAACTGCAGAATTTAATCTGCTGGGGAATGACACCTCCTCAAAATATACTCCAGCTGTACATTTTAATGACAGTCAGTTGATTTTAATCTAAGGGAATCAGCAGAGCACTGGAAAATTTTATTGTGTAAGATATTCAATAATACCACAAGGAGATGCTTGCAGAGAAGGAATCACAACTATGTGGAAGATATGGATATTTACAGGATATTTTGCACTGGCAAAAAATAAGGTGTATCACTTAGTTTGTAATTGAACTTTGAGCTTTTCAGATCCTTTTCCAAGCAGAGGAAGGAAAGGCTTAAAATATTTGGGTAGTAATTATTGAAACGAAATCTCTATTTTCAGAATTACTTTTACAAGCAGCAAAACTAAAATCTGAACAAGGCATGACAGAACTTTATGAAATGAAAAGTCCTCTGAAATAATGTTCCTTTAAGCTTTTCCTTTCTCTCATAGCAGTTCATATCTTTACAGCCAAATCCATGCTAAATCCCCCACCAAAATCACCAAGAGCTGTGCCAGCCTCAGCTGTGGTAACACTTCCCCTGTGTAACAGACCATAATATCAGCTACATACGCACCACCATTAGTTTGAGAAACAAAATATTTAATATTCCTACGTAATTTGTATGGCTGAAAGCGTCACGTTTTTCTCAGTGCCTTGAGAGGTTACTATTCATTAGTTATTTGTTAAAAGAAATTAAAATTAAGAAGTGTATGTGTCTTTGATTTTTCTTAGGATTTTTATAAAATAAATGTTAACAAGTTCAACTGATCCCAACTTTTAAAGGATAACAAGTATGAAAGGAATAAATTATAGGAGTGGTAAGTCCAAGTGTATTTCATATTTTACCATAATTATTTACCAAAATGTGTTATAATAACACATTAAAAACCCTTTTAATTAAATACATTACACATTCTCACTAGAGCATCTGAATTCACATACACTTAAATTAAACTGGGCTTTTATTAATATTCTTTTATTAAGTTCTACTATGACACCAAACTCCCATCAGCACTGAAAAACATGAAATTACACATAACAATGCTCCTCAAAAGAAATACATGGTTTCGATGCTTTTAAAACGATGGAGTTGGAGCAGTATTTTAAATAAAGCTATAAATAGGAGTAAAGCATCATTGTGCTGGGTTTCTCCACTCCCTACACTGCAAAGGGGTGGCACTGCCCATTGCTATTGCCATCTTTAGAGAAGAGGAACTGGAATGATTGAAGACTTCCCTTTTCCTTTTGACAGCAGCCAGTCAGAGGGGACAGCGCTCTGTGCCAAATGGTCTGTGCCCTGTAGCAAGGGCTGTATTTTAATCAGATCACTCCCACTTAGAAACGCAAAAGCCACAGTAAATATGATTACCTGCAAATTTTTCTTTGACAGATTCATCCATAGACCAAAAGCAGTGATCATACGCAAACACCTGCAGGGAAACCACCAGGACACCTTAGAAAAGCTGCTGCCAAATCCAACACGTTATTCACATTCCGACATTCTGAACTCAACACACATTCCCACTGGATTCCTTTTTTTCCAGGAGTTTGAGGCCTAAACAACCATTTCATTTTCCTGTATGCTTTTATTTCTTCCTTGTTTCTATTTGCCCCTTTCTGTGCCAACCCTGGTCCCCACTCTCCATGTGCCAACCCAGTGGACGTCAAGGACCTCTCCGTATTTCCCTCTAAACCCATCCTTGCAATTAATTTTTCACCAGAGTTTCTCTTTTGCAAACTGACAGATGTCCTCTAGCTCTTTCTGCCTCCCATCTCCCCGTGCCTCTTGTCTGCATAAATTAAAAACAAGCCTTAGGGTAGGAACCTCTTTCCATACAAGAGGAGTATGTATTTATTTACATACCACGACAAACCAAAGCACCCATCAAAGTCTACTATTTGCAAAGAATAATAGAAAGCAAATCAGTTTTATTATGAAAAGAGCAGCACTGCAATATTTTTAACAGAAAAGTTTCAATTTTGTCATAAATCCACTGGAAGGTCCACGGGCACCTTTCATCCTGAAAGATGACCTGAAATAATACAACGCATATTTTCTGGGACAGATGTTTGCAAAAACAGCTCCCCTGGGTATGTGTCTGCAAGGAAAAATACTAATTAGGGTAATGTCTGACCTACACTCACACAGGCAAAATTTAATCTGTAGGATGTAGGAAAAGGGAAGTGCAATGTGGGGCTCCCTGGCTGTGGATTTCCCCTCTAAGCTTAATGGAAGCTGCTCTTTCCCCTTTGGATGTCCTGCATTGCTACGTTGCTGACTACCAACATTTATGAAAATGCTTAGCAAAATCCTCGAAATTTAAGTAACTTACCTTTAAAAATACATTTTTCCCCCCAGTACTACACTGATGTCCCAGCATCAAGAGATAAAGTAGTTCTTTTATATCCTCTAACTGAGGAAACAATAGTTTGTGTATTTAAAATTAAGGTGCTTTTTTTTTTCCATTGAATTTATTTTGAATTTCATCCTTTGAATATACAACTAAATATATTATTAAAGCATGCCAAGCCTTCAGAACGTTTAGTAAAGCACCACGGGCTGTGTGAGCACATCCATGGAGCTGAACCCTGATATGCCAGGGCAGAGTCCTCAGAACAAGTGAGAAGTCACGGGATCATAAAAACAAAATGAGTTTGCTTTAACACAAAAACCAGAAAACGCTTTTAAAAAGCCCACAAAGAACAAGTATCTCTCATTCAGAGTCTGCAGTGCTGAGTGTGGATGTTCTCATTTGTTCCTCTGACTCATTTCTTGGCACAGGCTGTACAGAGCATTTCTGCAGCAAGGAGATGCTTCGAGTTTCTTACTCAGCAGCTGATCAGCAACAGAGCTCTTCAAAATGCTTTTAATAATTTGGATAACCCAAGACCGAGCAAGTGATAGGACAACTCTCACACACTGATAAAAGCCCTTACCTTTGGGTGAGTCCTGCTGTCCCCCAACGCATCGGGAGTGGAAAGGATTTGGTACAAGGTCAGGGGAAGAAAAAAAAAAGACAAAAGAAAGACAAGGACTGTGAGTTGCAGTGATTTTAGCATAATTATGCTATCATTAATCACTGGAATGCTGTATTTTAAAAGTTCGTTTCTCTCCTCAGATCTCTCCTTGCTTACAGATCTCAAGTCATTTTATAAACATTTTTCAGAGCAAGATTTGAGGTGCTGCTCAGAGTTTATTTAAAATTCAAAGCCACCGATTTTCCTCATGCTGCATCTCTTCCTCATTCTCTCACAGGTTTATTTTTCTTGTGACACCTCACTCTCTCTCTGGGTGTCACTGCCTCTTAAAAACAAAGTACCCAAGCAACATAAAAATTTCCAAAACCACTTGAACAGGAACTTCAGGAGTGTTATTCAAGAGGAAATTTCAGAGTCCAGCCCCTGGGCTTGCCCAGCTCAGCTCTCTCACGGTTGCTGGGACAGCAGAGCAAACATTTGCTTCCCTAAAAGAATGAGCAGAGAACAGCAATTCCTCCAGCCTGTTATGCGCAGAATTTAAAAGTTTGGGGGTTTTTGTTTGTTTGTTTTCAAGCAAGTACAAAATTACTGGTGCAACCTTTAAAATACCAGCACGGCCCCAGTCAATGACTGCAGGTTATGCAGCCTCCCCACATGAGAGGCTGGAGAAAAGCAGTAAACACACAACACTGATACTCCCCTTGTCCTGGACCTTCCAAATGACATTAGGAAACTCTTGACATCAGCAACGAGTAAAGTCTTGTGACAAGCAACACTGATTTCTTTTGAACAGAGCAGGAGAAAGACACGGGAGCCATACAGGATTACCCTCAGAGCTCTTGCTGCTCACAGGGCTCGAGAAGCGAGTTTAAAAATAGTAATTTCTGAGCATTGTCTCTCAAAAACGGTTATTTATTATGCAAATCCATCACCTCTTTTCACTCATGCCTGGACCTGCTGTGTGTATCTGTTTGACAGAACAGGAACGACGGTGATGTGGGAGAGCGGGATGATTATTTAAGTCAAGGTCACCCCATGTCACGGGGTCATCCAAGCCAGCAATGACAACATGACCCCTTTTCCCTGCCATCTGGCTTAGCTGGAATAAAGGCTCTCCCAAGGTCCTTGGCAGCGAGCTTGGTGTGGACTCTCGGCTGTTGCTCCTGGGTGGATTTTATTGAGAGAATCTCCTTCACTGGGGCTTTGATCCAGACACAGGAGACTCCAGAGAGCCCCTCTGGACTCATCTCAGAGAGAGACAGGAGCATCTTCCTGGCTTTCCACACTCTGAAATGCTCGTGGAGCACTTTGCTGCAGGACTTCACTGGAAACTGCTTTTAGGGAAGCTCTGCTTACAGGGCAGGTTAATTCCTATTCCTACAAGAACATTCTCCTTGTAAAACAAAGGGAACAGCAAGCCTGGATTCGGAGTCTGAGTTTAGCACTCAGAGATGTGACACTGCCCTGCTCACATTTCCCAGCCCAATTCCAAGGCACGATTATATTCCAACAACCCAGCTGATCTGCCCAGCCCTCAATATGAGGCGTATTATTGAGTATTTGGGTTAAAGCAGCCATAAGGATATAATCTGAGAAGTTCTATCACAGATACAATTTTAAGAGGATGGATTACACAGGGCTGTGTATCATCGAGCTTAACTTAAGACCTTTAGTCTGAACTATCTCATTTTCTGAAGGGCTGCACAAACACACAAACCCAGGTCTTGGGTCTTGCTCAATCCAAAGGTGAGGGAACAGAAGCCCTGCAAAACCCAGCGTGCAGCATTTGGGATACAGCTCAGCTACACAGAGCTGCAGCTCGTTTGATGTACTTTTGACCATGAAGAGAATAAATGGGACAAATGTTTCCCCAAGGAAAGCATTAAGGGTGCAGCCTGCATCACACAGCATTGTGCTGAGCACATATGAGCCCATTAATGCTGCAGCTGCGTGCTGGGCCCAGAAACCCATGAAAAGATTTTTAGCCTGATTCAAAATCCCTTGGGAAATGAATAGATGGGGAAATAGAGCACCCACAGCAGCCCGGTTTGCTGCAAGGACACAAGGGGAGTGCTGGGTGTTCACACCCAAGTGCTCCCGTCCATCTCAGAGGTGAGGAAAAGGTAAATACCAACAAGAACAGCATCACCCCCACAGCAGGGAAGGATCTCCTACAACAAAACACACGACAGGAACACGTGCAAAGAACAGCGAGGCGATTTTCCCCCTCTACTCTGCTCTTGTCAGACCCCACCTGGAATCCTGCACACAGTTCTGGTGTCCCAACGTAAGAAGGGCATGGAACTGGTGGAGCAAGTCCAGAGGAGGCCATGAGGCTGGCAAGAGGACTGGAGCACCTCCCCTAAGGCGACAGGCTGAGGAATTTGGGGCTGTTCAGCCTGGAGAAGGCTGTGTGGAGACCTCACAGCACCTTCCAGTGTCTGAAGGGTGACAGGGAAGCTGGAGAGGGATTGTTCATCACGGACTGGAGTGACAGGACAAGGGAGAATGGGTTCAAACCAGAAGACGGGAAATTTAGGTTAGATATATGGAAGGAATTGCTCCCCTGTGAGGGTGGGGAGGCCCTGGCACAGACAAGCTGCCAGGGATGAAACAGCCACAGCTTCCCTGGGCACCCTGTGCCAGGGCCTGCCCGCCCTCACAGCCAGGAATTCCTTCCCCATATCCCATCTATCCCTGCCCTCTGGCAGTGGGAAGCCATTCCCTGCGTCCTGTCCCTCCATCCCTTGTCCCAAGTCCCTCTCCATCCCCAAGGATGCTGCCATTCCGAGGTGCAGGAGGCTCCTCGGCTCACAGTCAAAAATTCCCATCTATCTCGGATGCAGCAGAAG
The DNA here is from genome assembly GCA_013397725.1 of Rhagologus leucostigma. NCBI lineage: Eukaryota > Metazoa > Chordata > Aves > Passeriformes > Rhagologus > Rhagologus leucostigma. Next base: position 532,530 of record VZTD01002594.1, read on the forward strand.
CATCCAAGGCAGGGAGGGAAAACTTATCTTTTAGCCACTGAAGGATGTCACTGAGATGCTTCCAACTACTTGTTTTCACTCGTATCCAGTCTGACAGGAATTCGCCAGCTCCCTTCTTTTATCTCTTCTCAGCTCAATGTCAAACAGAAGTAGGGGGAATCTAATGTATCTAATTTAATTCTAAAATTAAAAAAGGAGGAAGACTACTCCGAAACAACATCCTACATCTAACAGCATTTGTTGCAGCCCATAGCAGGGGGTTGGAAAGAGATCATCTTTAAAGTCTTTTCCAACTCAAATCATTCCATGATTCCATGAATGTATCTGCTGTTTTGAGAGTGAATAAAGACCTGCAGCCTGAATGACTATTTCTTTTTAAAGTACCTCTTACATGGTGTAAATGTGTCCTGACCAAGCTTCTTGATCAGGCCACATTTGTTTTCCTATAAACATTCTGGTGGTTCCACAGATCTCAGACACAGTGTAAAAACACGGATAAAATCAGAGCAGGTCCCAGCCGAGACCATCAGTGTATGTACAATACCACTAGGGCTTCAGTTTTCTAAATAGTATAATTAAATTACATATTCAAACACAGTAAACTGTTCAACAATAGTTACTAGTGGCATTTTAGTAACACCCAGATCAGTTTTTCCATGTTCAAAAGGGGAAGGTTGGTTTAGTGAGCTTAAATATATTTCAGACCGTGCAAATCTCTAGGGGGAAAACACCCCAGCAAATGAGTAGAGGTGAACCCTGGCTGGGGAGAGGTGAGGAGAGCTCAGCCCTTATCTCTTCTGTCTGGCTGAACCCACAGCTCCGAGATAGCAGCCAGCTGGCAAATCAGCACATGCTCTAAATCAGTCACAGCACATCTCGCTTCTTGTCTAAATCAGAAACAGGCAGATGGGGCAACGGGAGGAGAAAGGTGGGAGGTGGCAAGGCAGGAAGCGGGAAAAGAGCTCCAGAGGCTGTAGAACAGGAGCTGACACGCCAGGCATGGGTTTGCTTCTCTGTATTATTTTGAAAAAGAACATTTCCTGTGCCAACAGCGACTGCAACAACATCCAAACTGTACATTTGAGTGATACTCCCACGTGGCACAAGGCTATGCCGGATTTAAGGACTTAAAACACAACATTTTGTCATTTTCAGAAGCTTCTGGACTAGCAAAATAGAATACAAATTTGAGGGTTAGAAAAAAGAAAAAAAGAAAGGCAATAATTCCAACTATGAATCAGGAAAGTCTCAGCAAATCTCTCCAGAAATTCTTACTGCTTTCCACTTTCAGTCTTCCATAACCATTGCAAAAACAACCATATCAAATGCCAGTGTAATTAGTGCTATTTTATGCCTTTCAGCAGAAACTGCCCAGCATAAACTCTAGAAAGCAGCTAAAAATGCAACTAGGAAAACAACCTGCTGGGGAAAAACTCCTTGGGTTTACAAGTGGAAAGATGTCAGTGCCTCCCAGAGATTACTGTGTAAGGCCACATCTTTATGCTTGCAGTTGAGTTTAAAAATATTATTAAAAATAAAGTTGGCATCATGTGTAACAGTAATTTACTCTCTGGATCCAGTAATTCTGAAATTCTGGGATTTTATTAATAAGTTGTTGCAGACAGAAGCAATACAATAACTATCCTGAGGTCTGACACACACAGCTGCATCATTTACCAATATTCCACGACACCAAAGAACCAAAGCCACACTGGGCAGAGTTTGTTGTCCCTACAAATCTCTCCTTCCTTCCTTTCCTTGGTTAAGTATGGCCCAAAATATTGTATGGAAAACCCAGAACCATAATTTCTTTTGTGGCTCCTGTACAGTGTTTTCATGGAATCACAGAATGGTTTGCGTTGGAAGGGACCTTAAAGATCATCCCATTCCAATCCTGTGCCCCTGGCAGCAATACCTTCCACTAGAATGAAAGGTGTTTTCCCTTGCTCCTTCTCACCCACCTGCCACGAGCTTCCCTACTCAAACACGGCAGAGTCAGGAGCACCTCAGAAACATCAAAGATCCTGTTCCCAGCACCTCAGCACAGAGGTTTGCTAAGCAAACGAGGCTCTGTTTGAAGAGCCGTGAGCTAAAACATAACGGATTTCACGGACTGAAGGGTTTCTCAAGAAAACTCACCCTTCAAACACGGCTTCTGAGTCTTGAGGGTGTTTGAGCATTGGAACAGCTCCCCAGGGAATGGGCACGGCCCCAAGGCTGCCAGAGCTCCAGGAGAGTTTGGACAACGCTCTCAGGGATGCTCAGGGTGGGATTGCTGGGGTGTCTGTGCAGGGCCAGGAGTTGGACTGGATGATCCTGATGGGTCCCTTCCAGCTCAGGATTTTCTATGATTTTATGACCCCTGACTGTATCTCAGAGGGCAAATACTGGGTGTAGATAAGTGGAATTCCAAAGGAAGTGCTCTCATTGCCTCACATTAGACACCTGCCTGAACAGGAGACGGGATTTAACAACCCACCACTCCAGAGCCTTTTATTCTGAAGTAACTGGGCTTACAATTTCCAAGCTTCCCTATCCTTCACTGCACTACAGGACCTTCCTAGAGTGGAGAAGCTGATAAGAGGTGCAGGAATTACCGAAGAGCTCCAGCACCAGCAAGTCTTGAGGCTGACAACTCCAGGCAGAACAGATGCAACAGAGGCACAAAAAAAAAACCCCAACCCAACCAACCAACCAACCAACAAAAAAATCCACAGGATGGTCTTGCATTTGTTTCAACTTTGGGAGCCCAGTTATATTTCTGAAGCAGACAGTTTAATTTGTAGTTTACGGGTTTATTTTTTTTCCTGTATGAAGAAAGGACTCAGAATGAAGTATTTTGAAGAGCCAGCAGTGCAGTGGTCAGAGTTTTACTGTCTAAATTTCAGCTGCAGAATTTCTTTCACGGCATAAAAAAGCGCCAGCCAATGGTGAAATAAAATGTTGACAACAGATTAAATGATTTTACTAACACAGACATAACTGAAAGACCGCAGTATGACAGCTGATAAGAAAAAGCAGAATTCTTTGAGAAGCTGTTTCCTCTCTGCATATCAGACAAATACAACTCGTAACCCATTTTGCTGTTGCCAGGTATATACAATGAGAGGAAAAGTCAACTAAATCAAATCTGATCTCTTCAAGCTTATCCTATGATACTCAGAAATCCATTTTCACAGAATATTTCAGACTGTAAAGTGCTTAAGGTTGTTGGATTTAACAGTTTATAAATATTTCTACTCCATTTTTGCATGTAGATCAAGTGATCAGAATGCTGAGTCCCACCAAACTCCAATTTTTGATGATGTCCCACAATTAATACTATTCTTATAGAGTCTCATTTTTACTTCCTCAGCAATCGAGTTCTTTGGGAGAAAACCACGCTGCCCTATTTGAGCGAAAGATCTTTTGCCATCAGAAACAGCCTCTTTAAAACAAAATCCCCAAATACATTAAAAAAAAAAAACAACCTGTGAAAGAGCATACACAGTTCAAAGCCTAAACTTGTGTAGCTAAAAGGAACAAAGCTAATCACTGTTCCTTGGAAAATTCCTCCAGTGCTCCAAGGCATTCCAGGCGTAGTTGGCGGTTACTTAGTTTCTACTGACAAAACTAATTTTTGCCAGCTCACTCAAAACAATCAAAAAAAAAAAGAAGTGCCCCAAACCCCAAGAACTCGAGCTGAGCAGCAGCTTCGTGGGTTTGGGGTATTTTGTACTTGGAGCTAAATTTTCTGTATTGTTGTTACAATAATCTGCTTAGTCCTGACCACATTCAAGCGGTGCATGGATCCCATAAAGCTGGTGTTATGACAAGGGGATTACAACTTTATCCTTTTGTTTGTAAATACTCAGATGTCAGGATACTATTGTGCTCTAGAGAATGTTTGGTGAACAGCCAGTCCCCAAACTTTCAATTACTATTGTGAATTACAGCATTTTTTAATGAAGTGGGCTGTAGCTACCTTTTTATAACCATGTGAGGGAGGGAAAAGCCTCCTTAGGATGTGGCAGCCTTTTAACTCCTCCAGGAAATCCCAAATGGAAAATGATGGCAGGTGGAGCAGCATGTACAGGAAAATACACAATGTATGGTAAACTTGTTCTACAGCATCAACAAACTCAGTGTTCACATCCAGAGTAACCTTTAGCCAAGCCACTGGCACACAGGATTAATCCCAGGATGATCTCCTGGGCACTGTGGAAAGCAAAAGATGGGAACTAAAAGGAATTTAATCCATGAAAGGGTATTTCAAGAACTCTCTCAGGTCCACCAAGGCCGGGTTTTCCACCTTTGGTAGATCACCCAGCTGTATCATCCAATCCATAAACTCATTAGAGCCTCTACCTTAAACCAGTTTGAGTCTGAGGTTGTCTGACTTCCTTGAAAACACAAATACATCAACCAGAATCACTTTGAAAGAGAGTTGATTTTTCCACAGAATCTGCTATATTTACACAAGTACCTAAATACAAATGTGTGCATCCAATATCCTTTGAAGAACGAAAAATCCCAGGACAACTTGGGTTGGATGGGGCCTTAAAGACCATCCAGTTCCACCCCCTCCCATGGGCAGGGACATCTTCTGCTAACCCAGGTTGCTCCAAGCCCTGTCCAACCTGGCCTTGGACACTTCCAGGGATGGGGCACCCACAGTGTCTCTGGACACCTTGTGCCAGGGCCTCCCCACCCTCACAGGGAAAGATTTCTCCGTAAAATCTCCTTCAGCCCCTCTCTGCTTCAAACGAGGAAGAGAAAAAAGAGAAAAAGAGAGACATTTGCAGGAGTACGAAGGGATCCACAGCCATGAGCAGCCCACAAGCTCTTCACCCTCACATTAATCAATCATCGCACACTAAGGAAATTACAATAAGGACTCTTCAACTCAGGGAAACAAATGCCTCACCAAGAGCATTTCAAAAATACTGGTAATGTATTCTATTTCTTTTAAATAGGCACTAACTCCCTCCAAGCACAAACGTGTAGAAGAGGTGTCTCCGAGTACTTGCTAATTCCCCATCTGCTCTCCTACTGAATTACCAACACCATGAGGCAGCTCTGTGCTCTTAACACCTGATACTCGACATTTTCTGACTTCCCAAAGAACTTTCAGTCGTTCATCTCACAACTGTCCAGGCAATTTGTGTTAGATAATCACAGATGCAACTTGGGAGACACCTTCCAGCCTTCAGGCCTAAACAAGAAGTCAAACTGTTTCCTTCACTTTCTTTTTTGGTTCCACAGGTCTGCCTTGTCCTCCAGTGGAGAGTACCACCTTCCTCTCTTTGGACTTGGTTCTCCAAGTTATTCAGTGCATCTACCAGGCATCAAGCAAGTAGGAAATGTCTGTAGTGGCAGCAGTTCAAAAAAGAACATTGTTGTGGCCACATTTTGTACAGAAATCAATCTTAATGGTGCAGTTTGTGTACGCACAGGGCATTTACAAGATTGGGAATTTCACTGGATACAGCAGCCTGTCGCTTTCTGAATCTCAGTGCAATTTCAGCACCACTGGATCTCCAGCTGATGAAGAAGGTACATGCACAGTGACAAAATTTATACCCCAGAGTCACTTTTGGTGCCTCCAGAACCAGATGCCTGCTACAGAAAGTGTTATTTTCATGTGGTGAAGTCTATTCACGGCCTGTTTTGGCTCCAACTCCAAATGAGGGATTTCAGCAGTATTTAAAATACAAACACACTGGAAACCACAAATGATGTTGGTCTAATGGTGGATGGGGAGAAGGGAGAAGATAAGAGCTGTAGGCAAGAAGGGTTGGTCACTAGCATAAAAAAGTGATTTGTCTCGGCTCCACGGTTCAGTAACCTGAATTTCCTCACTTCAGCACATCCACGTTCCATGATCAGAGTGATAACCCACAGGCCGTTGCACAATATCTGTGTAATCTCAACCCAAACCTTCCATCAGCATCCAAGGACCCTGGGAGGTGAAAAAACAGCACAACTCATCTGAACCACACTGCAAACGAGAGCAGCAGCTTGTCAGGGCACTGGCATCTCAAAAAGAGCACTTCAACAAAATCCTGACGTGTATTAGAAGCCTCAAACATCCAGCCAGAGTAAAATTAGTGTTTATATATCTCAAAAAAGAACAACGTCACGCTGTCTTTTGCCCTTCTCAAGAGCACAGACTCCGTACCCTCCCGGATCAACTCTTTCAATGCTGTCTATATTCCTCCAACCCATTTAAGACAACTTGACTGATAACGTGGAGATAAGGATGCAGGCAGCAATCAATATCCTTATCACCACCCCTAGAGAGATCTAACAGATGTAGAGATGTGGTGCTTAGGGACACGTTTTAATGGTGGGCTTGGCAGTGCTGGGCTAATGGTTGGACTCCATGATTTTAATGTCTTTTCCAACCTAAACAATTCTACAATTCTGTTATTCCAATTTTGTCCCAATATCCCATCTAACCCTACCCTCCAGAAATCTTCCTACAGGAGTACCTGGCATGAGGAAATAAACACAAACTTTGTCCCCGAGAAACCAAGAAAGAACTGCTTTCCAGGGTAACATTTTTGCACCGAGCTCTCTTCTGCCTGACCTAGAAAAGCAATCCTTATCCTCAGTGTACCACTCCAATCAGCTGTTTTTCCTTCCCAGCACGAGGATGAGAAATAAGCTATAATTGACCTGTTTGCTCAGAAGCAAAGGGAAAATACAGCATATTATGAAAATTACAGGCAAGCCTTCACCATGACAGCTCGGCTCCCATGTCCTGTATCTGCCCTGCTAATGGCTCCAGACTGCTGAAAAAAATGTTAGAGCGCTCTAGGCAGAATTAAATATTTGCTTAAACCTAGAATTGCATTAAAGTGAACAGATCTGCATTGAGAACTTGTTCTGAAGACAAAAAATAACATCTTTGGGGTGAGAAGCAAAGAGAGACCCCAGAAGTACAGATTTCTTCATTTTTTGGTGAAAAAAGCGCAATTATTTCATCCTAAATAGGTGCTGCTGATTCACTGTAGCATTCCTCTGTGCCCTAAATTTCCCAAATTCATCTTTTGGCCACATGATGAACTTACCCATCTCTGTTGTCTATTCTTCTCCCTCCCACCTCAGCAAATGGCTGTGGTCATTTTTAAGTGTAGGAAATACTTTGTGAACTATTCTTGAGTCAACACACCACAGAACTATTTCAAAGCACTGCAGTTCTCTCATGCCCGTCGTGTTCCAGCTGAAAGCTCTCATTTGGGCAATCAGATAATCCTGAAGAATTTAACGAGGAAGATAATTTTGAATCCACATTTATTCCTCAACTTCTTGTTCCAGTGATAGGTACTCTTGTGTACAAAAAATTCTGTCACTAAAGACTTGTACCAACACCCATCACCCCAAAAAACCAACGTGGCAGTTGCTGAAGGGTTTGTTCATTACCGCTGATAATTTATTCATGCTGGGGAAGGAAATATGAATGAGGAACAGGCATTAGCAGAGGAGTGTGGCTGGTGGGACCAAGTGTGGGTCCCAGACTGCTCTAAGTGCAAAAGCATTTGGCCCCAAATTAATTCAGAAGTGAGTTAGCTGGAAAAGGCACTGAAACCGGGCTTGGTGAAGCCACACATCATTTTTGGCTGACAAACATTCTTCCAGAGACTGTGGCCTTCAGGGCTGCAAGGAGCAATCAGGGATTAAGTTATCATTTCATGCTCTGGCAGCAGAACGCAGATATTTAACAAGGTGAAACACGCACCGCGCACCATCACTTATCCCTTTCAGCCAAGTAAATTGTGTCAGACTAAATCCCACCATGTACCTTCCTGCCAACCAATCTCCTGGGCTTGGATTCTGGCCAGAGACTCACTGGCTCTTGCCAACCCTCATGTTGTCCCAGGGTAGGGCAGAGAAGTGTTTGTGAGGAGGATGCAATTCCCAACCTCGGGCAGACCACTGGGAGACTGCTCCTGATGCTCCAGGATTAGATTAGGCTTCTAAAAAGTGCAAACACGAGTCCTCTGGTCTATCACCAACTTTTATCACATATTTTTGGAGTGCCTGAAGGAGGGATGCAGGGCCTTTAGCCACGGGATGAGAAGTTACACCCCACAGGTTGCAGGCAGATTTTCCAAGGGAATTCAGGTAAAACCCAGGAGCCCTGGCAGCAAATCTTTCCCCAGCAGCCTCAAAGCACCTACAAGCCACGGTCAGAGTTGCTGCTGAAAGTGCCACAGCTGCCAACCAGATTTCCTCCTGCCTCACTCTTATCACTTATTACTTCTAAGAGCTTCCCACAAGCAACACCACGGATTCGCTTCCTGTGCTGCTCTTATTCCCAGAGCTGTTTATCTCCCCAGCATGCCTTCTCTTTTGAAATCCCTTTCAACACCTCTCCCTCAAACAAAAAAAACACCCCAAAAGGAGACTTAAACCCTTCCATAACGCTGGTTCTGGAGCAAAAGCTGTTTATGATTGTAGATATTAAAAAAGAAGTCCTTTTCGGGACATTACACATGTGCTGGGTTACATTCAGTTCAGGCCAATTAAAAGTTCATTGTATGGTCAAGTGTTCTGTGCTGCACAAATGCAGCTCTGTGACTATTTAGTACCCTCCCCTCACTTAGACAATATAAAGGAGCTGAAAACAGAGAAAATAGCAGACAGAACAGGGAATTACAGAGCTGGATAACGAGAAATGATGCCCCAGGGCTGTGTGTGAACGAGTCTCACCTAGCCACTGTAAACAGAATTTTTGAGTCTCACCTAGCCACTGTAAACAGAATTTTAGGACGGTTTGGAAGGGATCTTTTAAAAGTCATCTAATCCAACCCTGCAGGGACACCTTCCACTATCCCAGACTGCTCTAAGCTCTGTCCAACCTGGCCTTGGACACTTCAGGGATGGGGCAGCCACAGCTTCTCTGGGCAACCTGTGCCAGAACCTCTTTTTATAAACCCTCTTAGATCCAATCTAAAATGACCCTGCTCCAACTGCAGGACAGATCTAAAGCTGTGAATTCAATGCTCCAAAGCTCTTTCTGGACTAAAGCATCTACAATGTCCATCCTGGATGAGGACCACAGTTGTTTGGCTTTTCTGTGAAGGTCACCATAATAAACTGGTTTTACAGGAAGTCCTAGCGAACAGAGCAATCCATCACCCAGAAACTGGGACCTGTGTGCTGCTTCCCAGGAACGATTAATACAAAAGGCATACTTGGGCACCGAGGAAAATATCAAAATATCTCCATTCTCATCACTGACCATGTGCTATAGCCCTGCAAAAATACCGTCACCAGTTAATTCTGTCAAAAAGCAATGTAATTAAAGAGAGAAATAGCCTAGAAAAGCAATCACATTTCCTTGTTGGAATCTGAAGGAATTTCTTGTTTGTACTTGTAAATTCTTCACCTGAATACGGATCTGTAGAATCATAAAAGTTAGAAAAGACCTCTGCCCTGGGCATCCTGTTCCAGTGCTTGACAACCCTTTCCACAAAGAAATTTTTCCTAATGTCTAATCTAAACCTCCCCTGGCACAATTCGAGGCCATTTCCTCTCATCCTGTCACTCGTGACCTGGGAGGAGAGATGCATCCCCACCTCACCCTCCTGTCACAGAGTTGTGCAACTTTTGCAGCCTTTAAAAATAATCTACCATCACTGACATACCACAATTATAGCAAATTTTGCATCATTTCTTTATGAGGTGAATACAGATGCAGCCCGTGTTCCATGTGAGTTCGGTTCATTTTGGGCACAACACTATCTGCACAAAGCTGAAATTCTAGAAGTGTAAAAACCTGAAACAAGATAAAAAAAATCAACGCCAGCCCAAAATTTGAACTAATGTTTACCTCCTCATGCTGTTCTTTTGTTCCACAGTAGCCACCAGCACCAGACACTTGCTGGCAGCTGGTTTTACTTAAAACTTCTCTTTTCCTTTTCCAAGAATCTATTTGGGAGACAAATTCTCTTACGTGCCATGTGGAAAAGAGTTTAGTATTTTGTGGTCTCAGTGATTAAATAGTTTTACAGTTCACACACTCAGTAAAGGAGCCATTAATTTCCCTGAAAAAAAAAAAAACCACCACCTAAAGGTGATACCAAATAAACTTGTCGGCTCCTGATGCCAAGTTTGCATTGCAAAGAAGTTATTTTTAGCCTGCAAGTGTGGGCTACACAGCAAGTTGCTGGTATTCATAAACAGGGATGGGATGTGAGGCTTTCATGTGCACTGCACAGAGCCAAAGGATGGTTCCTGCTGAATTCTAACTTTGAACTCTCAGGCTGCCTGCTGCTCGTCTCTTCTGGCTGAAAAATATCTTGCTTTTAGGTGCAACTTGTTGCCTGCTTGACTGTGCTTCATATGGGACAGCACATGCAAAAGCACTTTATGTGATGCTCTCGTGATTTAGCACTGAGCACAGCAGTGCCCTAAAACAAGAATAAAAGCAGATGTATCTCCTTGCATCTTGAGAAGCTCTTGTAATTATTTTAAACACACGCATCACCAAGAAAAGCACTATTTTGCTAATGCTAAATGAAATTTGGAGGTTAGAACTGTGCTCAACAATACCTTCTGCTCATCCTGAAATACAAAGAGCAGCTAAGAATATCTGTGTTGATGAACAGGCAGATATTGGAGTTTTATCAGATGAACAGGACTGGCTTACCCCTCAACCTGAAGCAACTGCTCTTATAATCACCCATATTTTATTCTTCTAAATCCAAAAGACATCAGACCATTCTGACAAGCTGAAATATAATACTAATTTTTCCATTAAAGATTATACACCTAATGCTCAACACAGAACTCTTCATACGGAATGACAAAACAAGAATCATTAATCAAATTATTCCTCTAAAACTGTCCTGCTGGATCCCCTGGTAACTGCATCGCTCGGAGTCACAAAGCAGCTTCACAGTCACTGCAAAAACCCAACAGTCCCACTTGGAACATAACCTGGAATTTGAAGGTCAGCTCTTCTCCTTCCCGTTTGTGTCATTACCATAAAAAATATTTTGTAACAACAGTTCCTTGTTACAACAATTCCTTGCCCACTTACATCAAATAAACTCAACCATCTTCATTTCCATGGGGACATTTTCCTGGCTGTAACTCCCCCCAACTGTGGGGATGTATCAACTCAGTTGCTTCCTTACAAAACAAAAACCACCCACACATACAAGTTGCTAAAGAAAACATTATCTTTAATGGCCAAACTCTGTTTTGGTGGGGGTAGGGGTGGGAAGGGGAAGGAGGACTCTCTGCCAGAGAGGGAGAAAAGTTATTGCGTGAAAGCTGACCAGAAGTCTCATTACAAAATAAAACTACAGAATACTTGTGGATTAGTTGTTCCACAGAGCTCACACTTTGCCCACCACTATAAACCATCATTTAGTCATAAAAGCAGCAACTGAGGGGAAAAATAATAATCCCCAAACTGGTAACTTCACAAAGATGTTTGCTGTACACCAGCAGCTAGCAGAGATTTACAAACTGAAAAGATGCTGCACCAGGGAAAACACAGACATGCAGCCAATATTTCTTCTCTGAACAGGGAGGGGGGAAAGTCAACAGCCAAAATTATCTCTGAGAGTCTCCAGTCCAGTCTGTTCATCTGGAGTGCAGGGCTGAGATCAGGGAGATGAGCAGACACCGGGGTAAAATCACTGTGAACAGCTCCACACATTTCCTTCTCCACATTCCCTGCTCTTGCTGGCAATTGTCTCACACAGCCCATGGCTGGAGCCACAGTGAGACAGACGTTTTTTAGCTGTTACACCATCTACAAATGTTTGTCAGCTTTTTTCCCCCCCCCTCTTCATAGAACCATCACAATTTTCTAAAGGGCCTGTGAGGCCAAAATGAACAAACCTGCATTTACAGACAGCAGACTTTCCTCTGCAGAGCCGGCAGTGACAGAGCAGGACATCCATGCCCCCCTCCCACAGCCAGTCCTAAAAATCACAGGTTGGAACCCACTCCTGGGGATAGACCAGGCTATCCTCCTCCTCCTCCCAACGTGAAACAAGAAAGAAAAAGTCCTTATTTTGCAGGCAGGCTGGGAGACTATCCAAGGTCAGCTGCTCTAGGATGATGCCTGTGTTGCAAAAAACACAGTTTGTTAACAGTTGTTTTCCCCAAAACACAGCCCTGAAAGTGGTGGGTAAAAGAAGTCCCTTTCCCTCAGCACTTTTTTCTCACAAAGGGAAAGGACTTTGACACAAAAAAATACTTAACACGTGTGAAATGAATATCAGACTTTCAGATAAAAACCTGTGACACCGTAAGAACTAAATACAAGAATTGACACAGTAGAGGAGACAGGGGAAAAAGCAAAGGGATATTGATGCAAAGATCAGAGCACATGTTCCAGCTGAGTGAATTCCTCAAAAATCAGCCTTCGGGACCAGCCTTGCTCTCCTTGGCTACTGCTATCACTTCTTTTTGAACACAGGCTTGATTTTAACATATGAGATCAGCTAATTTATCCACTTTTGATGTTACTAAATCGGTTGGGTTTTAGCTGGCTGCACTTTTTTGTTTGTTTAATCACCTTGGATCATGAGCATCAAATTCTCAGCCATGTAAATGCAATTATTTAGCAAAGCTCATATAAAAGTCACTGGCATTCCTAAGCAGAAATACCCTAAGCAGTTACCCATTTCTCTACTGCATTCAGTTTTCTGTAATATTAAATACATGTTTGCCATATTCAGTAGAAAGATGTGAATTTTCAGAACCATTACAGGTTCTAATTGTATAAAATTAACTTCAGAGATTAACTTCAGTTTCCTGACAGCATTTAAGAGACAAACTCAAGAAGCTGATACGGATTTCACACCACACATTTGCACCATTCTGCCCCTTCTCTCTACCTCTAAATGTCATGAAATTAAGTCTAGGCAGAAAGAACACTCTAAAATCAAAGTATTCAGATAAATACAGCAAAAAAATTACAGGTTTTAGGTAAGACAGTCTGATACCTTTGTCACCTTGACAGTATTCCTTTAACCTCATTATTTTTCTGCAGCCAGGATAACAAAATAGACAAGATGTCTAATTACCATAATTTGTCCATTCTGGCTTATAAAACCCTTAAATGCTCATTCATGCAGCTGATCGAATGAGTCTGTCCAAGCATAACAACAAACACAGAAAAGATGCTGGATATTCAATTTGGTCATTTGATGCCACAGGAAAACAGGACACAGCGAGAAAATTCCTCTCTACAGGTCCTGCAGCAACAGGTACTGCCCTTGTTAGAACTGCCCACGCTCTTGGAACACGTAATCCACGACTTCCTAACCAGCTCCCATAAAAAATAAAGCCATACAGAAATTTAAGGTGCTATTTTAAGCACAGGGTGAAGACAGGATGTTGAACGACGGACCGTCACTCTGGAGTCATCACACCCAATTTCTTTGCTCAGTTAACCAGTAGCAGCTTCTTGCTGAACAGCAGCACAAAGTGGGGTTTTTCTTCTGAGTTATCACCACTCCAACATGTTTAGGATGAGCAGAGGGAGTTTGTCCTTGGAGACAACCTGTCGTGGCCCTGGTTCAGGGCTGGACTGAGGGGTGACAGCAAAGCACTGCTGTTGTGCTGGTCACAGCGTCCAGGAATTCAATCTCCAGGGAATAAAGCACTTTGTACAAGCAGCACGATTATAAATCAAACGGGTGGAGGGGCAGCTTCTGTGCAGTTTTCTCTCTCCTTCCCCAACACAATCCACCAATTTGCATTTATGCAAGACTGGAGCTGCACTGGGATGCAGCCTCACCTGACTGCCCCAGGCACCCAGGGCCACCTGGTTTTGGGTAGAATTGATACCAGAGGGACACAGGGTTTTGAAACTCTCAAGAATCAGAGCCGGAACGAATTCCAGCACTTGGCCCACACAGAAGAGCTTCAAAACATTTTTGTGTTAAAAGCAAATACCTGACAAGACCCTTCCTTGCACACATCTCCCTCCTTACACCTCTATTTTTACCCTTGAACTTCAATTTTCCCATGAGGAATTTAATGACCGAATGCTCCCAGGGGGAAGAGTCGGCTTGTGCAGTTCCAAACATGCAAGTTTCCATTTATTGTTTCACAGAATAAGAGGAAAATCCAGCCTCTCCAAGTACAACACAGCATTTCAAACATTACATTTGCCTTCCACAGTTGAAAGGGAAAGAAATGTGCTTAAAACATGACTTGCAAAAAGAAAGGAAGAGAAAATATGTCACAGGCATAAAGCTGTATTGTAAGAGGCTGCTTGAAAAGCTGCCAGTGCTGCAATTCCTCACAGCTCCTTTGTAATCCACGCACATTATAAACATCAGGAATACCTAGCATGATTTTTATTTTTAAGCTGAAGTGGGTTCAGATACCAAAAGAGTGATTTTTAAACTCTCAGGCTCTTTTGTGAGACTTTCAAAGGGTCCTGGCTTGTGTCAAGTCCAAGGCTCCTTTCAGAAATCAGGCAGAGGACTTGGCCTGCCTAAAAATCACTGAGCAAACCCAATAGAAATTAGCAGGAAAAAAAAAAAATCAGATCTCTCAGTATCGTCCCCTATTTATTCTTCTCCAATGGAACTGCTTTTTTAAGTTCAACTGCTAAATGTAATTTTTTTTCCAATGACCTACAAGTGTTTAAAAGAAAAATTCAACACAAAAACCTTTCAAATGACACAACCCTGCATAGGAAACAACCCTTCATTAGAAAGAAAACCATGGACAAGCACATGCAAACATCCCTGTACTTGATGCAAATAAAATAAAATGAAAATAACCCTGCTTAGTTTAACTAATGAGCCCAGAGATCTATCAGTTACCAATATACAACGGAGGCAGTATTTCAAGCCCAGTGAGTTCATTTGCTTTATGTTCTTAAACGTGTCCTATCAAACTACCACAGCATGACATTTAAAAAAATATCTACATTTAAATGTCATAAACCTGAGATCAGGCTGAGTTTGGGTTCTTGAACGCATTAGCCCACGAGTTCACTGGTATTAACTCAGCTACCTGTGCTATCAACACACACAACATGATTCCGAAACAGATGGAATAAACGTGAAGCTTTTCTTTTTTTTTTTAATTTTTTGAACAAAATAAAAGAATCACAAGTCTGTTGACACCTCTTGCATTGCTCCCACTGCATGGATATGACAAAGGAGAACCGTAACTTATCCAAGGCTGTGTGTGTTGGCAGCAGAGCCTGAGCTCAGTGTTCCTCATGCCTGGTCCCTGCTCCATGTTTTACCGCCAGTCATGCCAGCCTAAGGAAGAGAATTTCACAGCCCAAGTCATTTTGTCCAGCACTGAAGGCATTCAGAAAGAAAGGAAGAGGAAGGAGATGGTGTTTCTTAAGGCCCAAAAGCAAAGTATTGCTCTGCCTTTTCCCAGATGACTCCTTCCCTTCTGCCACGTTAACTGAGGTTTGTTCATGGAGCTGCTCCTGCCAAGGCAACCAGAGCCTTCCAGGGCCTAAAGGGGCTCCAGGAGAGCTGGAGAGGGACTTGGGACAAGGGATGGAGGGACAGGACACAGGGAATGGCTTCCCACTGCCACAGGGCAGGGATGGATGGGATATTGGGAAGGAATTGTTCCCTGGGAGGGTGGGGAGGCCCTGGCACAGGATGCCCAGAGAAGCTGTGGCTGCCTCTGGATCCCTGGAAGTGTCCAAGGCCAGGCTGGACAAGGCTTGGAACAATCGGGGCTAGTGGAAGGTGTCCCTGCCCATGGCAGGGGGTGGGACTGGGTAAGATTTATGGTCCTTTCCAACCCAAACCACAACCACGCACCACTCTGAGTCTGGCCATCACATCCTCTCAATATTCAGAGATATTGAAGCTGGAAAGAAGTGTTACACAGCCAACCCGACCTTGCGAACGCCAGCTACACAATTACGACATTTGGCCATCACTGCTCCTTTTGAAACATATCCTCATTCCTGCAAACAGGAACTCACTGTTACCTGTCACAGCCAGTTCCAACAGTTCATAACCTTTGCCCTTAAGAGTGGTACAGACTAATTCCCAACCTGTAGTTTTCTGGTTTCAGGCTTTCATACACTTGATCTTTGTGTCACCTTTCCCTTGTCACAATGCAGGTTTCCAAAGCGATGGCAGCACTTTGTATCAAGCACTGAGGTCCTCTGCTAGCTCCAGCACATGAAATACTTCACTATTTATGATCCCTCAGCCTCTAAAACCTGTGGTGTGAAGGTGCATTTGAGCAAAACAAAGTAATTTCAGTAATGTGACAAATACTTGCTCACAGTACATATCTTACACACAAAATATCATATTTTATCCTCAGTCCTATCCTAAGGTGTCTTCCAAACCCTTCCATGAGCTCTCCTTACCAAGAATTAAGAAACATGGGATAAGCAGCTAAAGCCATTCCATACTCCCAGCTTAAAGACTACCTGGTTTATATAATGGGAATGGATATTTTACTGAATTGTTCCAGTAAAATCCCAGAATGAAAAATGCCATGGCAAAGAGCAAACATGCAAGGCTACAGCACAGAAAACGGCCTTGTTTTTACAGAATGACTACCGCAAAAAAATTTAAAAGCACCTAATTTTCAAGTACCAAAGGGCAGAAATCAAAATTCTTTCTATTTTTTGGCTTTAGCTAAATAGAAAGCCTAAGTCTATCAACATGCACTTCACGTTTCTGTCAAGGAAACTACACTAACACTCCACTTAAAGAGGATCTCCACATGAAAGCAGCACAGATCCTCAGCCAAAATCTCCACGGTATTGAAAGTCTCGAGTGCTGGCAGATAAGCAGACAATATCAGTAAACAAGTGGGACAGAAGGTAGAAAAGGGAATAATTAATCACTCAGACTATTAGAAAATATTTCTGTCATTTCAAACAACTCAGTTGGCCCCTATTTACCCTGCAGGATTCGGAGTTGAAGCGAGCAGTGTTGAACCAGCATCACTTTTGTTGCTGACACCACAAGAGTTATCAGCAGTAAATCTTTCACTGCAACAAGCAGTCTCAGAAGATCAACAATATTTCCATCTGCACCAGATCCTCAACCACTGCTAATTAAAAACCTGATGAAAGGGACAAAGCTATTTTGAAGCAGTGATTCATCAGATAAACATGACAGGCACTGGTGGTTCTGTGTGCAAGGCCTATCTTTAACTACCAGGAATAAAATGTTATAGCATGTAAAAACATGGAAAAAAAATCAACAAAAAAACCTCAATTCAATCCACCCTGTCCAACTCTCTAAGACTATGGAAAGATTAGTTTGGTTTCCCACAGCACGGGAGGATCATACACACTGAAAAACTCCTGGACACAGCATTAATAGGTGATTCCTAATAAAGATGCTTTTAAAAATAAGTACTTTGAGCCTTGGAAAGTGAGTGTTTACAGGAAGGAACCTGCTCTGCCTGGATCACTGCTGTGAAGCAAAGGGACTTTGCAGTTCTCTGTGGCTGCATTGTTTCAATTGATAAATGGCAAGGTAAACCTTGCAGGGGGGATTAAAACAAAACTCCAGCACTTGCAGCTATTTTATGGCTTCAGGGAGAATTGTGAGCCAGCAGACAAAGCTGCCACGTGCTCACTTCACTGATTCCACCAAATACTCCAAGTTATTGGTGAAGTAACTCATAGCTGTGTGTTACTTAAAAATTAATAAAGCAGTTAGAGCAGCTGTAGTCACCTAGGCAAGAACACCGGGCCAGGAAAAGTGCGCCCTCCAAAAAAGGGAGATTCACCCAAGAGGGCAGAAAATGCTGGATTGTGATGCCTCCTCAGAATTGCTCAGGTTTGGAGTTGGCCTTCCTGAAGCTAAATACCCTGCATTAGCAGCTCACGGGTGGAAAAGTGCTACTCAGACCCAGCACAGGACAAAACCACCCCAGTTTGGTGTTACAACTACTCTGCAGCATTTAACACCCGACTGTAAGCCAAAAACTCAGCAATCCATCTAACTCTGCTTCCTGCGCAGCAAACTGATCTACCAGACAGCAGTGAGAACTGTGCTCCCCAAAATACTTCAAAATTGGTAAAACACTGGCACAGGTTGCCCAGAGAAGCTGCGGCTGCCCCTGGATCCCCGGAGGTGTCCAAGGCCAGGTTGGAGGGAGCTTGGAGCAACCTGGAATACTGGAAGGTGTCAGGGTTGGAATGGGATGAGTTTTAAGGTCCCTTCCCAGCCAAACTGTTCTATAATTCAATATATTCCGCTCAGATCAAGCCAACAGTTTGCTTATCCATGTTTGTACATCACAAACGTGGATGAAAGGGAAGAGAGACGACTGGGAAGGGGAAAAAGAGGCACCTCCCGAACAAACATCAGCTCGAGAGCACAGGAATCACTTCCAACGGGTTGTTCTTTATCCTTTGTGACCACTGCAGTCTTCTGCACAAATCCTGTAGCAACAGATAATTCTCTCTCCGGACAAGTTTGCTTTGCCTCAGGCACTGTGCCCTTCCTGGGAGGAGCCACCACCACAAGCAACAGGGTGAGGTCACTCTGCAGGGAGTTTTCAAGGCAATTTTGGGGTCCCTTCCCATCTGCCACTCAAAAACCTGAAACAAAGTTCGAGACACAGAGGAAACCCTCTCTCCCTCAAATTCAGATGCACCACTGGTATGACTTTTTAAATTTTTCTTTTTTTTTTTTTATCATTAAATAACAGAAAAAGGCTACACATGAGCCTTGTAGGAGAAGCCATAATTTGAGTAGATTCAGTTGGTTTAGCAATGAAAAAGATTCCCTGTAAAGCATCAGTGGCAAGAGACTCACAAAAGAACAGGCTCCAGTGACTTGGAATTCAAATAATAAACTGATGATCTCCTTTTAAGGGAGAACAAAAATCTTATACTGTACTCCTGCCATTATTACTCATTTCCCATACTGCCTTTGGTACTGTATTCTAAAAGAATCTGATTTATAAATAGGTTTTAAAAGGTCTTCAAATGGCATCCTTCAAATCACAATTAAAAACGTAGTAACTGTTTCAGCATAAGATTTTTCCTCCTTTCTGAGTCCCATAAATAGATTTTCAAGTCTGACTATAAACTCATTATTTTTCATTATGTTCCCCTGCAAATGCAGATTAAAAACTTGCTCCAAAACTCCAGTCATAATTCCAAGCACGATCATTTGCAAAACAGCAAAGATTTTTACCTTATGGCCATTTCATCCATGTTTATAATGCCGTATAAACCACTGTACACAGATGGGACAACAGCAGGAGAAACCACAATTATGCTGTAATTAGTTTCTTGTTGGCCTAAAGATGCCTGGAGAGACTAAGTTGTCAAGTTACTTTCTTTTGTGATAAAAATTAACTTCATTTTTCTGCAAGGATGGCTTTCAATACTTTTCCCAAAGGAATCAAGCTCTTTCTTAGCATTAATCCTGACAATAAACAAGGCTTAATGACTTTTACGCAACTTGGCAACAGTTTTAGAACTTGTTAGTGCCAGTGAAGTTCTTGGAATAACATCTGCCAAAATTTGCAGCAAGTCTAAGGCACAGGCATGACCAGAGCCTGTGAACTCCAAACACTCATCCTTCTACCTCACCTGCAGTGTCTGAATTCATCTGTTCAAATTATCCCTTCTCCTATCCAACGTTTTTCCTTATAGAAAACTTAAAAACCACTTTACCAACATCTGCCATTGTCAAGGTTCAAGGATCCAGGTAGTTAATGTCCAAAATGTAAAGAAAAAATGCTGTTTCAAAAGCCACGGTAACCTGGAGCATGTCTGGCCATTTTTGCTAAAGGTTATAACCATTAATGTGCTGAAGAACCTCCCAGAATTAACCCCAAAACTCAGGCAAGATCCTCCCCAAATGACAAATGACTGAAGGAAAGAAAAAATAATTTTAAAATCCTTGATTTTCTAGGACAAAGGACATCTTACATAGGTTGTATCCACACAACCCAAAGCAGTCAACAGCTAAAACACAAGAAACACTCAGCATTGCTTGAAGTGGAATTTCTTTGGGTACCACTTCTACATGAGGTATAAACTAAGTTTTCATTTAGAAGATAATTATTCAAGACGAACATTAAATAATTGTGATTAATTTTTATAGTTTCTGGATGGATGTTCTGCTAAATATAATTTACCAAAAGGTACAGACTTGTAGCTTGCCAACAACCCCTCACAAATGAAGCTACAATTAACTGCTGACATCACTACTGCCTTGAAAATGAACTTGTCTCTCACTTTCAAACATATTAATTATGGACACAATTATCCAGTGACAGCTGGTATTTATACTGAGTTCTGTCAGCTTAGTTCCCACATCTCAGCAAGGCAGGTGCAATCCAAACTCCACTCGAAATCAGGTCACTCTGCAGCAGTATACAAACAACTTATGGTTTCATTAATGCACAGAGAGCTACATAAATTATCTCTGGAGATATTAAAAAAACCTCTGGGCATAATCCTGGGTAAGCAGCTCCAAGAGACCCTGCCTGAGGAGCGAGGCTTGGAGCAGATACCTCCAGAGGCCTCTTCCAGCCTGTGACTCCACAGGCGCACCCCTGTGTTTAAGACTGCCATGAGTGAGCCCGCACTTCAACAGCAATTCCAAAGTATTCCAGTACTCCTCTGCCTCTCACATCTCCAGCCTGGAGGCAGCCAGATGATCTCCTTGCTCAGCAAAAGAGCTGTCACAGAGTACAAGGAATCTCAGCCACGGCCTCTGGAAAGGGGTTGCTGGCATGACCTGACCTGGGAAAATGTCACCTGAGAAACCTGCACAGGGACTAGAGGACAAGAAAACAAAGGTATGAGGAAATGTTTGATTACAGAGTGCTCAACAGTCTCAGCCCAGAAAGCCAACACTGCCCTGGGCTCATCCCACAGCGTGGGCAGCAGGGGAGCGGGGAGATTCTCCCTCTCTGCCCCACTCAGGTGAGACCCCACCTGGGACACTGCATCCAGCCCTGGGGACCCAGCACAGGAAAGACGTGGAGCTGCTGGAGTGAAACCAGAGGAGGCCACGGAGATGCTCTGAAGGCTGGAGCCTCTCTGCTCTGGAGCCAGGCTGGGAGAGCTGGGGAAGCTCACCCGGAGAAGAGAAGGATCCAGGGAGACCTCAGAGCCCCTTCCAGTGCCTAAAAGGGCTCCAGGAAAGCTCGAGAGAGACTTGGGACACGGGATGGAGTGACAGGACAAGGGAGAATGGCTTCAAACTGGAAAAGGGGAGACTTGAGTGGGATGTTGGGAAGGAATTCCTCCCTGTGAGAGTGTTGAGGCCCTGGCATAGGTTGCCCAGAGGAGCTCTGGTTGCCCCTGGATCCCTGGAAGTATCCAAGTCCAGGTTGGACAGGGCTTGGAGCAAGCTGGGCTAGTGGAAGGTGTCCCTGCCCATGGCAGGGGGTGGGAATGAGATGGTCTTATTAAGGTCCCTTCCAGCTCAAACCATTCTGTGATTCCAAAGACTGACACCGCTTCACACGAAGCTGTACCAGGCTGCACCAGGATATACATCACACGCTCTCAGAGAGCTCTACCAGTTTCACCTTGTGCCACCTTCACAAGTAAACACCTCACTATTTAACCATGACATCCTTCATTATCACCAGGAATCGGGTCATGGAGGACCATGCCCAATTCCAAACCTGTGTCCACAGGCTGCAGTACTTACTTAGCACACAGAATTGAGCTGACTCTGTACCACTCGCGCTCCTGTGCAGTGTGAACCTGCCATGGTTCTACCAATCCCACCTAATTCCTGCACTGGGAACACTGTGAAAGACTTGCCAGTGCTCCTCCCGCAATTCAGTTAAACTCTTAGCAGCACAGGAAGATACCTCAGTGGTGACAGGGAGAGATAAAACCACGTGTGCCAACTCTGCAGAGAGGATTTGCACAGGCTGGAGCAGAGCATGGGTGGGGGGTTTCAGTACGAAGTTGCTTCACAACCTCTTTGCTGCTTAGGGCAGGTGTTTCAGTAAGAAAACTTGCGGGCAGTAGAGATGCTTGTAAGCCTCAGCTGCTGCAAATGTGGTTTCAGCAACCAAATAATTGCTTCCTCTCAGAACCATCCCTATTTCTCTCTTCTCTGCCACAAAATCTGCATATGGTTTTTCTTCTTTGTCTTTTTGCCTTTTTTTTTTCTTCACACCTCTGCAGTTTCTGCTGAGCACATTGTAATTCTCCCTCTTCATGGTGCCATGGCTGCAAACTCTGCAAAGATATTATCTTCAGGTGCATTTTTGGGAAGGAATCAGAAATACATGGGCTGTGACATACATACATTCCAACGTGGAAGTTGGCTGGTGACAAATATGATTCCAAGAGCTCAGAGGAGTAGGGAGAAGAGCCTTCAAACCAGGAAAAGGTTTGACAGAAGAATAAAACAATGGATAATGTCACTGCCATAGAATTCCAGAATGGTTTGGGTGGGAAGGGACCTTAAAGATCTTCCAATTCCAACCCTGACACCTTCCCCTATCCCAGGTTGCTCCAAGCCCCATCCAACCTGGCCTTGGACACTTCCAGAGATCCAGGGGCAGCCACAGCTACTCTAGGCAACCTGTGCCAGGGCCTCAGCACCCTCACAGTGAGGAATTTCTTCCCAATTTCCAATCTAACCCTGCATTCTGGCAGTTTGATCAGAGCTAAATTTTGATCGGAGTTACTAATATCAGATAATATTTTTAGAGTGATTATATTTGCTCCTAAGTATAGATAAAATTCAGATCATAAACGTACACAAGTAATGCTTTAAAAAATCCAGAGAGCTGGAAGTGCTCGTCACTGCAGGACTACTCAGATAAAGCTGAGTGGATATCCTGTTCCTTCATTTCATTTATCTGATCAGCACAGTAAGGCTTCAACTGCTGAGGGACAGAACAAAACGCTGGCAGGAGGCTACAGACCCTGAGGAGAAAGGCAGAAAATGGTATTGTGCTTTCCAAAAGGCTGAAAATTCAAGTAAGTGGACGAGCCTAAGAAGCTCAGACAATACACATTAAGATATAGGGTTTCCTTACGTCACTACCACAATATGAAGGCTCAGAGTTCTGGCCCCACTGAGTGATGTGACCTAATTAATTATACACCAGCACAGGAAGCTTCTTGCTGGGGAGAAAAAAAAAAAGACCAAAAAATCCCCAAACACAAAAAACCCCCAAGACGACAACAATAACAAGAAGAACAAAACCAAAAACCACCCAACTCAAACAATAAAAAGCCACCCTCCCACACAGCAAAATGCTTCTTGGACTAGATATCAACCAAAAAAATGGGAAAAATGCTAGATTTATTTTAGAGGCTTGAAATGGAAGAGAGGAATCTGCAGTCCACAGTCAGATAAGGAGCATATGGTAGAGCTGAGGCAAAACTTAAATCCCCTCATGCAGCCACTGCTCTTAGAGAAGTCCGCCCTTTCTCTCCTGATACCCTTCATGTCCGGCCCTCTTCCTTTAGCCAAAAAAAATCCCTATTGCCCTGACTGCTCCCCTCCTCAAAGGAGCTCCAATTGGATAATTAGTTTTGTAAGACAGTATATGCTTATCAAACCTTATGCTTATCAAGGCTGCCATGAACTTTCGAGCACTAATTAAAATGTTATTTTATTTCACATGCTCCCAGAGCAGTGAATGCAACGCTCATCCCACAGCAGTGCACAGGAAGCCAGATATAATCCCAGATTATATCCCCAGAATTTGTCCTGCTCCACACAAAACGAATGGATAAAGACACAACTTATTTTAATGCCAATTACAACCAAGGGAAGATAGTTTAGTACTTCTACAACTGCAACAACACAAAATTTAGTGCTCCTTTTAGGAGGAGGCCATAAACAGCCACAGTTCCAGAGCTTCTTTCCAGGAAGGAAAAGCATTCCCAGCAGAGGGAAGGGTGCTGCCCATGCAAGAGCAGCAGATGCTGCATTCCTGCAGACCGAGCTCATGGAAAACAAAAACCAGAAATACCTACAAGATGCTGATTGTTGATTTCTCCTCACAGGAGGAGGAGAACAAACAGGCCTGTAACGTTTTCCCCCATCTACTGACATTCAAATAGGTAGAAGAATATCAAATACTGAAGCAAATCTTGAGGTGCTACAGCAAGTGCGATTTTCCGATTTCACTGTAATAAACACACACAGAAACAAGGTCCTCTGCATTCAGTAGTTTTATTTCAGACTTTAGAGGGCTGGTGACAAAACCAGAATAAACCCCGTAAGTGTAAGGTAGCATCAAGTGCAGCAGTGCCATCCTAAAATCAACACCACCGCAACAAAAAAAAGACGAATTAGCTCAAACTAATTTGTTTGTAATTTGCACTCAAGTCTCAAAACTTGTTCCAATTTCCTCAGGACAGTGACTCTAAGACACTAAGAGGTTTCTCCTTTTCTTCACTTTTCATAATAAACTGAGAAATAACTTAGGAAACAAACCCTGACAGTTTTCATATTCCATTTTCCAAAACCTAAGGAAATTAAAAGACTGTATGTGATGTTATCTGCCTGTATATTCCAGCTGACCATACAATCACTGATAATATGAGGTATTTATCCACCTTCTCAGGAAAGCATCAAACCCTGTCCTGCCACAGATGCTCAACCCTGAACATTCAGATTATCTTATTTCAAATTATCTTGGGGGACACATCTATACAATCAAAATGACTGGAACACAGAGCGTAAGAACTGTACAGCACAAAGTTATCCTGGCTATTACTAATCAATCATGTTGGAGGGTGGGAAATATCCCCTCTTGCATCTTTTTCTGATCTCATTTTCATATTAATCTGAGACCAAGATTTTGGAGTTTAATCTCAAACATCCCCAAAACAAAATTGGTTATATATATATAAAAACAGAGATATAGATATATACATAGAGAGCGAGAGACTCCTCTTAAAGCAAATTAACTTGTCTGGTTTAGCTTGTAGATTTAAGAAGTCAAGAAAACAATTAACAGTTCACAGTCTGCTTGAAGCTTCAATGATCTGATATTGAGAGCTTCAGATACAGGTGGACTTGAAAACCACAACTGTTGAGACAGTTCCCTCAAAATTGCCATAATTGCTCAATAAAAGCTACATTCCACTCAAATATTAAACACACTCATTCTGATAGCTTCAATGTGGCACTAAGAGGGGTTTTGGTTTTGTTTCGTGGTTGTGTTGAGGTTTTTCCCAGAAAACAACCCAGCTCTGGGAACTGGCCCCTGCTGCTGGTACCACTGTGGGAAGGGACTGCAGATAACTTTCTGTTTGCAGCAGAAGTCAGCTCCTTGGAAAAACCCCAGTCAAAAGCCTTTGCCAGGTCCAGTGAGGTTTTTCCTGAAGGACTAGATGCTGAGCAATTATCACCACCAAGCTCCTGACTACAAGCAGGTCAATAATGCCACGAGTACTTCAGAACCTGCAGCTAGATTGCACAGCAAAACCCTTCAATTTAGTGAAGAATTATGGCTGCAGGTACTTTACAAATGTTTTGGGTTTTAAAGAGAAAAAAGCACCGGAGATTAAGGATCAATAAAGCACAAGGTGAGGGTTGTACTTCAGATCACATGACACGGAACAAATTAATTCTTCATCTATTTGCTCGTTCCCTCAAATGCAGCAGGTTATTACCAACTTGGTCAAATGAGCAGCAAGATCATAAAAGGCCTCCTTGATGTTCATCCAAGGAACATGAGAAGGCCAAGGATGATTCCAGTAGTGACATGGCCACAAAGTTCTCACTCCAAGAGGATATGGCTCATGTTAAAGCAGTTTTCACTTGCCACGTGGGCACAGGGCTTATAAATAACAGATAGTCCTAATTAGCCATGACTATGTTTGCCATTAAAAAAGGTAGAAGTAAATAGGTGCGACCCAGCTGGTGGGAAGGGAATCAGCTATAAAAGAAATCATTAACACAAGTCTCACCATTTATTTACTTAAGCAATACAAAATAGGTTACAGGCCTGTTTTAAGCACATTGGCACACACAACCACGGTTCAAAACTTCTGTTTACTTTTTGTCCATCACAAAAATTAAGGGAGGGTTTGTGTCTCGGATTTTCACTTTTACTTCACTCAAAGCACGTGAGTTGGAGCAAACGTTTCCTCAAAAGCACAGCTTGGAAGCTCAGCAACCCCCTTCTCTCCTGGCAGAACTCCTCAATTTTACACGAGATAAGGATTTTATGTGGTGAGCCTTCACCTCCTTGTGCAAATTAATTTCTCCCTTGTGCAGCCAAAGCCTCAAGAGGTGCAGTGGCAGAGCCCTGGTTGCCAGTCCTGCTGTCCCCAGGACACTTTGAACAAAATGGTTTCTAGGTGCTGCAGGAACTCCTCAGAAGTATTTAGTCATATAATTTTTCTATCAGAAGACAATTTGGAGAAAAACAGATGACTGGGAGCTGGATGCAGTCTAGCTTTAATACATGTGGAATTAAAGTTGGAAAAGCCCTCTAAGACCATCAAGTCCAATCATTCTCCCAGCACTGTCCCATGTCCCCAAGTGCCACATCCACACAGCTCAAAGTCCCTCCAGGGGTGGGGACTCCACCACCGCCCTGGGCAGCCCCTTCCAATGCTTGAAACCATCCCAGTGAAGAAACTGTTCCTCATATCCAACCTAAACCTCCCCCAGCACAAGTTCACCTCCATAATATAGGTTTAATACCACTTCCGACAAAACAAGCTCTGATAACAGACTGAAAAAGCAATGTTTTCACCATTATTTCATTCACACATTTAAATTACTCTGCCCGTTTTAAATTAGGCTTATTTTTCCCTTCTCTTCTAACTTCTTTAGGCTGTTCAGTAACCTGACCAATAAAACCCAACAGAAACAACTATAATTTTACAGAACAAGCTCATGCTTGAAGTAAGAGTTGAGCAGGGATGCAACAGAGGCCAAGCTGGCAGTGCAGGAAAATCTCGTGGTGCTGTTCTTGCAAACGTGAACTTCCTGTGAGCTGCTCTGTGCCCACAAAACACCAGTTTGGATGTCGAGAGGGGCAGACTTCCCTTTCTCCTGGATGTCAGCTCTCAGTCTCAGGAATACACACACACTCCCTGCCCCCCCAGCTTCCTGGAACATTGCTGCACACGAAAACATTGCACAAATCTGTTCCCTGGATGACAATGCTGAACTGACATCTAACCCAGAAATTTCATTCTCAGAGTTTTATGCACCAGTGTGACCACTCAGCCACGGGAGCTGTTCCTGCTTAGTGCAGCTCTGTGTCCCTTCCACACATCCCAATCTGAATTTTCTCCATCCCGAGCAGTTTATACAGAAGTAATACAATGCCAGGAAAGATATGGAGAAGCAAAGGCACAGCAATCAGCTTTCACCCATCTTCAAAGACAATAATATTTCTCCCTTTAAATTGCTTTGCTGTCAAATTGCAACCGTACCACAGCATGCAAATGGTTCAGCGAGCCCAATATTCCATTTCTGGTGGTGTCCAACAGCTGAGACTCCTCAGTCAAATGCAGGAACAGCTGGGGACACAGATGCCTGAGATGAGACAGCTCTCCAAGTGGTTCTTGCCTAACATCAGGCAGGATCCTGGGTGATTTTCAAGAAAATGTGGGCATTTTTCCATGACTATCTACTAGTAATTGCCTGTTTTCTTGGGAGTGTGGAGTTCTGCAGATTAGGTCCATAAATAGCAATGCCTTCATACATTTGCCTCCTTTTCTGATCAAGCATGTCCTTTCCTGATCAAGCATGTCCTTTCCTAGGGTGGGAGTGAAGTCTGCACCCCAACGTGCTCCTGCTGCCATGAGTTATTTTTTAAAAATCAAATTTTTCCTGGTTACTCCTACCAGTCAGCTTTTGCAGTTCATACATATCTACATTTACAAGAACACCTATATAATCCTGTCAGCATTTCCTCTCTAGGCATCTTGACTCTCTGAGTGAGGCAAATGGATGTAAGTTTGCAAAAACTGTAAGATACAGAACAAAGATCAACCGGATCACGACGCGATCAATTTTTGCCAAACCTTTCTTTAACTGGGATTTTTGCTTATCATTCCACATATATTCCTTGTATAGCTCACTGAAATATAATATATATACTTTATCACATTCTGGAGATGGTTTTAATTTAAAATTAATGTTTTCCCACTCAATGTACATTTATCCCACTCAACACACTCCCTTATCTATAATTTTTGCACAAGAAATCAATTTCTGTGCAGTTTTACCACCTCACTACTCAGGCACTTCCACACTAAAATTAGCATTTCCCACTATGATCTAGGGAGCTCGAGGTCTCTAACACTCCCCACAGCAAGAGCTGCTAAGTCATGACTTATTTTCAGCTTTTAGCAGCTTTAAGGGGAGTTCTGGAGTCACGCTAAGGAGTCACCCACACACCCCAGGCAGGTGAAAGGCAGCTTCACCTTGCTCTGGGCAGACCCAGCATTGTGTAACTGCTCAGGCTGTGCCAAGCAGGAGCTTATCCTGCCTCCCCACATGCTCCTGCCTCCGCAGCACGGGATTCCTGGCTGACAGAGAGCACAGGGAGCTTGTGTGGGCTTGCAAGAACACCCTATTCCAGTTTTTAGCAACCGATCTGTTTGTTTTTAAATTTAAAGTCACACGTGTTTTGTTACCATTCCTCCACTTTGCACTTAACCCTTCGAAACGAGTGAACTAATGTTGCTTGGTCCTTGAGACCCTAAATTCTTGTTTTCTGGTAGCATTTTTTCAATACCTAAATCTTTGCCAGGATTCTGTCTGGATTGGCTCTAATCTTCATTTCTTCAAAAGGATTAAAAGCTTCTTCAGCTTTGTAAGAAGAAAGAAACTTCAGTCCAAAGACAAACTCAGGAAAGTTTTAACACACTGGGCTGTTCATTTTAACCCAACCACTGCCTGAAGTCCATCATCCACCTGAAATCAGCAATTTATCACCCACTTAAATCATAGTTTGGGTTGGAAGGACCTTAAAGCTCATCCCATTCCAACCCCCTGCCATGGGCAAGGACATTTTCCACCACCCCAGCTTGCTCCAAGCCCCATCTCCCCACAACCTTCTTTGGGACTGTCAGATGTCTCAGAAAGAAAATGGGAACTGGAATGGCAGAAGAATCTTCTAAAAATATTCTTGCCTATGTAAAATATACTTGGGCTTCACCCAGTTCCTCATCAAAGCAGAAATCACTGAGCTCAGCTGCTGTAAGGCTACAAAAATCCTCAAGCCTAAGATAATAACACACCCCTTCTCAATTTCCAGAACTCCTTAAAAACAACCAAATTGAGTTTAAGCGCCACGACTTGATGAGCAAAAAAATTATCTGTGTGGGTATAGAAAAGTAAACTGGTTTAAATCCAGAAATAGATACCTTAAAAGCAAATCTTTATAAAGATCCTCAATTACTGAATTATCTACTACAAAGCACTAATTATAAAGACATTACAATAGCTGAAAAGGAAAAACCCAGCCTGGTTTAACACACTTGTCAGCTCCAGTTAGCTGCACTCATTCCTTGGAAGAGTTTCTACCCTGCGTCGGTCTTTGGAATCTCTCTGTTCTGCAAAACAAGAGGGAAAGCAGCTAGAAACCACAAACTGCAACAAAAGTACAGTGAAGTCAGCACTTGTTTCATTTTTAAGCATTTTCTCTTAATAAAAAGCCTCGGAGGTGGTTTGCTGGGCAGATTTAATGAATGCTTTGCTTTACAAATGCCACTGCTGATTCACAGGGCTGTGCCAGACTGATACACCACTGATCTCTGAGCTCATATCAGTTACACATCAATTAGAGTTATGTCTGCAAGACAGAATAAACCTCCTTTGTCTGACCTGTCAAAAAAAAACTTTAATCTTTTTAATAAGTCTTGTTTGGGAAATGTAAAATTACACCACAAGCAAATTGATAGTTAAAAGGAAAAAAAGGCTATAAAGGAACCTGGAGTAATTAGAGTCAATTTGGAGATTTTCCAAAAAATTAATTCCCACAAACATTCCAATTGTTGCCCAGGACTTATCTATTCACTCCAATCACAATGAGTTCACACCCTCTTCCAAGCCCCAGCCACCGAGTAAGAATGCTGTGAGTAATCTTTGCGGCACAGAGTAAATCCCGAGTTGATAAAGAAACTTCAGCCTTGACCTTTGCAACAGGGAGAGCAGAGGCAGCAGACAGCTCAGGAAGGCAAACAAAAGAGGGGACAAGTCATGCTAATGATATTATCCATCCACAGCGAATCCTTGGAGCTTCGCACATCCTTCAGGGGAGATTTTGATTTACAGAGGTCATCTGGGGAAATTTGTGACAGAAACTCAAAGCTCTGTCACAATTAATTTTGTGAAGGCAGCTAAAGAAAAGGGTGAGCATTTCCACACGGTGTAATTTTAATTTTAACACAAGAAGCTGCCACCCAACCAAACCCACCCCTTCCAACAGCCCAAGGTTAATAGCAAAGCCTGCCCGGCCTGCAGGTCATCCCATGGATTTTAAAATTGATCTTTTGTACGTGATCAAGTTACTGAAACCTGCACAGCACCATTAAGGATTGCTCAATAAAATAACTGCTGCCTCCCTCCAGCTCAGGAAAGGTCATTTCTTGGTTAAGGAATAACAGGAGAATACCAGATTTTTTTCAGCCATGTGAAAAGAGACTTTTTTTAAGAGCAAGTGTTTTACATGTACTTATTAATCCTCAAATCTCTAGAGAAATGTGTAAATAATATATTCAGTTTGTAGACGCAAGAAAAAGTGAAGTCCATCAGTCATCACCCGGATTTTCAAAACATGCCGTAATTTTTAATGCCAAATTTGAAACAGCTACATTTTTCTGAACACCTGAGAACACTTCAGGGGCAATTACACGGACACAATTTGCCATATCCAACACTCAGACCCCACACACCTCAGGTTGGGGGCTTTATTTACATCTCCCAATCTCCCAGGCTCGGTTTCTCCCAGAGAGGATGGAAGTGGGAAAAAGATGCGTAAATCCAAAAGTCACGGGTTGTTTTTCCAAATGTCACTCCCTGCCAGAGCACGGCTGAGTCATGACAAGCGGGGATGTGACAGCACAGAGTTCTGTTTCTAAAATTCTCTTCCCGGTTCCCAAATCGACCCTGGCATCTCAATGAGAAATGCAGCAAAGCTCTGGAGGTTTCCAAACTTGCCCTGCTTTGCAAGCACCTAAACTGTGTATTTACAGTATTATTTACTTCTCTTTTCCCTGTTTAGTTAAAAGGTTTGCCAGAACTCCTTCAGCTCACTTGAGACACCAGAAAAGCCTGAAATCCAAAGGAATTGATTTTGTAACAGAAGGCCAAGTAGTTGATGGTGGATTTGGAAACGGAAGCAGAACCTGAGCATAAATTAACCCCCAGACTTAGAAAAACTGCAGCTAAGACTAACCTTTTCCTTGAGCTGATACTTAAGATTCCTCTGATGGAGCTGCAGAAGCCAAGACAATTCAGCAGCAGCCTCTCAAGGGTGTGACCTGTTCCAAAAGGACCCTGTTCCAAACCCTCACCGCTCCAACTTGTGTTTTTGGGATCTGTTCTCTCACCGTGTGCAGGCGAACCCTCAGTGCAGTTAATGGGCCTCCACTTTCCCCTCTTCTATTAAATCACCCCATATAAATTTCCTATGCTTCCTGCTTAGATTAGCAACGGGTATTTGTGAGGATGCAAATGAAGCATTCTTCGCTCTGGCACTGGATTCTCACACTGAGCTCACCACCTTGGCTGGGACCTCAAGCCACTGCCAAGCCAGCCCTCCCCTGCCAAGGGACACGATCTGCATGATGTGTGGCTGCCCCATGAACGTTTTTAAACACATTTTAGGGACTATAAACCATGCATTTCATTGCCATGTTTTAGAGAAACTGTAAGTTACATTTTTAATCCAGCTGCGGCCGACTCGGCTTCTGAGAATCTCAATTTCCTGCCATTTTTAGCAGTTTTAGAGGCTCAAATCAACGTAGGGTTTTGGCAGCTGAACAATGCACGTGTTCCTGGAGGAGGAGGATATTGATACAAACAAAAACACCCCCCCACACTCAGCCCGTTTGGTTTTAAGTAACTTATTAAAGCTCCAGTCCCACCGTCTGTAATGAATCTTTCAGCTAATGACAATGGAAGGTAAATATTGCACCTGATGATCTCTTTGCTTGTCCATTTACTACCACTTGGGTTTGAGGAGCTTAAATTATCAGAGATCAGTTAATGAATACTGACCCCTGATACACAGCTCAGCTTACATGAAAATTTAAACAAAGCTTTTCTATGTGTTTAACTGAATTTTTCCCCTATTACCCTTAAGACCTCCTCCTTTTCCCCCCCAGAAAACAGAGGATTGACTGCAGACATCCAGCAACAGGTTTTGCCTTTTCCTGCACCACTGTTTTGTTTCATGCATATACTTTTTCATTTCCTCCCCTTGCATCAAGCAATAAATTAAATAGTCACAAGCTTAGCTCTATTACTTATTACATGACTTTTCAGTTTCACAGTAATTTAACAGATTAATGCCAGTTCCGACACAACCTGGTCCCTATCCTTAGCCACCTCTCTATGGATTTTTGATGCATGGAATGCCCCACTGTCAAAACCTCCTAGGGCTACCTCTCTCCAGAATGTTCCCACTCCCCTTCTTACACCATGACCCATTATAAGAAAACACCTGTGAAAATTAATTTCATTCCAAAACGACAAACTGTGCCCCGCTCAAACTGTTCTGCAGATTTAAATTTCTCCTGTCCCATAGCAGCATATGAGAAAAAAATGAATGTTCATGGACACATTAACCACTAACATATTACTGAGAGCAGGAAGAAAATGCACAAGGTTTTCAACTTCCCAGCGTGGTAAAAATAAGCCTTATTATATGGATGATGGCAATTACACTGAAGAAAGGATACATATAATTTTTTAAACTAAAAACCTATCAAGACTGACATTTCCTAGTTGTTAGACTCATATTTCATTTATGCAACCTGACCTACCCAATTCAAAAATCTTACCTGCCATCTCCTTTTGAAAGGTTGGTGTTTACGGGGTGAAGGATAACCTTGTTTGCATCCACATCCACCACACATTTTGTATGCAGATCAAGCTCTATAAAGAAATGAGAGAGTGTCAAGTGCTGCTCCTAAAGCACTGGGATTATATACACCATTACTTCCTCCAGACACCAAATTTATTCATGCAGTCTGACAGCCACCCATCAGCTAGAGAATAGAAACAGGACTTTTGCCAAATTCCACTTCTAGGGATATTCTGACGGGATGGATCCTGTCCAGCTTTAAAGCAAGCACTCTTTTCAAAGCAAGAAAAAGCACTTGGGTTTCAGTGAAGGACAATCAGCATATACAAGGGTAGTATGAAATTTCTTCTGGGGGAAAAGAACCATTTAGGCTTGGTACCACTTTGACAGCTCTTCTTATTGCTCCCTCAATGCCTCACAGGCTCGCGGGGAAAGCTGCCCCTGCCATCTGCAGCACATTTTCCCCGGCCACTGCTGTGATACGGTGCCAGCTGTCAGTCCTGGGGCACCTGCTCGCAGAAATTCAAGTCCCATCAAAAATAATTTAGGTGCAAGCACGTAGAAAAGGGCTTGTCCTTCCCCCACAGGCTCCCGGGAAGTCCAGCTCTCCCAAGTGACGCCAAGCAGTGGGATGTGGACTATGAGTAATGAGGATATTTGGAGTGTGCGAGAATTCCCGGCCGTAGAGGCGGCGAAAGCAAAATAAAAAGCTTCAGATAACACTGACAGCAGTCCAAGGTATCCACCCAGTGACAAACAGGGTTAGGTATGGGATAAAGCACACAGCCTGCACCCAGAGTCACTGCTACAGACACCCAGGACGTGGGGCCTGGACACAAACATGTCCCTCCACGGTGACACTGGCCCTGGAAAGGGCTCCCAGGTGCTGATTCTGAAGGCCATGACACACCGTTCACACCCTCCCGCGCCGGGATGACGAGGGGCTATGCCAAATAACCTCCACACAGGGTTCAGCACCTCAGCTGAATCACCCAAATACGCTCGGGTCTAATCATGTTAATTATAATCCTCATCCTCCTTCATCTCTGCTCTTTCCTCCTTGGTCACCTGTACTTGCTCTTTCACCTCACGGCACCTTATAAACTCAGACTGGAAATCTCTCAGGCAGAGACCACAGATCTTCATTGCACAGCACCTTCCAGACTTCTTGCTCCTGATAAGTGACATAATAAGAGGGAGTTTCTTCCACGGGCATTTTTGGAAAGAAATGTCACGGCCTTTTGCTACCTGACACGCAGCAAAGAAAGCCAAAGCTCGAGACCACTGGCCAAAGCAGGCAGTCACACGACACTGAAATCCTCGTGAGCAAAACTGCTCCTCTGTTATTACACTGTGCTTTTGCAGGAGGAAGAACCAGACGAGTTCCAGAAGCCAGTGTTTATTTTAATTTCTCCCCACACCCTGAAAGCCAATTTACCTATCATTAATATGCAACACATGCTTGCTTAGATGAAACCATGTTCTTCGTACGTCCCATATCCGACAAGGCACTTTATCTTGGTCTGGCTGGTTAGTGATTAACACTCTGTACTGCAGTGACCTGCTTTTCCCAGCTCCTGAGGAAGGGTTTTACCTGCCTCATGCAAAGCACCAGGTCTGCAAGCAGCATGGTCTCTGTCACGTTTTTTAATGCAGCTCTTGAGAGAGAACGCCCATGGCAGGCTTTGCATCCATGACTGCCCAGTGAACTCAGTCTTACCAGTGTTCATTAAACCTCTCTTTCGTGAAATACCCTTAAGAAAGCACACAGGCAGGGTAAGAGACTTCCTTAAAGTCAAATGTCCTCGCGGGGAAAAAAGATTCAAAGCCAATTTGTCCTGTGCAACACAGCTTGTCTGATTATCACTTCTCACAGGTAACATTAAAACCCCTCACCTTGGTGTGCTGCATGGTTCTGGAAGATGTGGTGAGCCAAACTAGGAGCTACTGCCAGGCAGAGAGGTCCCAGTCCTTCCTTCCTGTGCCTCACCTTCTGCCACTACTGTGCTCAGCAGAACCTCTCTAAGTCATTTCAAGTTACTTCAGCAGCAGAAAAAAACCCCAACATGGAAAGCAGATGTATCCAGATGCTATGGAAACCTCCATCTCCACTGAAACCCTGGCCATGCAAACAGGTGAGGAGACCTCTGCAGAGGGAAGAGAGGAGCTGGGAGAGACCTCGTCCTAGCAGAGATGAACTGCTCCACCAGTTCATGGTGTCACTTGAAATAAACCCCTAAGAAACAGTTATATTGAGCCTCTAAGCTGGGTCTGGATCCAGACAGCCTTAAGGCTGCTTATCCCAGTTACCTTGGCCAAAGGCTCACATGGCAGCTCTCCTTTCAGCTGAAGAAATACTTAAAATCCCGTTTGAACAGCACATCATTCACTTTCTTCAAATTCTGGCTCCATTACATTCCTTGACAGATTTCTGAATCCTTTAATGGTTCTGGTACACTAAGAGATGAATCTTACATTAGCCACTACTGAAACTTATATCATCATCATTTCCACCTCATTAAGTTTTTAATATCATTAAAGCAGGTTGGCCTTAAAAGTCAAATTATCTGCCTGCTCTTTCGGATATGATCACACTGGGACTCCACCCTTACTTTTACTAGTTTCAGTGTCTCCCAGGTGAGCTGGGTACTTGCTGCTTCTGAACAACAACAAAATTGGGATGCACCAAGATAAGATCATAAGGATGCACATCCAAACACCCCAGTTAATTCGTCCTGTAGTAAGGACTCACTTATCAAAGTCTGGTATTATTTTCTTCAGCTATTCAGGTGTGGTTTTTTCAGGCAGCATGAAATTTAGAAATTAAAGATGAAATTAAAAGATGACAGAAGCGGCTCGCTGTCAAACACAGGAGATTTATCCCACATTTTGCACCTCAAACAAAAAGAAAATCTCACCTATTATTATTGCTAACCTGCTTCTACCTTCAGTCATTACCAAACAAACACAATCAACTACTCATTTGCTCCATAAAATCAAGAAACTAATCAGCTAATTGCTCTTTGAAGAATTAAAACTCTAACTCTCAACATCAAGAACCTTTTATTGCAGGGAATGAAAATCTCTTTCACGGCTTCAGAATACGAGAGCTGTGACATCCATAATAAAAGGGTAACACATATCTGAGTCACTTCTCCACATTTACATCTCACAGCAGTAGAAGTGTTAAGCAAAGCTGGGCTGAGTGTAAGAATAATTGTTAAGTGTTGTGTCCAAGCTACTCACAGAGAGTCCCTTGGATGAGTTTTTATTTCACTTGTGAAACTGGAAGGTGGGGGTTGAAGGAAGCCACTCTCCTTCCCCTTTCCCGTGATCTTTCAGCTCCTCACAAGACTTGTCTAAAACTGGGATTCAATGCAGATCTTAGCTGAAACCACACTTGTGTAAATCTCAAACTACTACTATGCCTGTGATAAAAGCCTTGTGGGTGTTGTAAAAATAATTCATACTCCCCATATATGCTTTGGGCTTTTTCACTGAGAAATTCAGTGTGTTTCAAACAGGGTGGAAAAGTCAGCAAGCAAGACAGAGCTGGAAAAGCAAACCCAGGAGCAGCCTAGCACTGCAAGGCATGGATTCAGCAGGCACTGGTCCATTCCCACCACAGGTAGGAATTTCCAGTCCCTCTGTAACAGCAGTCACGCGGCTGATAATAATAAACTCACCACAGCAGATTTTCCACAACAGAGTTAGGAAACACCGGCAAAGGTGCCACTTGAAAATGTACTAATCAGGTTTGGGGCAGAGAAAAGGAGCGTGTGTGAATCCTGGAGGAAGGGGAGAGAGGTATTTTGGAAAATGTTGGATGTTTT
Organism: Rhagologus leucostigma; assembly: GCA_013397725.1. NCBI lineage: Eukaryota > Metazoa > Chordata > Aves > Passeriformes > Rhagologus > Rhagologus leucostigma. The sequence continues at coordinate 569,303 of VZTD01002594.1, forward strand.
CACCTCTGGGAAATTTCTGTCTTTGCTTGTGGATCACGTAGGGAACTGTTCTCATAGATTGGCTGCAACTCCTGACAACAGAGGTTGGATAATGTTGTACCCAACTCTAGAGGCTGCCTCGCGTGGCACAACAAGAACACCTGAACTGCCACGTGCTGACACTGCAGCTTCCTCAGCCACAACCCTAAAAACCATCCCACTTCAGGTCACTGCATTTCAGACCCAAACAAAATGATCCTTGTATAGGACAGCTTGAAACAATCTTAAAATGAACAATGATACAGTAAATAATGGGGTCTGCAAGGTTCGGGCCATGGCATCATAAGAGCTTTTAGTACAACAGCCAGGGCAGATGAAAGATCTGTTACAAATTTTTTTCCATATTTTCCTCTTCACATTCCCTATTTTTTCAGATTGTATAAGATGACAGCAGCCTTCCAGTGCCTAAAGGTACAAGAGAGCTGGAGAGAGACAAGGGCTGGAGGGACAGGACACAGGGAATGGCTTCCCACTGCCAGAGGGCAGGGTTAGATGGGATATTGGGAAGGAATTGTTCCCTGTGAGGGTGGAAATGGCCCTGGCACAGGTTACCCAGACAAGCTGTGGCTGCCCCTGGATCCCTGGAAGTGTCCAAGGCCAGGCTGGACGGGGCTTGGAGCAGCCTGGGCTAGTGGGAGGTGTCCCTGTCCATGGCAGGGGGTAGAATGGGATGAGCTTTAAAGTCCCTTGCAACCCAAACCATCCCTGATTTTATGAACTAAAGGAAAGCACTTCCCAATTAATCAAGAGCTTTGATTTCCATGTAAAATTTTTCCATTACATCTCAATTTAAGAAATTAGTTTATGAAGGCTGACAGTTTTCCAGCCTTTTCAAATACCATTTGATCCTGAACCCCACTGAAATAGAGACATGAACCTGGTGTTATAACACAGTTCAAATAAAAGTTGTGACAGATTCTTCCTGGTGCCACTACCAGATTTAGGGCAGCTGTACCCTCAGTGACACCTCAGGACCCTTTGGAGATGGGCCTCAAGCTCTACAGAGTCACTGGGAACCAGAACAACTGGCCTTGTAGAGCTTCACAAAAGCTGGAAAAGCCAACTGAAGTATAACAAATAAAATGTGAAAGGTTTAAAGCGCCTCTCCTAAGCTCATAAGCCAAAATTGGCCCCAAATACAAAAGCTCAAATAATCTCCTGTAAAGACAGACGATAGAAATTTTATATTTTAAATTGCCAGTAGTTTTTCAGGAGATTAACATTCCCTTGGAGGTTAGACCTGGAATGTTGTGGCCTGAGCCGTCAAGTTGCATTGGCTAAGAAATTACAGTTGGTTTCTCATACCTTTCTTGGTCTTGAAAAGCAGATGGCAAAAACACTGAGAAATGTTTAAACAGGAACTTAAAAATATTTGTTTATCACACAAATCAATTAAATGCCAGCTAAAAAAAAAAACAGAGGCTGTTGTTTGGGATTTTCTGTTGTTTTTTTGTTTGAAAAAGAAATGTGAAAGCCAGTTCAAAGACAACAAGTCCTCAAGTTTCCCTGCCAATATTTGTTTCCCAAGAGTGACTTTTCTCTTTGCCCTTTGCTGCGTAGGAGCCAACACAAATGAAGACAAAACTAACTGAGGAGATGAGTGAATATGAAAATAACTTCCATCTACAGGACAATGCTGAGGGCTTATATGGAAAAAAGTGTGTAAAAGCACTTTTAAGGAATTGATTGTAAGCCGTAGTGATAAATTCTAACAAAAATACAGTAATTTGACCTGTACTTTACGTCTACCAACATGAAGACATCTTTCAAGCTTCTCTGTTATATGAACTGCTCAAATGTAAGTCATGAAATTTTCAGTTTGCAGCGATTAAAGGTCATTAAATATGTACGAGTGCATCTGGAAGGGCACACAATGAGATCAGAGCTTGTCCTTGAGGGGGAAGTCAACTCAAACTCATGAGCACATGGAACAGGCAAGTTGCCCTCTCATGTTAATTCCAAACGCTAAAAAAAAAAAAAAAGTGTTCTCTCCTTTGCTGCCTCATTTTCTGCAAGGAAAAAGAGTTCCCCAGACAGCTTTAGTGAATGTACTTCATGTATCTGGACATGGACCTTTCTCATAGCCAGCTCTGCTGCTGCTAACACCCCTTGGCTCGTGGGGACTCAGTAAATAAATCAGTGTGGGGGACTCTGGCGAGCTCCGAGGAAGTTCAACACTCCGGAGTTAACAGGCATGAAATTCAAGAGAGTTTGCTCTGCCACCAAGCACCCAAAAGCCCAGGCAGAGCTATTCCAAGTGTATCTGATCTTCAGGAGGAGCAGCCAACCTGAAACCAGAGCAGCAAGGGAACCTCCCCCTGCCCTCGGAGCTCGGAAGGTGCAATTAGCACTAAAATTCCTTTGTGGCAGCCACGTTGGATGTCTGGGAGTCTCTGGCTGTGGGGAGTAAGGCTGCAGCACCTCAGGAGCTCTTAAAATACAATTGCCTCACAAGATGAAACATTAACTCTGCATCCTTTACCCATTTGGCACCTTATCTCAAGGTTAATCCTGCTCATAGCCCAAACACTATTTTATAGCTTATCAAGCGTCACCAGGAAATATTCCAAACTCCAGGCACTCGTGCATGACGAGGATAATGGTAAAGGAAAGTCTTGTGGTTTGCACACTGCCATCAGGATACAACAGGTGCCATTTCACTCCCTCTAATACCACAATTAATCTTATAAACCTGCTTGCACAAACTCTAGTTTATAGATAAATTGTCTCTGTGGTGATCTCCATGGGAAAACAAACAAGAGCACAGGAACAACCCCCACCTCCTCACCTCAAACCCCAAAAACATTTCAAGTGGCTGGAAACGACACCTCCTCCAAAAAGAGTAGGAGGACATAAAATTACCGCCTGACAGTGATCAGAAACTTGTACAGACACAAAACCAAATTCCTTCCTTACAAGCACTGGAAACAGAACCTTTACCATCAAAGCATGAGAAGATCCCTGTTTGGACACTGATAGTCTGGATAAATGTACATTATCAACATAACAGATACCTCAAGGTGTATTTACAGGCAATCCAGGTATTCAAACTGGAGCTGTAGGTGTTACACTACAATTCTAGAGCAGTTTAATCCAGGTATTTAAACTGGAGCTGTAGGTGTTACACTACAATTCTAGAGCAGTTTAATCCAGGTATTTAAACTGGAGCTGTAGGTGTTACACTACAATTCTAGAGCAGTTTAATCCAGGTATTTAAACTGGAGCTGTAGGTGTTACACTACAATCCTGGAACAGCTTAATTCAGCAGCACTGCCAGAATACAAGCAGTTGTTTTCCTGCTTTTCTTGTTCAAAAAGTATTGACCCAAATGAGATGCAGCAGTTTGGTCTGGCTTAAGTGTCATCAGCCATATCCTTGAGCGTAAGTCATGTTCTTTTAAAACAGAACAACTTTTATCAGTATTAATTAACATCACACTGAACTGATCCAAAAGCACAAGGAAACACAATGACTTGAATATATTTATGGACTGCCTGTATCCAAACATCATCTGAAAACAAAGCATTGAGTCAGAAAAATCTTAATTAAAAAGCCTTCAGCTGTCATTAGCTTTGCTTCGTGGTATGGCTTGAGATTTGCATTTACCTGAAATATGATGAATATCTGCTAAGAGAAGTCAAACACGACACTCATAAAAGGAAATCCACCGCAACTCTTAAAAAAAACAGCAGAAGAACTTCCTGATTGTTATCAAACCCCCATTTGAGTAACACAGCGCACTAGGAACTACTTTAGTGAATTACAGAGCCAAGAAAATAAAAGACCAGGAGCCTTATCTAACAAAGCAGTACTGAATTATTTAATTCATAAAAGCCTGTTAATCGAGATCCCAGTTTGCAAAGTAGATGGGATGTAAACTAAAGACGCCTCTGTTGCCACCCAGCAGAGCCTCCAACTTCAGCTGTGGCACTGCGAACGTGTGGACGCAGCAGAGTTTTTATAAAAGCAAAGCTCCCACATAGGCTTTGTAAGATTGAGGTCTAAGTCGAAGCAAGATGCAAAATAAAGTAGCCTGGATACAAAAAAGCCCAAACTCAAGTACAATTAGAAATGCTTCCCCTCACTAAAAATGAGTGCTATAAACTGAGTTTATGGATTACCACTCTGCATGAGAATGAAGCAGGACCCTCAATCCAAACACCCTGAAATGTGAGTGCTATAAATAACCAATTATTTGATACACAAATCCCTTCCACATGCAGGCAAGGAACCCATTATACTTTTATGAGCTGTAAAAACTCCTAACAGTTAAGCACAGCACTTTTATTAACCTAATAAACCCTCGCCTTAAGAAATTCATAACTCAAACACCAAAGACAACCACCACCACCACAAGTAAACACTGAGACTATTTCAACGCTCAACTTTGCACAGTCTCAGCCATCTGACAGGTTTGCAATGTTAAGCCCTTCGGTGCAGAGGGAAGGAAAGAACATTACTCGTGATCCTCAAGAAAACAAATACTTGCTTCAGGTCCAAAGCCCCTGAACTCCATACAAATACTGCTCAGAACAAAATGTGTATGAAAGAGCTTCCAGGAAAGCTGCCTCTTGCCTCAAAGCCTAATAAAAAAAAGCCAGGCCACAGAAGTCTTACAAATGGATGACTCTTGAGAAAATCAGTTGCACAAATTCTTACATTTAATAGGTAAGAAAAATAGCAGCCTTGATATTGCTGTTTGTTTCTATAAATTCTAGGTACATCAGAAATACCACAGGGAGGTATCAGTTGTTTAGACCTGACCCAAACATCTGGACTGTGACAAATAAACTGCTGGGGAAAAAACCCCACTTCCAGGACATTTTGTTTGAGGGAGAAAAAGACATGGATCTTTCAGGCTAGACTTAAACGGATTTGGGTATCACCCACAAATAACCGGGTGTTTAATAGCCGCAAACTACCAAGGGTGGGGGGTTCAGGCCCCCATTCTCTCTGATGAGCATCAAGGATTGATACTCAAATGTCCCTCACTCCTGGACGAGCCTCCTGACAGGAGTCACCCTCTAAGTTTATACAGAATAAAAGACAAACAGAAGTTGAACTTTTGGGTCCCTTCCAACCCAGGATATTCTGTCAAAGAGAATAACAAGATACAATCTAGATTTCCTCCAGATTCCTTTACTTCCCCCACTGCTTCCCTACAGTTCCTGGCTGGAAAGGGACATGTGAACAAACTCGGGGCTGAACAGATGTAGGATCTGTGTGGGAAGGAGAGGTGCATTAGTCACCCCTGGAGATTCCAAACTTCACTGAGCGAGGCCCCGTGCAACCTCAACTCAATTGACGTGCTCCAGAGGTCCCTTCCAACCTGAATTATTGTCTAATCCCGGGGGTGAGGAACACCAAGCAGTCAGGAGACGGCTGGGGCAGAGCCAAGGAAATGACCTATGTCAGGAAAGGGACAAGAGCAAGAGGAAAACCCAGGTCTGTCACCGAGATCAGGCACCACCTCTCAGCTCCTCTCCCAGCTCCCACCAATGCCCCCACACTGCCACTCCATCTCCTCCAAGCAGTTCTCTGTAAGGATGGATCCTCCTCCATCCTTACATGGTTTTGAGAGCTGGCACCTGAAGTTTAACAAAACACAGCTTTTGGTCAAAATATCCTCAATTTCCCTAAATCACCAGACTGTAAAGACAGCAACTCCATCTCTTGTTCTGGAAGTGGGACTCAGGAGCTCTTGTGAACTCAGTGAACGTTCCCCTGCTGACATTTTACAAGGTGTAGAATCACTGTATTCAACACTTTAACCCTTCTTCTTTTTTATAGAAAGGAATTAAAAAGATATTGTATATCAGATCATGTAGACGATAAAGGGCTTCCCCTCTCCCTCCTTTTTTTTGCTTCAATTAGTGAACTGACTTCACTGAATTCCCTTTCCCCAAAAGGAATTATTGGCATACTCCTGTGAGAATGTGGGATAAAAAAAAAAAAAANTAGGGGAGTAAAAAAAAAAAAAAAAAAAAGCCAGCCTACACATTTATTGGATTTCTGCCTTCTTCACCTTCCCATTCCTTGGCTGAAGCTGCCTTTTCATACTCACTTCCTCATCATCCAGAGCAAGTTTTTCTAATTAAGACAAGTAATAAACATTTAAACAGCTGCCCAGACCACGGTCTGATTAACATAACCCTTAGGCAAGTTTCGTTGAGGGGGGGGAAAAAAACCCACCAACAACCTAAAAACAACAACAAAAAAATTTCTCTTGTCAATTCTCGCTTCCTCTTCTGTATTTTGTTGCTTGTTTTTGTCCTTGTGTCGCTGTCATCTGGTTACGAGCGTCTCACCCAAGCACCGAGGGGTCGGAGAGCAGCGAGGTGAATTAGCACAGGGCAAAACGCAGAAAAAGTGGCATTTTCCCCCAGACCCGCAAGGCAGGAAGAAGGAAGCGCTCTCCCAGCAGGAACCGGCTGCAAAGCAGGTGCAAGAGGTGTGGAGAGGGCTGTTCCCCGGGGGAGCGGGCACGGCAAAATAAAGCCATAAACCCAGGCAGGTTTAGGAAAAGGGATATCGGGAGAGGGGGGTGAGCACAGCGCGGCTGCGGCCACACACCCGCCGGCGCCTATCCGGGGCGTGTTTATCCGTGATAAATAATTAAGCACACACGGACACGCACCGATTCACCCGCACTGGGGCACACCTGTCCCGATGGACACCTGTCCCCAAGGACCGGCACCCCCGGCCCGCGCCGCTCCCGGGAACGACAGGGGAGGGGGATGCTGAGGAAGAAGGGAGGGAGGGTCTCACCTCGCCGGTTCATGGGGCGGACACGCACCGCCACCTTCACTTTACAGTCCCCCATCCTGCCGCTCCAGCCTTCCCAGCTCCCTCGTCCCTGCCCGGCTTCCGTCTGCCGAGGGAAAGCCGGAGCGGGGAGGAGCGCCGGTGAGGGAGGCGCCGCGCCGGGCCAATGCCGGTCGGACTATAACTCCCAGCGTGCACCGCGCCCCGCCCCGCCCCTTCACTCCCGGCGGGCCGCCGCGGTGCGCTCTGGGAGGTGTAGTTCTTCCCGCTGCCCCCCCCCGGGAGAGAAGCAGGCTGGCTGAATCAGGGAATTAATTAGGTTGGAAAAGACCTCCAGGATCGTCGAGTCCAACCTGTGACCCATCACTACCTTGTCACCAGACCGCAGCACTGAGTGCCGCGTCCAGGCGTTCCGTGGAGACCTCCAGGATGGGGACTTCACCACCTCCCTGAGCAGCCCCTTCCAATGTCCAAGCACAGAATCACAAAATTGGTCAATTTGGAAATTACCAAAGCGGGTCGTCTGGTCCAACCCCTATGCTCAAGCGGGGTCATCCCAGAGCACATGGCACAGGATCGTTTCCACATGGTTCTGGAATATCTCCAGTGAGAGACTCTCCACACCCTCTCTGGTCAACCTGTTCAGTGCTCGGTCACTGCACAGGAAAGAAGCTCTTCCTCATGTTCAGGTGGAACTTCCTGGGCACCAGTTTTTCTGTGAAGAAATTCTTCCTAATGACCAACCTAACGACCAACCTAATGACCAGCCTGGCCCAGCTTGAGGCCGTTTCCTCTCATCCTGTCCCTGTTCCCTGGGAGCTGAGCCCAACCCCCCTGGCTGCCCCCTCCTGTCAGGGAGTTGTGCAGAGCCACAAGGTCTCCCCTGAGCCTCCTTTTCTCCAGGCTGAGCCCCTTTCCCTGCTCCCTCAGCTGCTCCTGGTCCTCCAGATCCTTCCCCAGCCCGGTTCCCTTCCCTGGACACGCTCCAGCCCCTCAATGTCCATATTGAAGTGAGGGACCCAGGCATTGTATGCTCGGATGTGTGGTCCTTCAGGATAGAGGGATTCATGAGGGGGTGCAGCTAAAATGGCCTTTACAGAGTGGAGGGGGCTCAGGGTCACCCCAGATCCTGCCACTCCACCCCTGGGTGGCTGCAGGGGAAGTCCATTGCACCTCAGTTCCCCTCCTTTTGGGGGAAGACTGAGATATTTAATGTTGAGCAGACGACGGAATTGCCACTGGAACTTACACACCTCACATTGGGATTTCTTCTGTGTTCCGTGGGGTTTCTGTCCATTAGAAATCACTTTGTAAGTCACATCACATTAAAGATCACAAACCCCAAGAATAGCTGGTGCTGGAATAAACCTTAAAGCTCATCCCTTGGGCAGGGACACCTTCCACTATCCCAGGTTGCTCCAAGCCCTGTCCAACCTGCCCGTGGACAGTTCCAGGGATGGGGCAGCCACAGCTTCTCTGGGCCCCCTGTGCCAGGGCCTCACCACCCTCACAGGGAACAATTCCTTCCCAATATCCCACTCAAATCTCCCCTTTTCCAGTTTGAAGCCATTCCCCCTTGTCCTGTCCCTCCATCCCTTGTCCCAAGTCCCTCTCGAGCTCTCCTGGAGCCCCTTTAGGCCCTGGAAGGGGCTCTGAGATCTCCCTGGATCCTTCTCTTCTCCAGGTGAACACCCCCAGCTCTCCCAGCCTGGCTCCAGAGCAGAGGGGCTCCAGCCCTTGCAGCAGCTCCGTGGCCTCCTCTGGTTTTACTCCAACAGCTCCACGTCTTTGCTGTGCTGAGGATCCCAGAAAACCATCACAAAACATAATCCGATGTACAGACCCTGGGCTCAGGTCCTGTCTGGGTCTGGTTTCACAGAGCAACCCCTGATGCCTGTAGTGTCATTCAGTCAGTGAGGGCATCTCACTAAAAACCTTCAGCAGGAATAATCAGAGACAGTCTGAACAATATCACAATTTATCCTCACTAGACCCCTCAACCGCTCAACCACAGCCATGGATTGCAAAGAGCGAGAATGAAACTATAATGCAAAGATGCAAAGAAACCTCAAACCTCATTTAAATGGTCATGGTTGAAAACCCTTGCAGCTGCTATTTTAGTTCAAAACAAGGATTCTCTCAATGTTATTTTGAAAGGCGAGATTTCAGCAAGGACAGGAAAAAAAAAAACAGTTTCAGAATTGTAATCCTTTGGCCTTCCAACATCGAACGAGGTTTTGTGACAGAAATAAATAAATAACACATTTCCAAGTGGGTTCGAGATAAGATTTTGGCAGGTGGCACTTTTTGCCCAGAAGAACTGCACTCAATATTTATCATTTCATGCCTGTCTGACCTGAAGACTATCTTGTCAAAGCAGAGAGAAAACGAATATTAAATTGGCATTTGAGTCACACTGGGATTAATGTCCATGTTCCTAAGAGCATCCCAAGTGAGCATGAGGGTTGGGAAGATGTCTTGAAGCTAAAAAAATTAAATGACAGGTCAGACCAAGCAGAGTGGTGAAATCTTGAGACAAAAACTGAATTTTGATCTGCAGCAGGGGAAAGCATCGTCTCTGCAGCCCCGCAGCTCCCTGGGAGAGGGGACGTCCCACTCTGAGCCTGCACAGTTGGTCCTTGCACTTGTGAACTTGAGGATCCAATTACAGGATGAAACCCGGCTTTGAACTTCTGGTGGTATTTTCCAGCTGGGGCCTCCACAAAACCGCACCAACGTTTTCCGAAACCGAGAGCTTTGGCCATGGAGATAAATTTAATCCCCACTTTCCAGCTGAGCACCACGAGCAGCCGAGTGGAGGGTGGGTGGTTTTTACCTCAGGCTGAGTCACCTGGAATTCGATTTAGAGAAATGAGATGAAACCCGTGGCCAGATGTGCGCACTGCTGGGGATAGCAGGTGTCACCCAAAGCCAGCCCTTCCTCCTGCATCTCTTCCCCTGTATCAGTTATTATTGGTTTAGGTAAAATTAAACAGCAAATCTTTTAGCGAAAGGATCACACACCACCTTCTTAATTTGTTCCAAAGAGGTGCCAGTGCGTTTTAAGCGCAATCACACAATTCTTGCAAGCTTTCTACTCAGTTTTCTACTCAGAATGAAGAATTTGTTTTAAAATCTGAAAAAAAAAAAATCACTCTTTTAGGCTTCCTTCACTTCTAATAGCCAAAGAGAAACCAGATTTACGTATAACCATTGCTGCTTTCTGCAAAGCTCTTCAAAGCCAGAGACATCCTTAGAGCCCAAAGACCCATCTCAGTTTTGATGCTGTTGATCGGCGCTCTGGGGAGACGCTCGGGAGCAATAAATTCTCATGGCTCTCTGCAAGTCCTGCCTCTGGACTTTTCCTTTACGCTTCCCCGTGCTTCCTGCACTGAATTACAGTGATGCAGCTCCTCTCGCACTGGCACAAGCGCTACCTCAGTGTGATTACCCCACTGTGAATTCCTCGACAAGCCCTTTCCCTGGCTCGGTGTTCCACAATCTGTGGGAAGCATCTCCCTGGAGGGGCACAGCTTGGAGGGAGGATATTGTTTCCATTCACAGCCCTGGAACATGCTAATTATGCCGGGAGGAAAGAGGGGGGGGGTGGCAGCTTTCACTTGGGAGGGACAGGCCGGGCAAATAGTTTGTGAAACGCCAACTTAACCCCATCTTGTAGGGAATTGTCTCCAGCTCTTTTCCCCCTTCCTAGTTACTGTAATGAGGGGCTGACTTCCCAGATTAGCTCTGGCTATTTAAATGCTAATTTAATTAACAAAACATCATCGGGGGGGAGGCACTGCTTGTCCCTCCCATTCATTTATCGGGTTTCTGAATGCGGCACTGTTTTCATCAGGTTGGGGAGCCACAGTTGTAGCTGTGCCCACCTGGTTGTGGCAGGGCTTGGACGGGGATGTGGAGGAGGGAAAAACAGGTCCTTCATCTCATTTTTGAAAAAAAAACCAAAAAACCAAACAACTAAATTTGATTACTTTCGTTTAGAAATACGTGTTTACGTGTGTCCTGCCCGGGGTGTGCGTTATCACCAGGCTGCCACGGAAGAAGTTTTTGCTTTTATCTTGATGGAGGTACGAATATTTCAGCCCTCAGATCATCTAGAAAGAATTTTATCTCCGGGCAAGCCAGAAAACATGACAGTCCTTTGGCTGTCTGTTCATCCGAACCGCAACAAGCAACAAATCAAGCGGGTTTTAAATCCACTTTTCCATTTGTTCGGCTGCGCGTCGAAAGAGAGGCATCAATTACGGATTTGCTGTAGACCTCCTTTGTGCCCATAAATCATTCAGGCGCTGGAAAAGCAAACCAGGGGATCTTACCAGGGTTTAGTCAAACTTTTAAGCGCTCGCCCCTTCTGCAAAAAGCTCAGCACCACTGAGCTCCTGGGATGCATCCAGCAGCTCTTTAGCACCTGCAAATGATCAGATCCTCAGCACAAAATATGCGGTGAAGCATTTAAAAATTAAACACCTATTGTATATTTTTCATAATTTTTTGTTTTGTCCAGTCCCTGGGCTAGTAGGGTTTAATCTGAGATGTTAATTTTGTCTTCTGGGTTGTCTTGCTTTTCAGCCTGAAGAAATGAATGTATAAGTGTGGTAGAAATTTGGAGGCATAGACCAAAACAGAAGACAATTTGTTATGAATTTATTTCTACTTTAATTGAGAAAGAAAGTGCCAAAGAAAATCAGTATTAAGAACAGGTAGAAAAAAAATCTGGATAAAGCAAAAAAATCAATTTTTCCAAATCAGTTGTGTCAAAATTCTGCTTGTTATAAAAATTTATTTATTTATTTTCAGAGGAATTGCTGAAATTTCTCACGCAACACGTTGTGCAAATGTGCAGGTTCAGGAGATTCACCTCAATTTTTGCAAAGCGCTTTCTGTGCTTTATTATTTTAATAGGAACTTTGTAAATTTGAAGGATTGATTGTTTCCAAGGCCATTCATAACTCAGAATTCCACTGATCCTGAGATGGATTTTTAAAGGTATTTGTGTGCGACCTCCCGCCCTCACTGTGAACAGAATCCCCAGATAAAGAAATGAACCTTTGACGTCTTCTTGCAGCAAAATATAACAGGGTAGAGCCCAGAACAAACTTTTTATAGACATCTCTCACTTTTTAAAGTCATTCCAAAGTTCAAAGTCCTGGCCATAAATTTTATGGCATTACAGGACGCGATGCTCTTTCCAACGTTACCCAGAGGGAATCCCAGGCTCTGATGGCTCCATAAATCCCATCCATGCCCTGTTTATGGAAGGGAAATTCCTTATAGCTGTGCTTTAATAGTGGGATTTCAACACGAATTCCTACCTCTGGCAGCAACACAGGGCCAGGTAATATCAGCAATTTATGTGCTGATAGAATGAGGCCCCTAATGAGAATTTTCTCCTCTCGTTGACTAAAAATTTTTATTATCCTTATCAGCTGCTCAGTTTGCTGATCCAGCGTGTGCCGAAGCAACTGGTTCTACCCGTCACGTTGCATTTTATTGGAGTGGTTCTTTCCTCAGACAAAGATTCCACACTGGGTTTCATCTGTACGGAAATAAAATAGATTTCCTCTCTTTGGAAGAAACGGAGAATCTCTAGAGAGCTCAAAAAATACAACATTTAGCAGGAGAGCAGGTTTGGCTGTTGCAAGACAAGTTTGTTATCGTAGAAAAGGAAACTCCCCCCCAACACAAGGCAGTCACTGATAACTCTGAAGAATGCATATTTGGGGAGTTGCGTAATGTTTGCAGCCTTTATCTCCTCGTGATTCTGAGATACGGGATCGGGGAGGCCTGGACTGCCTTGACTTCAAAGGCTGGAATGTGTTAGAGCTTCACCTGCCGAATCACGGTCTTGCTGCAGAGCAGACACCTGCAAAAGCCACATTTTTGGGCTTTTTCACCCATCCCCACTTTCTCTCTTCACCACTTTCCCTCTCTCCAGAAGCTGGGCAGCTTCAAGGCACGTCCTGGTGATCCAGACACCAGATCTAAACCCAGATCCAAAATTTTCAGCTGCATTTACACTAATAATAGTAAAAATAATTTAATGTGTTTTGCAAACAGGCCAAAGTGCCAGCTCCAGGCCCCCCGAGATTTAATGAGTTGCTGATCTGATGTTGAAACCTGGGAAATTGTGATAAATGGGAGTGATGCTGTCACCACTGGGAGCCGCAGGATTTATTGATGAAATAGGATTTTATCAGCCGCCGAAAATGCCTTTCTGACTCCACAGGCAAGAGTGACACCCGGTGGCTGTGGAGCAGCATAAAATCAGCTCTGATTGCAATGTTCCCTTTTCCTCTCCTCGTTTACGGCTTTTTTTCCTGCTGATTTTAGAGGAAGAGCTGGCACAGGGATGTACTTCTGCCCCCTTGTACAGTGAACATCCATCACCTGCTGGCACAGATTCCCTGGGATCCGGATTCCCTGGGACCAGCTCCTTTGGGGGGAAATGGGGAGAGCAAAGGGATGCTGGCACCCCTCCCGTGGCTCCCAAAACACTGCAGCCAAGCAGGGAGGCACAGATGGGGCCCTGGCACCCTGAAATTGGGCAGAGGATTTCCACTGATCCCACCACAACCCTTCCCAAGTTTTGTCCAGGCTTGTGGTCACTAGGACATGAGATGGGATTTATTTTAACTGTGTTTCATCTAAAATAACGAGATTAGCACCGTTATCAGAGAGAGGTGGATACCTGGGAGCTCCTTTTTGCTTTGTGCCTGCTAGATATTGTTAATTATACACTAAAAAGTGTGGGGCAAAAGGAATGAAACAGCATTTTTTTTACTACTGCTGTGGATGTAACCCGAATACTTGCACTGAGTGGTTATTGAAGTGCACTGTGAATGGTTAAATACCACAAGGAGAGCGCTAAAAAAGAGAAAAAATAGTAATCTTTGCTAAAAAAATGGTCTTTATTTGGAATTACTAAACATGAAAATGGAAATGCCCAGGTAATTACATCACTCACTGAGCTGTGGCTTTAATAAATGTCAAGCGTTGGCAGAGCCCTGCTCAGAGTTGGTGTCACCAGCTCCCCTGGAAATGTGCCCATGGAACAAACCAATGTTTGGCTCCTAAATCCAAGTCCCTGTGGTGTTTCTGTGTGGGGGAGAGCCGTGATATTCCACCTTTCCTAAGGTGCCCATCCGTATCAACGTGCGAAGAGAGGCAGCTCAGGCTGAGGTCTGAGCATTCCAGTTTGGTTTACTGGGAAAATAAAGCCCAGCTCAGATATTTGGACCTGGCTGCTGGCTCTGCTTCCAGTTCTCTGCCTCCCTGGTGCTGCTGGAACCTGGATTTAGGAGCTGGGTGATGCTGTTTCTGATTGAAAACATGGAGCAGGGCTGGGTTGTTGGAGAGACAGATCCTTGTGCTCTGGTCCCTCGCTCGTGGCTGGCTGCAAAATTAAGAAAATGCAGAAATATTTTCTCTCAACATGTGGGAATATCTGAGTGAAAATAATGAAATTCTCTCTTGAATGCCGTAGAAGGGAGCATCACTTTTTTTTCACTAAGTTTTTACTGTTTTCAAAATGGCAAAGGACCAGGTGATTATGAGCATCACATGTCCCCAGGTGCCACATCCCCATGGCCTTAAACACCCTCAGGGATGAGGGCTCCGCCACTGCCCTGGGCAGCTGTGCCAGGAAGAAATTGTTCCAAATATCAAATCTAAACCTCCCCCGGCACACCTTGAGGCCATTCCCTCTCATCCTGTCCCCGTTCCCTGGGAGCACAGCCTGACCCCCCCGGCAGCCCCCTCCTGTCAGGGAGTTGTGCAGAGCCACAAGGTCCCCCCTGAGCCTCCTTTTCTCCAGGCTGAGCCCCTTTCCCAGCTCCCTCAGCTGCTCCAGCCCCTTCTCCAGCTCCATTCCCTTCTTTGCACACAGTCAGACATCCAAACCTCCTTCTTCCATTGTCAAACACCTTCACAGCTTCGACACTGCTCTCAACATTCAGCAAATAAACAAACTGCATCTGGAGAAAGTGGCTCCAGAGTGAAAATGTCCCCCAGGTCCTTCTGGGCCAGGCTGCCCTTTGGCTTTTCCTTCTTATCCATTCCCTCCTCCACCTCCATCTCCGTTTTCCCTTCACGAAGCATTGGCACTGGTGAAGATGTAGCACAATGGGAGTTTCCAGAATCTTTAGCTCAGAAATCCACAGCCCCGAGGCCACACGGAAATCCTTGCTCAGCCTCAACACAGAACCTCAGCTCTCTGCGTTTCTCTGCTTTTTGCTCTCCCTTGTGAAGTGAAAACAGCGAAAAGCCAAATAAAGGCATTAAAATGTGAGCATCAGGAAGATTCAACCGAGCTGACAAGTCCAAGGGCTGATCCAGACGTTGTGTTTGGGGACTGCCATGGAAATGATGTGCTCAGGGCTTTGCCAGATGCAGCCAACCTTCACTGCCCCCACTTAGCCCAGGGATCTCGTGTAGCATTAAAGATTTCACTGAATGTGCCCGGAGTGCTAAGCCACTGCTAATCTGTGGTCAAATTGTGAATTACCACCATGAAAAAAATGAGGGAAAGCTGTGTAGCTCACCAAGAGTTAGTGGGAACTTTTCCCACTGACTTCCATGGGAGGCCTTTTACTTCCAGCTTTTACTTCCAGCTTTTTATCCCTTTCCTGGCCAGTTTTTGACGCCTCTGCTGGGTGAGAAGGGGTCATCCCTTACTCTTCCATAACTCATCTGAGTTCATGGGCGATGCTGTGCACATCCCTCGGGGCAGTGCCTGCATTAAAATAGGCACCTACAAGTGGAATATTCACATGAATTAGCTAAACAAATCGCCCTGCAAAAGGAGCACACTTTGATTCACAGCAGAACCAGAAATACTGGAGTGGTGGATTTGAGACTGGCCAGGGCATGCGCAGATTTATCCCAAATCAGAATTTGTCTTTAATGATATATCCCAGAGCCAGGAGAGACCACTGAAGCCTCTGACCCCTCTGCTCTATAGAAATGATGAATTTGCACACTGATTCTTTCCCTAAATCTCCAGTTCTTTCCATAAGCAGAGCTGCTGGTGCTTTATCTCCAGTTTGAGTCAGTTTTGGTTTTAATCCCAGTCTTCAGATCACTCTGTCTTCATGTTCTAAATTGTATTTTAAATAGATGAGATCATTTACTTCCCACTCCATGTTTTCCACAGAGATGCTCTGAAGCTTGCTGGAGGCTTGGATAGGAACAGGAAGGCACCTTTCTCTCCTACTTCAGCTCCTAAAAATACAGAATCCAATCACAGAAGGAGTCGTGAAGCACTGGAACAGGCTGCCCAGGGCAGTGGTGGAGTCACCTGCCCTGGAAGTGTTCCAAAAATGTGTGGATGTGGCACTTGAGGATGTGGTTTAAGGGTGAACATGGTGCTGGGCCTGGCTGATGATATTTTTCAGCCTTAAAAGATTCTTTGGTTCCACATCATCAGTCATCTCCCCAGTCTCTGCAGTGGGAAGGAGAAGGAAAAAAGAACCTGGAGGACAATTTTGCTTTTCTAGAATAAACATCATAGATACATGGGATAAATCACCTTTTTGCTGGTGCTGGTCTCCCTCAGGGAGATTTAGAGGGTCTGATTTATAGTTTGCTAAAGTAAAGGGGAATGACCCCCGCTCCAAACAAGCTTTTCCGTGTTTTAGGTTGCAGATCTGCAATGATCCTCGTTGCTGTCTTTCCAATCATCCCCGGAACCAGTGGAGCTGCTTTTCCAGGGTGGTTATGGGGGAGATGTGTGGCTCTGGGAACAGGCTGATCCAGCTGCTCAGGGATGCTCAGTGCCCTTCCTGGTGTATTTTACAGGAACTTGGCACTTCAGAAAGTCATCCTGGCCCTTCCTTATGGCTTCCCACTGCCAGAGGGCAGGGATAGATGGGATATTGGGAAGGAATTCCTGGCTGGGAGGGTGGGGAGGCCCTGGCACAGGGTACCCAGAGAAGCTGTGGCTGCCCCTGGATCCCTGGAAGTGTCCAAGGCCAGGTTGGACAGGGCTCAGAGCCACCTGGGATGGTGGAAGATGTCGGGGTTGGACCAAGACGAGCTTCAATGTCACTTCCAACCCAAACCATTCCATCATCCCGATCCTTTCCCAGGCACTGATGTTCTCAGGCAGAAGGGGGAGCCCACACATTATTTTTTGTGTGCGATCCTCTCAAAGCAGTGGCAAACCCCTGAGAGCAGGAGGGATTTTGGAGCACGGAGAGCTCCTGCTTGGCTGGAGTTACAGCCACGCACAAGCAGGGGAAGGCAGCTCCCGACTGCTCTTATCTCTTCCTTTGCCACAATGAGAAACCGAGGAAGATTTGAATTCCAAACAACTTTATCTCGTGCCATCACATCAGCTCGAATGCCAGAAAACAGAATTTAATTAAGAACTTGTTAAACAAACAAAAATACAGAGGGAAAACAGAGCCTTTAGAAACGGAGCAAGTCACTGCCGCGTGACATTTATTTTTTGCTAATTTACTTACACACCCACTGGGAAACCAAACAAGTCATCTGTACAGTGCTGCTGTGGTTGTTTGTACAGAAACAGTGTGTCAGACGCTTCCCAAGGATGCACGGGAATGTTAAACCGTTAAACAAGCTCTGGGCTTTTGCTGGGAGCTTCTCTCTGGATGAGCAGCGGAATAAAAGCACTGGGGAGGCTTTTGCATCCCTGCCCAAACCCCCTTCAAATCTTTTCTCAGCACAGAAGCTCCCAGGCATGTCTTTAGTCACAGATCCTTCTCCAGCCTATAACCAACATTTCGATCCATGCCTGTGCATCCAGGGAAACCGGCGAGTTCATCTGAGCTCTGAGAACCCCCACAGTTCATCCCCCTGGGATGGGTTTCTTGCTACTCTTCTCCAGTAAAAGGTTTGATTGCTCTTTCTGAGGAGTTTGAAAGCAAGGAGGTTCTTTTGACTTGTGGTTTTAACATCATCTCTGCTATTTTTTATGGAATTCCGGAGTCATTTAGGTCGGAAAAGACCTCCAAAACCATCAACCTGTGACAAATTCCCACCTTGTCACCCAGCCCGGGGCACTGAGTGCCACATCCAGGCATTCCTTGGGCACCTCCAGGGATGGGGACTCCAAACCTCCCTGGGAAGTTCCAGTGCCTGACCACCCTTTCCATGAAGAAATTCTTCCCGACAAGAAATTCTTCCTGACAATGAATTCTTCCTGAAAGGAGGAATTAGTGGCACTACCCACGTGCTGGCTCCATGTCAGAAATTTGGTTCCCAAAAAGAAATTGAAGACTGGGAAAATAATGTGCGGGTTTGAGGGGTTAAAGGAAACTGAGGCTGTGGTGGAACTTGGAGCTGAAAGTCTCAGCTACAGGCTGGTAGGAGATCCCTTAAAACTGGAAGTGAGAATCTGGAGAATACGGAATATAATCAGCCCAAGCACAGAAATCAAATTCTTATGATGAGGTATAAATTAACTTTTACTTGGAACTGCAGTGCAAATTTTGCCAAGAAAAACATCCCAGTGAGCAGGGGAAGGTTTCAGCCCACGTGGGGGAGAAATCCTTCCCAGTGTTGGTGTTTCTGCACCTGATGTAAAGATAAACTCGAAAAGTTAAACTGGAAATCGTCTCAGGAAATGGTGTTTCTCTTCAGAGGATGAAAATCTGTTGCACTGATGGAGATGATGTTCACAAAGCAGGAATTCAGAAAGATGGAAAGTAAAAAAATATAAATGAAGAGCAGCCCTACATGGAAGTATAGAAATAGCAAAGGAAAGGCAAAATTTTGAAAAGAAGAACGCCCCAAATAAAAATTTAGGACAGAAAACTGTAGTAGAGAGGAGCTCCACCAAACAGCAGGACTTTGGTCCTGAAAAAAAGTATCCCTGTGGTGGTTTGATGGAAAGGAAAACAAATTTTCCCATGAGAATGAATCTTTAACAGAGCAATTGAAATTCACAGGGACATTATCCTGCAGCTTAAAATCGTTCCCATCCAAACTCCATCCCTGAACAGAAGCACAGGATGATAGTGGTGGTGTGATACTTAAATAATATTGAATTACTTAAAATTGTATGGTTTTTGCAGTTGTACTCTAAACAACTGTGTCTTTGTAGGTATTTTAATGCAAATAAATACTATCTCAGAGAAAAATTGCATTCATCAAAATAATTTGGTGGCAGGAAGGTGAGGGACAGAAAAAGTCTGGTGACAGCAGTGAGGAGAGCAGGGTATCCAGTGATTGACAGGGAATTTGCAAAACACTGGGAAGGGAAGCGATGGAGAGAAGAGAATTCCTGTGCTCTTCAAGAGCTTCCTCCTTTCAGGAGGAAAATCTGAAAACTTGTAATGGAAAAAAAAAAAAACAGGACAGAAGAGAAAAGGTTTGTGTGTAAAGCCAAATGTATTTTAAGAAATCTGTAGATGAAAGTGGCATAAATTTATTTGGCTATGCTGTTAGAAAATGCATGTCAGTTCTGGATTAGAAACACAAATGCTGGGCATTCACATCAAATTAAGAAGTTTACTCTGAGGGAACCGCCTGGTTTAAAGCCTTTGCAGCCTCAGAATAATGCAGATATGGTGTTAAAATGGACATAAAAAGAGCAGTAGCCCATAGGGAAGTTGCTCCTTGTCCAGCGAGGAGTTCTTTATATCCCAAGAGTGGATATCCTGGAGGAGGCTGGAGTCCATCCAGCCCAGAATCGTGTCTCCAAGAGTGGAAGTAGGGAACAGCAGAGGAACGAGGTGCATGGATCTGATCCTGCTTCCCAGCCCAGAGATGTGATTCCCGTTTGCAGACTTCAGTGGGTTGGGAAGAAGGTTGAGAGACACCTTCTAGTCCAAAGAAAAAGGAGGAGGATTTTCAGTGCTCAAGCAAAACTGGAAAAACCCAGGCTGGGGAGGCTTTGGAGGAGAAGGCAGCATCCGTGGCTGAGCATTTCCCTGGACATGGAGACATTCCTGGTTTAAACTGCTCAGGCTGTATGGAAAGCCATCCTTGCCTGTGGCCTTGGAGGTTACAGCAGCAGAGCTTCACAGGGATAACTTTAGGAAATTCAGATTTGTCTTGGCAAAACTGCAACAGCCCAGCAGGACGGTACAGACTGTGAGTGATTTTTGAAGATTCCCTCTCCAAATAAGCTCATTTATCCAGGTGCTGCTCTGCACTGGAGCTGCCAGCTGTCCTTCCCAACCCTGACTCTCCAGCAGGAGCTGCATTTCCCTGGGGTGTCCCAGGACCTAATCTCTTGGCTGACCTTGGACTGCACCCTCATGACGTACGGGTCCCAAAGCTGGTGTGTCTGGGACCAGTTGGGCTTGGACTGCTGTGGTGGAAACACCATCCCTGGAAGTGCTCAAAAGGTGTGGATGCGGCACTTGGAGATGTTTTTTTAGTGGTGAACAGGGCAGTGCTGGGGGAACAGCTGGACTCTATGATCTTAGAGGGCTTTTCCAACCTTCGTGATTCTGTGATTCCATCATCAGTGTCAGGAACCTTCTGGGAGCGAGGTCCCGGATGCTCTGGGGGAATTCCACGTGCGGCCCCACAGACATCAGCTGCAGTGGCCCTTCTGTTCTCCCTGCTCCTGTGCTCCCTCTCCAGTGCTCAGGAGTTGCTAAGCAACCTCCATCCATCCCTGTGGCAACCAGCAGCACCACCAGCACCGGGACACCACGGCGTGGGTACCATTTTGTCCTGCAGCAATGATTCCACCTGGAAAAACCCCATCCTTCCCCTCCCAGCCGAGAGCAAGATCAGCTTTGCAGAATCAAACAGCTGGGAGATGGACAGACCTGGCCTTTCTAGGAAGAATCTCCCCTTTGGCTCATAGGGAGGCATTTAGGGATGGTGTGGGTTTCCATCAGCACGAGCAAAATGGGACCTTTGTAGGTCCAGGTGTGTGATCACAGAGTCATGGAATGGTTTAGGTTGGGAGAAGCCTTTAAAGCTCATCTAGTCCCACCCCCTGCAGTGGACAGGGACATCTTCAAAGAGACCAGATTGCTCAAAGTCCCATCCAACCTGTTCTTGAATGTTTACAGGGATGGGGATCTACTGCCTCTCTGGGAAACACTATCAGTGCCTCACCACCCTCACGATAAAAAATTCTTCCTTATATTTAGTCTAAATCAAGCCTTTTTTACTTTAAAACGGCCACCCCTTGTCCTGTAGAACAAACCCTAATAAAAAGTTTGTCCACATCTTCTTTACAAGCCATGGGAAGTGATGGAAAGGTCAGGCGGGGACAGGGTGGGAGATGGACGGGGGAGAACCTTGCCTGGCTCTCCAAAAACCCTCCAGGGGCAGAGAGACCTCGGGAGTGACCGAGGCGTTGGATATGTCCATCCCACATCCGTGCAGCTGTAGCATCCTAAACACGTGGCTCACCTGGCAACTCTTCATTACCGAGGCTTGTTTTTCCATAGAAAGTGAAAAGCTTTGGGACGCGCTCACGGATATTTATGGCAGCTTTTCTTTAAAACTAGCAAATTGTTTCTATGTTTCTCTGATTGGAAAACATTTGGGATTTTTTTTTCCCCTGTTCTGCCTCCTTCCAGCCCTGCAGCCCCTCGGTGCTGTTGGAAGGGCATCGCTTTCCACAAAGCTTTGCAGGAATATGGAACAAAGGGATGAATCACTTGGAGCCAGCGCTTTGGGAAGCCATACAGGCATTTTGGTGGGGTTTCCTTCGTGCATCGCTTGCATCCATCCTTCCCCAAGCCTCCCGCCTCCCTCCGCGCAGAGTTTCGAGCCGCTCCTCCTCCCCGAAAGCTGCAGGGATTTTCCGAGTGCCTCTCTCGGTGCTGAGCTAGAGGGGGCTCTAGCGGCTGCTGCTCTTAAATGTTGAGGGATGCGCTGCACGTTCAGGAATGCTCAGCGGTGCCAAAATCAGCTCCTGTGCCGGAGGCCGGTGGTTCCTGCGGGGTGGGGAGCCGGACCCACGGCGCATCCCCCGCTTGTGCCGTGCCCCGGCTGTGCCGCGCGGGGTTTGGCCACGCCGATGCGATTCCTGCTGCTCCTCGGTCGGGACGAGCTGTTTGCGATGCGGGATTTGCCGTCCCGATCCGCAGGGAGGGGTGGGAATGGGAAGAGCCGTGTCAGGCTTCCCGTCTGGGACTCGCCTGGTCGAGGGCGCTTCTCCTTCCCGGGGGTTTTGCGTTGCCAACAGTTTGGATTTACCCAGACCAGACGCGCCAGGGAAAAGCTGGCTTTATATGAAATCTCATTACGGCCCCTCTGCGTTTCATCATCCTGCAGACGCTCTCTGCTGCAGCATCGCTCCGTGCAGCAGCAGGGATTGCAGGGGAAGCCTCCACGCCCGGTGGGAAGGGAAAAATGCTGCAGAACTCCCACCACCACCTCCACTTCTCCATCCCCACGGGGCTCAGCCCGCAGGAACGACCCTGCAGCCCTTCTCGGGGTTAAACCACCAACCCCGGCACCCGCAGTGGGGGTTTCTGGCCTGCGGGGAGAATATTGTGCAGGTGCTGGGAATATGGGGATGCAGGGGAGAATTTCCTCCTGCTTGGGGACCAGCAGAACGGCACATCTGAGCCTCCCCAGGGTGCTTATCCAGAGGTGTGTGCAGCACTGCTCCTCTCAGAGAGTCACAGACCCAGGCCTGTCAAAGCAGGAACAAACCCAGGGTGATTATTTCAATGTAAACATCGCTGAAGCTGCTGCTGATGGTTTTAACAAAACCCATCCAGACTGAATGGAGCAATCGGTCTTGATATCTGTTGCCAAAACTCTTCACCCAACAAGGAGCACACGCCAAGAATGATTCCTGACTGATGAAAGCTGAGGTTGTCGCTGTCTTTTATGATCATGGATCTTCCCTGGGTTATCTTGGTTCCAATCTCAGTCTCAGGGCTGTTCCTTTGCCTAATTAAAGGACAACCATTTGTAATTACTGGCCAAATTTTTCGCACTCGTAGAGATATTTTGCATTTCACTCAGCTTGACTATTAAAATAAACTTGAGCCACGAGGACTTGGAGCCCAGAAACTCCCTGTGGTCTGGGGCTGATCCCTCAGGGTCTTCGGGGTGTGATACAAAACATGAGCACAAAACACTCACATTAACTATGGAAACCTGTATTTCAGCACTGAAACGTGGTAACAGCAGCACACTTGCCACCTTCCAGCTCAGTTATTTCCCTACATCCCAGCCAGGGATTTATAGGAAGCACATCCGGGCAGTCATTAGGATAATTTCAACTGGGATCTCAACTGGAGTTCAACTTTCAGCTGGGATTTCCAAGCACTGCTATAGGGGAGCAGGAGATCCTTGTCCCAAGGGATGTGTCACTCCTCAGATGGAGCAGAAGATGCCAGTTCAAAGTGACAATCCCAACCCCCTTGTCCCTCTTGAAGGTCACTGGGGACATAATGGGTAAAGAACAGCTCCTTTCATGCCATGTGAGATATTTATACATCTAAAGGCTGCTGGTCACTGGGAAGCTGCCCAAGACTTTAATGGTTTAATTGCTGTTTCCTGTACGTTCCCCTCTCTGTTGTTCATCACAGATGACAATTGTGGTTTCATGTCTGACGGGCTGGGCTGGGTCTCCCTGAGAATCTCATCTCCTCGTGCAATTACTGCTCCTGGATATCTCTGGGTATGTCCTTGAAGTCTCCCCCCAGTTAAAACCATCCATAAAAGCCTTATTTCCTCGTGGGAACTCCTGCAGGATGATGTTGGTCCCTTTCTTACCCTGAGGCATAAGGGAGGGATGGAGCAGAGATTTGGGCATCCTCGAAATAACCCGTAAAACTTCTGGGGTGAGACCAGGATGGACAGGATGCACGACAAAAACCAGGCATGGACTGGAAAACAAGCACATTTTGGGTACTCTGAGACTCTCTGGTGGTGCCACAGAGCTGCATTAGTGCAAAACAGGGCACAATTAGATCTTCTCAGCCTTGCAGAAAAATACACCATTTGCTCCACCCTGATATTGATCCTGAAATAAAACCATGCCGCCCTCCACTCCCACTGCCATTATCTCCAACCCCAAACTCCCAGAAAACCCAGCAAGAAACCCCCGGATCACAAAATTGCTTCCAATCTCTTGATTGTATTTTTAGTGTTCTTTCTAATGTGCTTTGGATTTGCCTTCTGTTGGTTTTTTGTTTTTAGCTGCTTGAGTAAACTCAGCTCATCCCTCAAAGCTTTTGGACGCTGAGGTTTTTAAAAACTAGGTTTTGCCTCCAGGGCCCGGGGCTTTAGGGAAAACAACATGTGTGTGTGTGTATATGTATTCCTACAGGTATTCCTACCTTCATAAAATGGTGACATTACATGAGCTGGTGACACAAGAATCTCTTTGAGAGGGTGACAAATCACCTACACCCAATGCAGCAGGGACTGAGGTGAGAGGGCGAAGGTTGGCTGGGCTCAGCTGAGCTGATCCCTTGTGGGTTTCACATACGAACCCCGTTTCCATGTCTGGAAACACTGGGGCGCTCCCTGAATTTGGGCTGGGCTGCAGCCAAGGCCTGGATGTTTGCTTTAAATCACAGAGGTTTAAAAGCTGATCCTGGGCTCAAGTCATGCCAGGGTGAGTTTTATCAGTGGCAGGAGGGACAACCTGACAAAAAGGGTTATAAATCTTTCAGGGCATTAAAAAAAAAAAAGGAAATTAAAAAAAAAGGAGCTCTCTTGTCCCCTGGGCACTTTAACAAAGGGGGTTGCCCTGGGACTGAGTCGATGCCCTGCACACGCCTCTGGTTAATTCATCTCCTGGCACTTTCTCCTCCAAAGCTGCCATTGGCACTCGGGAAATCTGCTGGAAAAAGCTGCTGGGAAGGTGTGGTTGTGTGTGGGGCTGGTGCCACCTCTGCCATGGGCACTGCTGGCCCCGTGGGGAGCTGCTCCACAGGCTGGTCTTCGGGGAAAGGTCACGGGATCAGGACCAGGTAATCCCAGCCCAGGGAGCTGCTCCCCTGCCTTGGCATCACAGGAAGGATCTGAGCCTTCATATTTAATGCATGAGGAGCACCGGGATGGTCTTTTTATAGCTGGTGCTCTCAGACTTCATTTTGTTTTAAGTGTTGGGTAATAAGGGGTTTGAAATTTGGGGTTGGGTCCCCAGGTTGGCAGGAGAGGTCTGTAGGATCAAAATCTGGAGTTAGAACTTGGCTGGAGCCTATTCCTCATCCTGAGGACCAGGGACCACTGGGGTGCCCATGGATCATGGAATCACGGAGTGGTTTGGGTTGGAAGGGACCTTTAAAGGTCGCCTAGTCCAGCCCCCTGCAAGGAGCTGGGACATCTTCAGCCAGAGGATGGCTCCTGGTCTGGAATATGCTGCAGCCAGGCAGGGAATGATGGTGGAATGGTGGATTCAAGCTCCTTTTTCAGCTGAGTGCACCTCCAGCTTCCCCTTCCCTGAAACTAAAGAAAATATTTTGGATTAAACTCTGATTTTGAGCCTTTAGGTTTTGTTCCAGAGGAATGGGAATCTGGAGATCTGGAGTGTACACTCTGTTTTGCCGGTGATGAGCTGGGTGGGAAGTTTTCCCTCTGTTAAATCCATGTGTAATCCTCCTTGTACCTTGCTGGATTTGGCCACCAGCTTGGAGATCTACGTGTACCATCCTTGAGTGGATTAAAAACAGGGACTGTCCACTTTTCCCTCTCCAGACACTGTATTGCCCCTTCTTCTCTGCTGATTTTGGCCTTGCCAATTTTAAAGTGAAATCCTTGAATCCCACACAGCGCTCCTGAATTTTAACCCCTGGCCCATGGATGGTTGCAAGGCAGCTCTTACTATATACAGATTTTTCGCACCACACAAATGAGGCAAGAAAGAAAGAGATGGGAACTCGGAGTTAATTTTAAGGGCATTTCAGGTGTCACCTCTCTTTTCCATTGGCTGCCAGTGAAGGCAGTGGCACACAAAGAGCCTTTGGGATTTTAATCCTCATTTCCAGGTTAGCTGGACCCATGGACTGATGTTAGGGTGGAACAAGACCTTTGGAGCTCACTTGGCCCAGCCCCAGCTGGTCCTCAGCTATTGTTTTAAAGCAATTTAGTATTTTTTTCCAAGAAATACTGGGCTCTAACCCACCCCCTTGTCCCAAGGCAGGATCAAGTGTTTTCTCCTGTCGTTCCTGTCACACATTCCTCTAACTTGGTATTCAAACCTCCTAGGAGCCGGGACTCCATCCTGGTTGCAGGTAATCCACCCCACACTAAACTAATCTCACAGCGAGGAACTTCCCTGGGAGCAGGAAAAACTCCCAGTATCAACAGGATCAAGCAATATTTATTTTATTGACCGCATCAGTGGCTGAGCCTGGTTTTGTCCGGGCAGTTGGGATCGTTAACTCTGGGCTAACGAGGGCAGCGTTAAGAGGATGCTGCACTGGGGAGTGATAAGGAGAGAGGATGGAGAGGTAAATCCAGGTCCCTCGTAGGTCTAGAGTTAATCACTGCTTCAGGGCTCTTTCCCACTGTGAATCACATCCCATCACATCACCTCGTGTGAAGCAACCCCGAGCATTTCCCTTCTCTCCAGGAAAATCTGACCAGAGAAATCCCTTGCTGCACAGCGGAGCTCAAAGTGCTGAGGGAAAGGAGAAGAAAACGCAATACAATGGGCCACAAAACGGTGCTACCTATAAATATTTTACCAGGAAAGGTATGCAACTGGTATTTTGAACAAATCCCCAGCCACAGTTTTAATAAAGTGCCTTTAGCTGCCACTCTGCCGTGTTTAAATCTAATTCCAGTTGTCAGTCAAATGGCTGCGGGTTATTAACCTATGGCTATAATTGCCTATTCCAAGTCTGCAGCTCTAAGAGGCTTTATGTACGATTGTAATAAATGAAATAACTTTTATGATTCCAACTCCTCGCTGAACACACTGACATTGGAAATTACACGTGCACACGCATCACTTTTGTCTTTCCCTGGATGAGATGATACCGGAGCGGCTGCGGCTGTGGAGGAAGGCCCGGGTGAGCAGGGGAATGACTGAGCTTTGCATTAGCTCATCCCTACAGCTGGTGCCACATGGAAACACTTGGTCTGAAAGGCAAAATCTCCATAAAAATAAGCGAACGTTCGTAGAATTGTCACTGTGTGCATCAGCGGCAGAGAAATCCTCGTGCGCTGCCGTGGCCGAAGGGATTTATATCGGATTTTGGTCCCCAACCTCTTCCCTCTCCCCCACCACGTTGTATTTTGTGCCTGTAGGAGGAATTGATGCTGCAGGAGCCATTGCCTTGTTAGGTTTATTTTTCATTTCTCACTACTGGGGCAAGGGGAACATGAAATTCAAAGTCAGAGGCAGCATTGTCCAGCCTGTTTGTGCTGCCAAAAAACCACGGCAGGAGTGAAAGGTCGCTGACCACTAAAGGATGTAGGTGCTATGAGTAACAGGTCCCCAAAAGTAACGTCTCAGCCTCTCTTGGATGAGTTTAAAAAAGGTTTTGGCCCCCCCAAGCAGTAATTTATTGTTCCGCCTGGGGAAGAGAAGGCTCCAGGGAGAGCTCAGAGCCTCTTCCAGTGCCTAAAGGGGCTCCAGGAGAGCTGGAGAGGGACTTGGGACAAGGGATGGAGGGACAGGACACAGGGAATGGCTTCCCACTGCCAGAGGGCAGGGATGGATGGGATATGGGGAAGGAATTGTTCCCTGTGAGGGTGGGGAGGCCCTGGCACAGGGTGTCCAGAGAAGCTGTGGCTGCCTCTGGATCCCTGGAAGTGTCCACGGCCAGGCTGGACAGGGCTTGGAGCAACATGGGCTAGTGGGAGGTGTCTCTGCCCATGGCAGGGGATGGGACTGGACGAGCTTGCAGGTCTTTTCCAAGCCAAACCATCCTGTGATTGTGTGCGTCTGCGAGCCCATCCAGCCTTGTTGAGGAGCTCAGGATCTGCCCCTCCAACTGCAGCGCAGTAGGAGCCATGGGAATCTCTCTTCTTTCCTCATCCTCTGGAATATCGGACCTTGCGCTTCAGAGCAGCCCCATTCCCACCTTGGGACTCAGCCCTGGCTCCCTTTTCCCAATGTACAGTGATTATTTTGGCTCTGCAGAGCAAAGCAGGCAGGAATCACTACAAGCGCTGGGATACCACAGCAGCATCCCCACCCCGTGTGCACACACAACTCTGCAAGTGCCGTGGGAACACCGGCCTGGCATTCCCAGCCAGGCAGGGAGTGCTGGACCCGCCTTCCAGCTCCAGGCTGAGATGTGAGTCCCCTTTCTCCCAGCCTCTGCACCGGGCAAAGCTCCCTGGCTTTGCTCCTTTGGATTCTCCGGGTCACACACTCCGGGTCTCCACAGTGCTGATCCGCTGGAGCTTTTCAGAACAGCTCCTGATGGGAATTAACTCAGTGGCTGCTCCACTCTGGGCATTTTGGGTGCTGGGAGAAATACATTTTGAGGGGATGCTTGGAGATGTCTCAAGACAGGGTGGCCTCGGTGTGTGGAAGAATCAATGAAGCGTCGTCCCCGCTCCTCAGGGCGCCGCGTGCAGCCTCCCTGTTTGACCCCTTAATTTCCAGCAGTGATGTCACTGAAATTCCTGCTCGTGGTCGCGCTGCCGGGCTAAATTTAGAGTGTTTGAGATGATTTGTGACTCTGTTGCTGGGGGGAGGCGGGGCAGGGGGGATGTCGGGGAATGACATGTGAGTCCTGTGTCATTGAGGCTCGTTTGGGCTTTGAAGACGGTGGAGTGCGGAGATGACAGCGCTGTCCAGGAAGAGCAGGGAGGAAAAAGGAGATGGGACTCTCAGCCCTTTTTATAGCCTAAGCAATTTAATCGAGCTCGTTGCTTAGCTGAGACATTAAGAAAGGATTTTCCCCTCGAAACCTGATTAGATTTCCCAATAAAACACCCACTTTGACTGCTGCTGCTAGGAGATGTGTCGGTTTGTGGTTCGTGGAGGTACACAGCATAAAAATAAACGGAAAAAAGGAGCTGGATGCTGCGGGGATATGAAGCAAAAGACCTTTCTGCACAGAGACCATCATCCTTCACGGGGCTGGGTGAAGAGTGGGGCTGGCACTTGACAGAGATCTGGGAAATGAGGGAAATAGAGGAATTTCCCACATCTTCCATTCCACCTCCCCGCTGGAGCCGGAGCATCTCCAGCCCAACCAGTGCTGCAGCGGCGAGCGAATCGGTCAGGCGTGGGCGTGGGCAGGGAAAAATAAAACCGGCATAAAATCACGGATGGAAGGATCTGTGGTCCCCACGAATCCTCTCCATCCATCCCTTCCCTCTGCCCACGGGATGGGTACCCCGGGGTCCCTGTCCCCGGCCCCTTCCAGCGCACGACCTTGAGGGCCAGACGCCTGAAGGTTATTCGGGGGCATCGCTGTGTTAATCAAAGCTGCTTAATTCCCCCCCATAATCCAAGTGGGGCTGGAGCCTGGCAGGTCCCTGCCGCTATGTTTACATCGGACTGCGGGTGGAGGGAGGAAGGAGGGGACAGGGAGGGAGGGGGGAGCTGACGTGCTTGGAATAAAATCGTGCCACCTCCTCCTCCATCCCTCAGCGAAAAAATCAAACGCATCTGTCCACCCCCCAACCCCCCCCGGGCCATTTCCCTTCCCAAAGTGTCCACCCCAAAGAGGAGGGGCCGCTCTGCAGCTCATCTCAAGGGGGCAAAGGTCTTGGAGGAACCCCCGGCCTGATTTATTCAGGGCACAGCAATATTTCTTGGGATTAGTATTAATAAGAGCTTCCTGCCCCCTCCTCTCCATCCCTCCGGGCTGAGCCCGAGCGAGGCAGCCGGGCCCCGCCGCGGGCACCAGGCCTTTGGATGCGTGGTGATGGCGTCTCTTCGTCCCGGCCATTTCGCGAGACAGAAAGCAGGTTGTGTATTTATTTGGGGTTGTTTAGGTCTTGTTTTTCCTCTCCCATGCCGCAGCTTCAAAGGAAAATCCGTCCCGTTTGTGAGGGCTGGGTGCTGTGGGGCCGGCGGTGCCGCAGAGGGATGCTCGGCGCGTAGTGCGGCACGGCAGGGATCTGCCTGCCGGGACAGGGGCAATCCCAAAGAGAAGGGACCCCAAATCTCTTTCTTTTTCCCCCTTTTATTCACTACACAGGAGCCCTCTGGCAGTTCAGACTCTCCTGGAGGTCCAGGATGCGGCAGTGTCTGCCCAGGGTTGAGCAGGTGACCGTGGGCTGCCGAATTGCAAGGCTGAGGTTTTTATTTTGGGGCGGATTTTAATATTCATCCCCCACCTGGTGCTGAGTGCGGGTCCTTCAGGGGGGTCCTGCTTCCGCCGCCGTAAAGAGACGGGCGAGAAACCTCCACGAACAAAGGAGAGGATGCAGGAACCCGCAAGGAAAGAGCTTTATTGGCACGACCCGACAGGCTCCTCGCGGCATCCGCACCGGCCGGGATGCGAGCCCAGGGAGGGATGTCCCGAAATACCTGCAGAACCCCTCGGCGGGGAGCAAAGAGGCGTCCCAGGGACCCCGAGCTGCTGTCAGTGTTCCCAGGGGCACCATTCCAGAGGTGAGGGTCTGAGCGCGGAGCTGCAAAGAGAGATGGGACCCCCCGCGCCGTCACCAAGGGCCCCCCAAATTGGGGACAGCTCTGCAGATGCCCTGAGGGGTGGAGGACCGTCCCCTCCGGTAGGGCCTGTCCTTCCCCCGTGCCAGGCACCTGCTGGGAGAGCTGGGATGGGCCGGGATGAAGGGATGCAGGGCGGCCTCCAGCTGCAAAGAGAAGCGAAGGGAGGAGAGGGATGGGAGAAGGGAAAGGAGGTGAAGGGCCCCAGCGGGGAGCAGGGCAGAGCGGTGGTGATGGCTACAAGGGTGGAGGGGGAAAAAAAACCCAAATAAAAATAAAAGCGTGAAAAAGGAGGGGAAAAATAAACCAGTGGGGTGTCGGGGTGGGGGG